>CAFUXE010000406.1:899619-941324 GCA_903364295.1 Serranus cabrilla
TTTTTTTTTTGGAGCCCAGCCTAGATAGCTGAAAAGCTGCATCCCTAAAAGTGCATCGTGTGAGCATAAAAAAACGACAGCGGTGAACAATAAGAGGGCTACTTCAGCACAAGTAGGTCATTTCAAATGCTGGACAGAGGTGTCAAGGCATTACCAACAATATTAAGCAGAAAACACTTTGGCTTTCAAAAGCTCTGCTGCGCCATAGTAATTATGTTGCAAGGTGCGCTTCCAAAGGCACATTTTAGTCCATCGCCTGACATAAATAGCATGTAAAATAAACTGTAGTGCTTAGGAGGCTGTGAAAAATGCTGCTCTTTATTTTAGCATATCAGCCTATTCCTTGAAACTAAGGACGATTTAAGAAGACATAAAGAGAGAATATATTTCACCTCTGTCATTCAACCCATAACTCAAAACATGGAGAAATACATCTGAAAGAATATACGTAAATATAAGATGCTGAGTACAGATTTTTGTGGATAAGCTCTTACACTCCGTGTGCACTTATAATAATATCTCATAGTACAACATGAGCTGGTATAGATACATAATGTGAAAACATGTTTCTAGGTTTCTAGACACTATTTTTATTGCAGTTTTTCCTCTAAGTGATCAGAATTATGTCTTTTCCAACATTTCCAGAGTGCTAAAAAATGCATGAGTGTAATTATGTAGCGAGATATAAAAGCAATTAGACTTGCATTGTTGGAGGAAGTCAAACTTTTAGACAAGCAAAAAGGAAATTACATTAAATCAGTTTGTGGATCCGAGAATATTGCTTATATGCGTATCTTTAGCTACACCGCCTTTGCAATACATTACATGCATCTGTGAACAATATTTTGTTGCCAAATATCTGCAATCTGTCGTGTCTGTTGGATTTAAAATCTTGCCACTAAACATAAATGTGAAATAATTTAGAAGGGACAAAAATATTCCAGTGTTATTATAGAAAATAGTGAAAACTGTAAATGATTGGCAGCACTTTAACATTACATCACAGTGTATATTGCTTCATATAGCTGAAGTACATGCAAATGCAGTATCATTTCTCGCTTTTTGTTGTGTTTGGAGACCAGGCTGTTTTCAAATCACCTCCTCTACTGATTGTGTAGGCTGTTCTCTTGGCCGACAGCTAATAGTGTTGTTTAGCAGACAGTTTTGTCTAGGGTTGTTCAGCACGCAGTCTGAAGCAAGCTTATGGCCCTGCTTACCGACACAGCCTTTTTAGAAATTAGCAGAGAACCAGCTGGTATTGAATCAGCACTGGTACATTGTCTGTGAAATTACTGTCTGTAGAAATTGCACTCAGAATAGCGGGAAAAAGATGTTGCTCTTTTCTTCATTTGTTGCCTGTTTAAGTCCAGTTCATATGTAGTTCAGAAATGCACAGAGAGCCTCTCCTCATCCCCATGCCTCTTCACTATCACATTATTTGACCATGGCTTTCAACTTAACATTAAAGTAAAACAAAATGAGTCTGAAGAAATTAATTGAAATGGTAGGGAGAAACACATTTATGCAACAGCTGCCCAAGGCCTCTCTGATGTCTGCAAATGTTATTAGGGCACATGAATGTGAAGAGAAACACTTAGAGATGAAAACACGAGTGAGTATATTTTATTTTAACGCACAAGAAATAAAACGCAGGCGTGTTGGCATTGAGCAAAAGCATACTTATTGTCCATCAGTTCAGATGCCTGAAATTAGATGACAAATACTGGAATGATGGCAGGAAAAACTCAGTTTTAAGGCTGTTTCATGGTTAACCATCAGTCCTGTTCAGAGTCTGATTAAAAGAGACTGCTGACATATTAGAAAATATTTTTGCAGCATGTAATTAGATTGAAGTGTATCTATCTCTTGAACAATATCAATTAAATAGTAATCCAAATCTGGTCCCTCATAACTGAAAATATTCACTTGAGGATTCATTATTGTGGGTTCCAGTGTTGTGGACCATTTAGTTACTTATCTGGATTTTGAAGAAAAGGCTTTTTTTCTTTCTGTCATTAGTACTCTCTACTATATCTCATCAAAGTAACAGATATGCCACATTTGGGGGAGATACTATCAGAAGTCTAAGGGAACCAACTCAGCAGAGCAATCAGAATAAAGAGCCAGAAAAAAGATTTTTCCCATTATATAAATACATTTTTAAAAGGGACAGTAGTGACATTTAGCATATCTAATCTCAGAATCTGCCTGTGAAAATGGCGTGTGTAATAAAAGGTGTGCAGCATTTTCAGCAGATGTCACACTAAATGGCAGAGATATGGAAGGATGCATGCTTTATGGTTTCATGTGACTTTAAGAGGAGTCTTCATGCCTCACATTCTCAAACATGACATTTTATACCCTCTGAAAATTAGATTTCTGTGCCTCGTTGGTCACCTTTAGGATAGAAGAAGCAGTTGAAAGGGATTTTAAAGTAAAGCTAAACCAGGACCAGGTGATTTAAAAATGTTTTAACGTGACATTTGATTATAGATTATGCATATAAAACCAGTGAAACCATTTCCTATAATCATCTTAAAGCCTGTGGGTGGCTGATCACATTTTTCCCTACATGACTGCAGAGAAAGTCACATATTTGAATATTTGTGACAAAACTTGTTATACTGCCACCAAGTGGCCTAAAAATGTTAACGCTGCTTTAATTCCTGCTTTGAGGAGATGCCTCTCTGCTGCAGTCATTAATACTATAGTTTTGTTATTCCAAACCACAGGAAGAACTCTAAAATAGCTATAACTCTCAGAATAGCTCTCCGGCTAATATGATTCAACTTTTGAGATTCCTCTTGAGGAAGGAACGCTGTTCAAGAAGGATAAGGAAGATATCCGTCTTTCATTTTTCATCCCATATCCGATAAAGATTTAAAAACTGCTTTCCTACTTCCTGTCACGTTCCCAGGTTCAGCCCGTATGAATGGTACGACGCCCATCCTTGTAACCCCGGATCAGATGTGGTGGAGAACAACTTCACTCTCCTCAACAGCTTCTGGTTTGGAGTTGGTTCCTTAATGCAACAAGGTATGGCGGCGCACACATCCTCTTCCCTGTCAGAAGCAATACTATCACACCCGCCGCTTTTTCCTGTGCACTGCTAGCTCCCACTTTCTGCCTCTTTAACTGACAAGCTCCATGATTTCCATTCCGTGACTGTTTCATAAGACATTTACCTGTCAAGAACAACTGCAGAGCTCAGCCTTACATGACAAAGGAAGGCTGTTGTCACCTACCTGCTGTTTAAAAAGGGAAGAGTAGGTGCCAGGCACTTGTCAGAGATTGTCAGGTAAGGATGGAAAACATTGCTGCATTTATTTCCCCATAACGCAGTCACTGGCCCTGCTCAGGAGCTTTCTGAGTGTTGGGACAAAAAGGGTAAGTTGAGGAACATGTCTGACAAATGCCAGCTGTCAGCCATGCTAGAGCTGGCTGCTGTGATGTTTTCAGCGCCGTATGACTTGCACTGAGCGTGACCCGTTGTAAAGAATCCATATGTCTCCCTCAAAACTGTCCAACAAGTAGCCTACCAATTAAATGTCATCGTGATCTTTTGTGATGCCGATTTATAATGTAATTCTGAAACCAGTCAGAACAAAAGAAGCTATCTCGTCTTTTCATTAAACCTCCCACTGCAGATTTAATTCTACCTTTTGACGGAAAAACCAAAGGGATACAAATAGCTTTTTACTTGCTAGGTGTCTCTTAAAGTGGAAAGTAAGTAAATGAAGGCACAGAAAAAAAAACATAATGAAGTGAACTGTGGAAGAAAAAAAAAAGACTCGAGTAATAAAATGCTTAACCTCAATGTAACAAGACAAATCAAGGAGGCTTAGTGAGACTCGGCAGTGGATCTTTGCCCATAAGGATAGCAAACACATTCAGCAATTCATTAAGCACAGAAGCTCGGCAGCACTCTTGTGAAACTGCATAGCAGCTCTGCCAATTTGCCGGTGCAGGCAGAGGGCTGCGAGTGTAGCACCAGCCTGCCGGGAGGGAGAGGAGAGGGAGAATGAAAACAAAATGAGCTAGTTAGTAGCCTTTATTATTAAACTAAACTGGGGAGAATTCCCTATTATAATTCGTATCATGACTCACAGTGTTGTCTGTCAATGCCTGAGCCCCAGTGTTTCTCATATTTACAGTAGTTAACTGAAGCTGCTGCTGCTAATCAGTTTTTATAGCTCCCTGAATAAAAAATCCTCACATAGGGATGCTGGAGTTAACATGAGCCTCATGTGTGTTTTGAATATGAACACATGATGCATATTTCCATCCACATTTCAAGTGTCTCTGCCTGATTTTTAAATGAAGTATTGTCACATATATCCTGACAATGATCTTGAACATATAATTTGTCTGAGTTTAAAATTGACAGATTGATTCTGGCTCTCCGTGACACCCATTTGTGCTGCAGCACCTCGTAACACATGCTGCATGGTGGCATCTGCAGCGAGGTATATTTTGTCTGTGTCACATAAACAGACATCCTCTGCTTGTCTGCCAAACACAGTGACAGCAGCTGAGACGGAAGCCATTTCCTTGACATGTTTAAAATGCAAATGGATGTGTTTGAGGAGATCCAAAAAAAAACGAGAGAGAGAGAGAGAGAGAGAGAGAGAGAGAGAAAAAAAATCTACCAGCTTGTCTGTGGGAGGGAGGTGTCATAGACAAGACAAAGAACGCAAAATATGAGGAGGTGCAAAAGCAAACACTTTGTGTACTTCAAATGCTTTCCTGGGGGTCTCAGTAGGCTCTTGCTCACAACAAACATATGTCTGATCATTTCCCGTAAATTGGTTTCCCCACATAAAATTATTTTAGAAAGTTTCTTTGATTTACGAGTTGACTTATTCCCAGTTCACTCATTCTCACTGACATCATTCCTTGATTTTCTGAAAGACATTTCTACTCTAAATACCACCAAGACGCATGGTTAAAAGCTTAAAATATCGTATCCTTTATGTGATTCGTTATGCAAAAACTAATCTGTGCTGACACTTTGTCTGCGGTTAAAAAGCTGCAGTTGTGACTTCGCCCCTCCTTGAGATTCAGATCAAGATTCACTTGCAATAGAGTAAACATTTCCATTCACAAGTGTCATTATTTAACAGCAATTAACAAGAAGTAAAAGCCTCAAGCTTTGAAATGGGTGTTATTGTGCAATGAATCCACAGAGAGAATGCTAAGTGCAGGTAATCATTCTCATGGGAAAGAGTCGGTCTCTCATGTTAAGGTGAGACACTGCTGGTGGGGAGAAACAATCCACAAAACCGGGACATCGTGTTTACCGCGACACACCACTGAATCCATAGAGAACAGCTCTTTTCCCTCTTTACCCCAGACTAACAATTCAAAAAGCATCATTAGATAAAAACGATCTGTCCATTTATTCAAAGCTGTCAAAGAGACTTCTTCATGGTCTCCTCGTAAGAAATATGTGTTGTAGTGTTCATAGTGGCTCAAGACATGAATGGACTACTAGAATCTGACCTCAGTCAACATTAATTTTAAAAACACTGATCGTTTCCCAGAGTGCTGGTTAATTAAAAATATTTATGCATTACAGAGAAACTGTTAAACAGACTGGAAACGGGAAGCCTCAAAACTCCATGTTCACCTTGATATATAAATCATAAGACGGGATGATACAACAAATCTAAAAAGGAGTTAAAAATGCAACAGCACAGTTTTTCTCAGACTTCAACTAAGAGAATCTTTAAATTGCAAGTATATCAACAAATACGCTCTCTGAAGCCTTTTGAAGCCAGTAAGTGGACCTTGAGTTAAGGTTTTTGTGTGTGTTTTTTGTCAAAGCACATTTAAACCGTCTCCAGAGAAATTAAGATTTTATTAATCACCATAAAAGAGACTGAGGGGAGGTTTTGCACTACTCCTACTATGTATAAAAGCTTAAGGTAGCATCCTTCATTTTTAAATTCACACAAACTTCTGCTGCTGTGTAAAGTGACAAACGAACAATAAGAAAAGGCACAACTCTTTGTTGGATGTCTATAAAATGTTGGTGATTGGGAGTTGCGGTGGGCTAATATTAGCTACTTTATAGGTATAGCTTTATAGCTCCATGTCTAACTAATATAATGTTACATGTTAAATAAATCCCTTAAAAAACAGTACTTACGGAAATATGAAAAAGGCTATTTAGCTATATACAAAACCGTTTGTATCTTCTTTAGTGAACAACATCTTATTCAAATAACACTGCATAATAAGGATTTTTATTTTTTTAACCCAAACCTTGTCTCAACATTTAAAATGTCTATTTTCTCCTATGATATTTGCACGTTAGTGTTTTGTAATAATATGTAAAGGCGCAACTCTTTACAGCCTCCATGTGAATGAGCAGTGCAGCAGTCAGCGAGATAGATGTGATGTTTTGGTTACTGAAATAGTAGCAGCATCATCTTCCCTGAAAGAGCATTTATATTTCCTTGGTTTACAAGATAGGAGTCCTTCCTCAAGGAAATGTATGGCATATTGACACCGTTTTATTTCCCTGGCACCATATGACTGATCTGCTTTTTGTATTTATTAGTGCTCTGATGCAGTGCCATATACTGTTCCCTGCTGACAACAGCACTTTATAGTGCAGAATTCAATTGAGTTACCCGTTGCTTCACTTCATTTTTAGTGCAACCAGAGAATGCATGTGGCTCTCCCCTCTGTGTAGTCATTGTGAATTAAGGGATGCTACTGTCTTCCCTTGTTTGTGACCATGTAGCTTTGTCAAACCACAAAGGACAAATCCAATCAAATTTGGGAGAGGAGGTTAAAGAGCTGGCCACTCTGCCCCCTTTCTGTGGGCTTGTTACTCTTTAGAATTGCCCTCATAAATCTTCTCAGTAAAGGAACAGAGTGCACAAGGCACAAGGGTATTTTAAAGGTTGTCAGAGATGAGATATAAAGTAACTTTAACACCAGTCAGTGAGCCATTGTAAACATAGTATTACTCAGCAGAGGAGCACTCAAAGTCAAGGCTGATGCTGAAGTGTGCTGTCACTCCGGCTATGTGCTATATCTTGATCTTTCTTTTCCTATTTTTCATACAGACTGTGATGATTTGTTTACAAAATATATTATCTGGCAAACTTCCTGAGCTACTAAATGATAGAAGAAATATGGAAGGACACTGTCTGAATTATAGTTGGTGAATAACATGCAATATGTCAAAGAGCCACTGCAACACATTGTATAGATTTTGCTTGTTTATATTTGATCTGACACCCCACATCCTACATTAATGCTGTTTTCACAGATCAACTTGTATGCTAACCGGTTCATCAAAACTCATTTCAGACAAGTCATTGAGTCAGTTATGACAAAGATTAACTGCAGCAGCTATTATTCATCAGATCATCAAAAGCATTTCCTATATTACAGTCCTTACTGGTGGCAGAACATCTCCACAAACAACCCCTGTTCCAAAAATGTTGAGATGCTGTGCAAAGCAAACATAACAATGGGAATGAGTGTATAGAAGTATTTATCAAAAATAAACATTTTCAGTTTGACCATGAAATATCTTGACTTTAAACTGTATGGAAGGATTTGCAAATGATTGCATACTCATAACTAATATCTCATGCTTAATTGTAATGTGCTTACATGAGCTGAGAAAGGTTTCTGTACCGAATGAAGAAGAATGAGGAACAAACTATTTACTGATCTGATTAGTCCATTCTGAATTCTTAGCTTAGAGTTTGGCTTAACTGCCAACCTGGCTTCATTTTCTATTTCCTCGCTGACAGTGCCTTGATCAACACCAGTGGCACTGCCAAAAACATTTTCAGGCTAATTAACAAAAACGCAAGCGATCATGTTTCTACATTTGTTTAATTCAGTTACAGTGTTGGCAGGTAGCATTTCACCGAGATAATTGCTTAATAGTCTCTCACTTTGTGTTGCATACAGGCTCAGAACTGATGCCCAAAGCCCTGTCGACCAGGATCATCGGTGGGATCTGGTGGTTCTTCACACTCATCATCATATCATCCTATACGGCCAATTTAGCAGCTTTTCTCACTGTGGAGAGAATGGACTCGCCTGTGGACTCAGCCGATGACATCGCCAAACAGACCAAGATCGAGTATGGAGTGGTCAAAGATGGCGCCACCATGACTTTCTTCAAGGTATAGTATGCACAATAAAGAAAAGTTATAACTGAGTTAACCATTTAATTATTATGTATATTATATAAGGTTTTCCATTTTTAAAAAACGGTACTATGGTGATATGGAATAAAATATGTCAACATGTACTTTACAGTGTGGACGCAGCAAAGTAAAAAGAAATACAAAAATGATAATGTATGTGTTAAGACATTAGTTAAGATGTCAAATCTTGAGTTTAAGTTGACTTTGTCAAAAACTTTTCAAAATATATAGTCGTCCTATGTTTCCAAAGGAAAAGAAATCTATCTATATATAAATATATATTTATATTTCCAGTTAGATCTTAATTCCCACAGCAAAGGCAAATTCTTCAGCTTCTCCACTTCTCTACACTGTTTGATGTGTTCCTCCATAATGATTTTTTTATTCCGAAGTTTCAGCATGCCTGCAGGGTCTTTGACTTTATTTTATTATTTTGAGCTTCGCTTTAGATGCTGCTGCTGCTGCTGCGGTGCTGAATAACACATGTAACAGAGTTACAGTTTCTCCGAGTAAGAAAATGAAAACACTGCACATTTCTATTGAAGGCAGTCCATAAGTTTATGACACTCAGTAGTAAGAAGGCAAAAAATTGATTCTTCCAGGGCATCTGTCTGCCCTAGATTTTATGCCCCCCCAAATTTGTAGTGGAGCTCATAAACAGTGTATGCCTGGTTGTTGAATCTGCTGAATGGTGTGTATACTGGATCCCCCCCAGCTTTGATTATGTAATGGGGTTCAGGAATTTTGCTGATATCATGTAGGTTTAGAACAATAGTTCTGGTAAAATAGCTTACTTTTTGCATTGCATAACATGAATACAAAATGTCCTGTTACAATAATTAGCATGTCTGGATCCAACTCAACTCGTTGACCCTTTGAAAAGAAATCAACCTTCCGCTCCTCTGAACAGCCATGTAAAAGAAAGTTATTTTAGATCATTTTGTGTGCTTTGATAAATGTGGTCGTGATTGTAGCATCATAAATAGAAGGAGAAACAGGTGTTTAATTACCTCATCAGAGTTGCATAGCTCAAGTGCCCTCTGCTCCCTCATGCACTTGCAGAAAGGCCTAATGATGTCGATTCAATGAGGCAGAGAAGCATGATAAATACTGAGGAGACCGGGGAGCAGATAAAGGCTTTGCAGATGTATGTTACCGGATGGATTTGGTCCTAAACTCTAAATGTTTCAGTTTTTCCTCTCGATTCTACTCAAATCTAATATGAGTTTTAGCTGAAATAACCAGCCCCCGGAGAGCAGATGGTTAGTTACAAGCCAGATGTTTGGACAACTAGTTAATATTTTGGTTATTATTGTAGCAAACTACGCTAGTGACAAATTATACTGTTACAACTATACTGCTTACAAAAAACATACATGATATAATGCAGTTTATATCATGGTCTGGGTGAATTCCTGAAAATGGACAACTACTAAGTAGTTGACTAGTTTCAACAGCATTAATGACATGACATTTGTTCCTGAAACCCTGACACTGATTTCAAAATTACTTTATTTATTTATCCCCGAGAGGAAATTCATTTAATTTGATTTGGGGACAATGACATGACTGGATAGTTCAGTAGTCTTGTTGTTTAACATGCTGTCAAACTATATTTACAGTTTGTCCACCATACGCAGTTTTAGTAACTTAAAACCTTGCTAACATAACGTTAGCTTTCTGGCTCATAGCTGAGCCTAAGGCCGCTTTGAGCTGAGCGGACTAGAAATATCTCCAGTTGACAAGTTGTGTTTCGGTAATCAAGGTAATCAAGCCCTCACTTGTTACCAAGGAAACAAAGTTGTGGCTTGTGAAAAAGCTTTAGATTCTAATTGCAAAAGGCCTAAAAATATAAATTGGTTTTATTTTTTTCTTTGACAAGCGACCATGGTATAAACGGGTTACTGCTCTTTGAGATGTCTCCAATCAGTGTTTATGGACTCTGTGGAGACATTAATTCCCAGCCTCCCCATTGTCCACTAATTCCTGGTAATGGACACCTTGATGGGCATTTAACCTTAAATAATTCTATCTTCTACTCAACAAATTCACCAGACAACATATGTTTTAGTGATGGCTTACTAGGTGCTCTGACATCACTGTACAACTCAATGTCAATGGCTTTCACATGCTGTTTAAACAATCAGAGGTTTGTAGCCAGGAGGTTGTCACGCCAACTGAAAGCCCTCTTATCAGGAGCTGAGGTTTTGTTAAATTGCACATTGTAAGAAGAGCGTTGGAGGGCAAAAATAAGCAAGTCAACTCCTTCCAAGAAAAGTAGCCTTCACCTACTGTTAAAAGGTTGGAGGAAATTGGTGGTACAGCATGCTGTTTTGCACTCTTAGCAGAGATAAGGGATCCACGGGGAAGCTTTCTTTATCTTTTTGAATTACACACTGCTGTAATGCTAACCAGCCTCAGCTGTGCAAAGCTACCATATGGTCCATTTTCCTTCCTGACCCCATCTAAAAAAAATATCACTAAATCTAGTAACAAAGCTGCCAACTTGGCAGCACTAGCACCACATCCTAATTTTTACTTTTAAGTTTTATATCATATCTCAGTTTCAAGCAACCGTGCTTCTACTGTAGTAACACATAATGGAGGGCTTCTTATAATAGCATATTTCACAATTTGAAATGGCTTATAGTCTTTAGACAGTAATTATCTAGGATTAGACATGGCATAAATGTGACCTCATATAAAATTGCATGAAATACCACACAGCCTGATGCAAGACTAATGGAGAGGCATTCTATTATTGCTGCTTCAGTAGCACTTGTGAGAGTAGATGTGTGCAAAGCTTCAATTTAGTGTCCTTTAATCCTGTGACAATGGAGATCTGTAGCAGTAATCATTTAAATCTATTTGGTCACCGGCTAGAATATGTATTCTTGAACATTGTAAGTGAGCAAATACTATATGTGTCATCTTTTCTATGGAAGCATTAAAAAAAAATCCCCACAGGTGTCAAGTTATCAGGGCTACAGAGGGACTGGCAAGATTTCACGGTTAGCAGTATTTTCAGCTTGAACACCTTCAGCTATAATGTTTGAAAGTATTTTTTCATGCTCAACCTTTTTCTTTTTTTTAGCGGTAATAGCATTGTATATTTTCCAACCATTTTTTCCTCACCTACAGCCAGGGAGATCGTTCAAATGAGGTTCAAAGGCACTTTTTTTTTAAACAGACTCTTTCCATCCCTTACAGAAATCTAAGGTTTCCACTTTTGAGAAGATGTGGGCCTTTATGAGCAGCAAGCCGAGCACATCGCTGGTGAAGTCTATTGAGGATGGGATTCAGAGGGTGCTGAAGTCAGACTATGCCCTCATTATGGAGTCCACAACTATCGATTACATTACCAAGAGGAACTGTAACCTGACGCAGGTGGGAGGGATCATCGACAGCAAAGGCTATGGCATCGGCACTCCCCTTGGTAAGCCCTATGAATACATTTACCGAGTAACGAAAGAAGCAAGCTCTTTTTATATACCCTATGTGTTGCCTTTTGAAGGATGAGGGATTGCTTTTTAGACAAGGCAGCAGCAAAAGAAGCGTTTTTTTTTTTTAGCTCGCAGTCAGACAGTATGCCACAACGTGTTTATGAACCTTATTATCACAGAATCCAGCTGGCGTTTCTTCCAAACTAAAAACAGGCCTTATGTTGCTTCCAGGCTCCCCGTACAGGGACAAAATCACCATAGCAATCCTAAGCATCTTGGAGGATGGGCGCCTACACATGCTGAAGGAGAAGTGGTGGAGTGGGAGCAGCTGCTTGGATGAAGAGCGTCACGAGACAGGCCCCATGGGTATCCAGAACTTGGGTGGTATATTCATTGTGCTGGCATCTGGCCTAGTGCTGTCTGTTTTCGTGGCGATTGCTGAATTCATCTACAAGCTAAGGAAGACTGCAGAACGTGAGCAGGTATATGTCCCCATAAATCACATACATGCTGTGTTATTTCCTTAATTTAATATTATTCTTTGGAAGGATGGTAAATTAATCTTACATTAATTTAATTACACTCCACAAGGATTTCTGTTTAATTCACTCTCAATTTTAGCAAAGAACTTGCTAACCGTGCCTATTTTGTTATGATACTTATTCCACATAGCCTCTAAACCAAAGCTGTGCTCTATTCATGGCTTTTAGTTCAAACACGTTATAAAAGGATTTGCATGCCTTTGGCTAATCCCTAGGAGTACTTGGGCCATAACACCACAACATTTACTTATTTTAACAGGCATAATTGCAAATTGGAGCATAGAGAATTAATCCATTATTAGTCATTGGAGATGTCAGAATAGCATGAACCCTTTACTGTTGTAAATCACTAATTTGAGTCATGCCAAGTGAGTAGTCGCACGCATGCTCATGCACCGTACTTGTTCACTGTTTCTGACACAGCAGCAATAATGAACCGTGAGCAGGCTACATGTGGTGGTGGTGCGATTTGACATTGCTGACAGCCACGGACGCACGTGCACACGTACACTCACGAGCATGAATGTTGTGTTCTAATGCGTGTTGTGCTCTTTAGACTGTAGACACTCTCTGCTGTCAGAACAATTTAAAGCTAAGGCATTTACCCCCCCGTCCCTTTCCCCTCTTCTCCTTCTTGCTCCCCTCCCCGCATCCTCCCTTTTCGCCCAGAGGTCTTTGTGCAGTGCCATGGTGGACGAGATCAGACTGTCGTTCACCTGCGAGAGGCGGGTGAAACACAAGCCTCAGCCTCCAGTCATGGTGAAGACGGATGCGGTGATCAACATGCACGCCTACAACGACCGACGACTCCCAGGAAAGGACAACATGAGCTGCAGCACTGGGATGACTCCCGTCTTCCCGTGACACTGTGCTCCCCCCAGGGCAAGAACCTCCTGAGTAACGTGTCAGGGGCGATGCCAGAGACTAGAGACAATGGCATAGACGGGATCACCAGATTCACCATTAACCACAGTGACATGGGGACACTAACAAAACATGGGCAACTCAAAATGGCAGCATCAGCCACACAGGTATGACAACGTTCACCACTGTATTTCAAACCACAAGAGGTAAAAGTAATATTTGGGGGAGGTTCTGGGAAAAACACTATACCCAAATAATCAGTTTCAAGTCTGATGTTTACGTGCGCAACACAGAAACACAAGAAAATTCACATTGTTCAAGGAATCAGTGAAAAGACTGATAATTTTATGGGAAAATATTGACCGAAGCAAGAAGAAAGGCTTTGTTAAGAATGGCAATAAATGACAGATGTACATGGAGGACAAGGAGGAGCAGTTTTCATGGGAGATCAGTTTTTCCACACATTAAAATTATGAAATTGAGTTCTTTATCCTGTTAATTCACTCCCAAATGGCCTTTGATGGCAGAAAATAATGTTACCTCAGTGTTGTCTAGGCTCCGGTGGATATCTTTGAGCTATAAGCTGCAGGATATGAGACAGGATCTTTTGAAAGCATGGTTTATCTGCAGTGTTATTGTTGTTGGAAACCCATAGAGACCCAACTGTTCAGCAGAAAATACATGTTTGTTGTGAAATATTGATACAAGCAAGCAATCAATCATTAAAGCAGAGATCTATTTCCGCATTTGTTTTTACATGATTGAATTTGAATCAGTTAAAATATTGATTGCCAAAGATCTGATCATTCAACAGAAATAGGTACAGTACAGTGTGGGCCAGTTCCTGCTCACTTAGCTTTTCAGAGAGCACTAATCTTAGGTTCAATGCAAAGTAAATTGGAGTGGATTAAATGGGACTAATTAAGGGATCTTGCTATAACAGTTTTTTCAACCATGCCGGGTAATATGTATCCAAAGTATATTGTAATTGGCAGAGTCGTAGCAGTGTAATTGCTGGTTTTGCAAACACCTCAAAGTTCTGTTATCAACATTGTAATGTAAAACAATCATTGTAAAAGTATCATAAGATAAAAACAGATGGAGTTCCTTCTAGAACATTTGGTCCGGAGTCATTTCCAAAAGAATAATAATGGAAAAATTTAGCAATTGTATGAATCAATTTCCAATGTTTGCGCTCATCTTTGATGAAATGGTAGCATGTCTGTGCTTATATGTATTTACAGAAACATATCTGTACAGACTGGGTCTAAAGGCACCAGATCAGGTATTTCTGTTTATATCTCTGTTTAATAAAGAATTGTAAGTCACAGAGACAAAAGGTAAGAGACTGTGACCTTTAAAGTGCATTTTTTGGTTGCATTTAATTGTTACATGTCCATCAAACTGCGTGCTGGACTCATGTGGCTACAGGACCATTGAATGTCCAAAGCACTTCTGAACAGTAATTAAATTTTTTCAGAAGTGAAAACTGGTTGTTTTGCATTACGAGCGTTCTGAAAACTGAGCGAGGGCTTCGAAGGTTATCTCAGACTTAAAGGTCACAGGCTTTTTCTGTTTAATTACCTGGTGTGGACAGAGTGAATCCATACGTATAGTGTGTGAACATGCTGAAAGATAATGTGGTGAATAGAAGAAAAAAAAAGACAGATTATGATTTCGTGTGGTCATGTTGACTTTAATGTATATCTTCAGCAAAATGTCATGCCGTAGGAAGATTCGAGGAGTCTGTGAGCTGCTGTCACCTGGGAGCCGAACGAACAGCAAACCTCTGTGAGGTTTACGTTGTCGATACATTGAAACAAAAAAAAAATCTTAACTATCTATGATTCAAGGAAACTCCAATCTGTAAAATTTAGCATTGGTTTGGTAGAGATTCACTGTATAATTGTCTATTGATTCCCTTCTGCAAAGTAGAGTATGTAGATAAGATCAGCAGGAGAAAATGTATTTTGCTAAATTTATACTGTTATAAATGAATTCTGTTCACAGTCAAATATGTTATAGATGCTATTTATTTCATTAGAGAGGTCACTTTAACCTACTTCCTCACTTTACCCCAGTTCCACAGCCCCAAACCTTGTTTATTTATTTAATGGAAATGCATTATATTATGGTATATTGGATTACTATCCAGATGGGAAAGTGTATGTAAATCTTCTTTTATGGTGGCTGATATATTTCTATAAAGTGAACATGAAATGGAGACGTTGAGCTTCCCTTAGAGTTTAGGGGACTCTTAGAATTGGAAGAATAGGGTTTATCTTGTGTAACTGGACCTTTACTGCTCTTGAAATCCCAATTAGGACCTGGTCTAAACCGCGGCAGATACGTGGTTATACGATATTACTGTTACCCTCATGTGTACTGTAGCTTTCCATGCAGGTGATTCAGAAACTCAAGTTTGCTTGTATTTCACCTCTGTAATATGTGAAAATAATTGAAAATTTCATCATAATCAAAATTAGTTGGAATCACAACAGGGTTTCTGATTTGGCTGATTCAGTCAGTTTGGTTACTGAATATATACATCTTTTTTATAAATTAATGTGAATAATAATGTCATTTTACACAAAATTGTATGAAACGTGAGAGAAAAGTAATGCAAAATGTAAGCTACATAACCTGTGTTCCATTAGCAGTGTGTGATATGAGTTTTGATTTTCCAGCAGTCACAACGGTATGCCTTTTTATGTATACCTTTCTTTTGAGTTGCACAGCTTCTATCATTTGGCAGAAAACCTCTCAAACAATACGATGAATATGTTGGTGCCAACCAGGGTTTTCTTTGTGGACATGCAGAATTTCTATGAATATAGTTTTTGTAAGGTTTTGTAAAAAACAAAGGGAAAAAAGACAATTTTGTTTTCCTAGTAACTGTATGTGTTAAGAGAACATTAGAATAACTGACATCTGAGTAAAACATGGGGAAATTCAACAAAATATTATAGAAAAGCTATTGAATTATTTTCTTTTTAACACATTGTGAATAATTCAATTGTACAGTTTGCTGTATGGGTTATATGAAGTTTTAAATAAAAAATACAAACTATTTATATCTCCTGTTGAGCCATTGATTGATTGACTTAACACTTTTTTGGGGTTCATTTGAGTCATTGAAGAAATGATTGGCATTGTTCAACATTTTTTGGTATTAGGTTAATTAGCTGTACCAGTTTTACCATTTACACTTTTTACACCAAGTAAAATAGTAGCATAGACTCGATTTTAAAACAGGCAATGTAATCAGAAAAGATTAGATAGAAGTTTCTAGTTTGGTTAAAATAAGCACTTCCATATGTGACTGTGTGACGTAGTTATGTACGTGATGTAGAATGTCGCGTAGTAACATATACAGTAGTTAGGAGTAGAAAATGTATCTACTTTTGGTTTGGTTTTTGAACATAAACACCAGCCGTCTGTGTTTTTTAACACTCATTAATGGTAAATGGACTGCACTCAAGCACTTGGTGTTAGCGACCATTCAAAGCACTTTGGCACTACAATCAGCGCCTAATCCTTCATTTACACACTCAGGTGGCTCAGGCTACCCTACATGGCGCCACCTGCCACCATCATTCATTCATACACCGATGAACGCAGCGTCTTGAGCAATTTGGGGTTCAGGAGTTCAGGTTCTTGCCCAAGGACACTTTGACACCTCAGGGACCAAACCACCGACCTTCCGATTACATGTCAACCGCTTTACCAGCCGTCCATGAACTGGATGATAAACGCGTCCATCCAGCAGACCTTCCTACGTGGACTTTGTTGCTCTTTATACCACAACTTTTATTTTTGCTCCCATCATAGCCATTATGCTGATCACGTGGATTTTACACAAATTACTGTGCATTTCTTTATTTCATTTGTTCTTTATTTCTAATAGGGATAAGTAAGGACAGAAAATGAGAGCTGCTGCTGGAAGAAGTGATTGACAGTGTGCTGGATTCAAAAATATTTCTGATCTAAGTATTAAATGTCCACCATTTAAGGATTTTCACTTTATTCACAGTCTAGGATTATGTACCTGCAATGGCCTTATGTGTACACAAAGCCACATGCCTTTTAAAATAAGCATAATTAATACCTATGGTGTATTTTGCCACAGTTATAATTTAGGCCGATGAAAGCAAAACAGATAAATCTATATTACTCACAATAATATAGTTTAAAAATATGATCAAATAAATGATTAAGTAGCAGCCTACACTGGTGGCCTGATACAGGTCAGTAACCTACAAACAGCCTAATGCATGTGGCTGCTTTGTTTGCTGAAAACAAGAAATGTAGGAAGCTTTGAAGGCTGAACATCTGAGAGTCTCTCAAAAATGTGTCATAGTAGAAAGACTGATTTAGCAAGCCTTTCTCATGCAATATTATTTAATAGAAATAAGCAAAAAGCAGACCAGGAATTCAAAACAGAATATTTAACAACAGCTGCTGCATAAGCTCACGTTTACCATGTCAAACACAGAGATTACTGCAACACTAGAGAGGGAGAACTGTAAGAAGAGGAACAAACACGTATGCTACAACTGGTGTTCATGCATGAACGAATGTGTCGTGACGGAGGTAGCCAATCGGCAGCAATAGGCAGAGATTAACCTTGCTGGCGTTGGGATGGCAGACGTGCATGTTAAAAAAGCAGGGGAAACCCCAGGCCATGGCGTTGAGGAGCAGCGGGCGCATAATGAGCGATGGGCAGGGGCCTTGCGCCTAATGGGAAGATTTATTATCTCTCACTATCAATTAATCCCTTCGGACAGACCGGGGCCAGCAGGAGCGCATCAGGAGTATGTAAAAGAGAGAGAGGGAAGCGGAGGGAGGATGGGAGCCAGCCAGATGAAGAGAGAGAGATGTGAAAGGACATGAGAGGTGGTAGGAGCAGGAGCAGTGGGGCGAAATGAGAAAAGATGGGGTGAGAACAGGGAAAGAGAATGAAGGAATGATTTGAAGATAATAAGAGAGCCATAGAGACAGTATAGGAAGAAGAACAAAGGGTTAATAACAAAGTGAGGAAATGGGTATAGTTGGGAATAATATATGAGCGAGGAAAGACAATGCAGGAGATAGAAATAAAAAAGGAGAACAAATAATGAGTGAAGCAACAGTAGACAAAGAGAATCCAGGAGGTATATGGGAGACGCATTGAACTTAAAACAGAATTTGGAAGACTGATACAACACTGAGCCACTTTAAGCATATGCTTTTAAAGATTAGCTACATGTTCAGTTTAAAAACACTGAGCTGGTGCAATAATGTAGATAATCTGTGGAAGTAGGTCAACCAATATAGACTATTTTAAGAAATGAGCCTTTTTGAAAATAAACTACACAGTTATTAAATGGATCTTAATGAAAAGAATTATTCAATTTAAAGGCAGTTGTATGTGGTGGTGCTCAATTATGTTAGAGTGGCTTTTAAGAAACTGGACTTTTTTTTCTTTTTTTTTAATGTCGTCTATGTTTGATTTAATGTTAATGGGCCTCAGCCTAATGTAGAACCATAAAGTATTTATCTAGAGTGGTTTAACATAGTGTTCCTCGTGTTGTGAATAGCAGAGGAAATGAATGACATTAGACAGTGCAGTAGCTTTACAGACCTCGACATGTCCTCAGATTTATTTTCACATATTTCACCGTTCTGTACCATGTATGATGGAGAAAGTACAACCTAAAGCTGACCTCCAGCGTCTTTGCCATTATGGAGTCCGCCTCGGTCTGTTGCTCATGCATGCTTGTTCCGGTTTTCTCACCCTGATGGCACGTGTCCAGACCAGTGCTCTTTTTGATGACCTTGACAGGGCCGTCAGTGGGTGATGTTCTGCTTGACACTCCAGGGCGATGTGCTGGAGCCCCGATGGCTGTGCATCATCGACCCATTTGGGGGGGTGAATGAATGCCCGACCCACGCCATGCCCATCGCCGCGGACTCACTGGGTGAGAGACCCATCTAAGCTGAAGCTGCACCAGAGGATTGGCTTGATAGGCTTGATAGGAGGGCCAGTGTGCACTGAACCTTATTATAGGCAATGTCATCATACCAGGAAACTGAATTCCCTGCAGGAAGCGAGGATATGTAGCTGTAAAGGATGCAGCTGAATAAAAATTGTTCTGGAGGAATGAAGGTATATATCACCTTCTAACAGAAGGACACAGAGTATTACAAAGCAGGGCAAGGAAAGTTAACTTTTAAGTTATCTTCCTTGTGATTTCTATGTTTCTGATACTGTGTATGGTCTGCACTTCTCAGAAATAGTCATTCTGTTGTTTCACATTCTGTAATTACTTCGCTGTATAGTAGATTTCAAGGTTAGTGGCGGAGTCCACCATTCCTGCAGTGGATTAGGATTGCTTTTACATGCATGAAGGATTCATAGGAAATGCACGTAATCCATGTTTACAATAATTTTATCTCAGTGAAATCAGCCATGATGTTTACTGGTCAACTTTTCTTCCAGCTGCAGAATTTCAAGGGAAAAAATAACTTAGGGAGACCTAAGGGAGAATTTTATTAAAATGGTTTTGGTAAAATTACTTTTTTTGTCTTTTGGCAGAGACAAGGGTGAAACAGAACTAGGAAATATCCAACATTTATTGAAGTTTCCCTGGTGGTTTTGCATCTCCTACCCTCCCACTGCTTTAATTCCCATCTTGCCAGGATTAAAATACTTTTTGTAGCCTTATATTGAGCCTTGTATGTTTACATGAATGAAATTAATTTTGGGGGACTTAAGGATCAGAGGTCATCATAAAAGCATCTGTTATCTAAAGAACATCTTCAATAGAAGCTATTTCCTGCATTTTTGTACCAGGAGTTGATTTTATAAAATGCAGTAATGTAAGAGAAGGGGCCCACAGCAAGCTGACTGATGAAAGCTGCAAATCTCCAGCTCTTCAGCAAGGTAAAGTGTATTGTACAAAAATCAATCACAAATATCGAACTTTTTGTGCCATTCTCTTGGCAAAATAAAACCTAAATCCCCATTCAGCACACAGGCCAAAGAGTGAGTCTCATCAAATGTATTTAACTGATTCAAGTCAAACGTTAAGATTGCTCTGACATGAATATATTTTCACTTTCATGTGTGGGCAGCGTGCCAAGGAAGCCGGATTACAAGACTATTACAAGGTGGACAGCACTGTCCATCCCAATAATGTTAAAAATGATAAACAATTAATGAGTGTGTAATTACAGCACACCATAATTCTCTAATGAAGTGGTAGCACAGAGGGAATACTCATGCATATTCTACCTTCCATAATGAGCTTGGCATTACATGTATCATATTTGTACAGGGAGACACCATATGGCAGAATGTCGGAATGAGAGGAAACCATTGTTTATTCCAGATCCCGTCGCTTTTATTGCAAATCACTGACACCAACAGTATCACAGCTCTATCCTCGCACCATCATGTTGAATTATCCATTTGACTTTAGGTGAAATAGCCTGATAGAGACATCGCCCATGAAATGCCTTAGTGACTTGCTCTTTCTGTTCTCTGTCTTTGACCCTGATAATGACTGGAATGGAGGCTTTTCATGAATATAAATATAGAACTGGATGAAAGACAATTTTCTCCAGTGTACATAAAATAACACCCTTGAACATCTAATGTGGAGCAGTGTGTCAAGAAGGTACTGTGCTTTTGCAGTTTAATGTTGCATTGTGCACTCAGTGGCCACTCTATTAGGTACACCTCTTCATTTACGTAAATCACTAAGCCCTCTAGAGAGCGAGTAACATGTCAATGCAGCCAAAGCATACTGTCAGGCATACTGTTAAGCTTAAACACACTATGCAATGATTACATGTTTTAAAATACTAACGGTTTGTGCCAGCCTCTGAGAGCTAACCAAGAATTCTGCAGCAGACATAACGCATGCAGTCTGCTGCAGTACTGAGGGCAAAAACACCTTGTTCACTCAGAGGTGTCAGGGAAGATAAGACTCATTCAAGCTGACAGGCGGGGCCACAAGTACACAAAGAATATCCTGCTACAACAGTAATGTGTAAAGGGCATCTCATTAATACACAGCTCATTGAACCTCAGTGTTGCTAGGTTAAACCAGAAAAGTAGCTTAAGCTTTAGTGGTACAGTGTGATGGAAGAATGGGAAAATGCTGCATGCTGATGAGGAAGAATGTGATGTGAGCAATATGACTCCATGTGATGGTAGCTGTAGCTGCAGTGTATTTAAATCCAAACTCTTCTTGGTCATGGTGCAGAGATTTAAACTACCTTTACAGATTTATATTTCAGATATTGTGCAAAATCACTTAAGTCATACAGCATAAAAAGTATTGTTTTTATATTTAAATGCATTGGGAAAATGCTGCCAGATTAAAAACAAAACTATGCAGGTGGAAGGTATGACATTTAACAGTTATACAAAAAATGTGAATAGTGGATATTGTCTGCCCCATGGAAGTCAAAACTCCAAAGCCTTCATAAATCTTAGCACCCAGTGTTTTCATTTTTACTTAACTGTCACCAAAATAACCAGATTTGTTCAGGGTTGCTGATTTGAAGTGATTCCCACACAGATTGTGTGTCCCAACACATCCAGAAATTGTTGCGTTTTCTGCTGCAAGAAGACTAAACATATCAGCCCCAAAACAGTGATTCAAAACCCAGCAAAGCGCCTTTGTGACGAGCTGGATGAAATGTTAGCGGCGTGAATGTTCCACTGAAGTTACTTCAGAAAACGCTAGATGTTATCCAGTCATCAAAGACCGAGATCCCTTTGTAAGCTTCTAGCATCTTGTTGAGTCCATGCATAAAAGAAGTCTGTTTGAGATGAAACAGGGACAGTTTTGTATCATTGTCACAGATGCAAAGATCTTAGAAGTGAGCTTAGTCCAACTGCAGGGCTGTGAAGCTCACTGCCAGCAGGGGGCACAAGACTTAAAGTTGTAGCAGCTGTTGCTTCCCTTGCTTATGTAAAGCGACATCTCTTTATTCTGTGGGATTAAACCAGAGACGGTATGAAACAAGACGTCTCCCAGACATGTTGCTTCCCATATCTATATCACATGGGTTTCTCCATTGCCACGCCCCTTTTTAGAAGACTAGACAGGTCCTGTGTCCATTACTTCCAATAAGAAAAGTCAAAGTGAGCACATACTATAACCAATTCTTTCTCTCCCAAGTCACTAGGGTGAATATTGAACCAATTTTTCACAAGCCACATAACTTCTAAACATCTTTGTCTCAGCAGTAATCTCTAACGAGCTGTTCCCTCTTAGGTGATTAGCTGACTAACATGTCGGTCTGGTCTTATTCAACTTGAGATATCTTTTAGCCGCTTTGACATGTTTCTTGCTTTTTTACCCACTTTTCAAGCACTCACTAGCACATCTCTGGAAAACAAGATTTACAGCAGTGCTTTTGCGTGATTTTTTGTTGTTGAGAAACTCACCTTTATAGATATTTTAATAAACAAATCGATAAGTTTAAAGACTTTATTCAGTTGAGGACAGCTCAGTAAGAATTTAGCTAAACTCTCTGGGGATTTGACAACAACGTTAGCATTAGCCAAACTGTGTTTTAAGCTAACATCAACAAACATCCACAAATTAATTGTTGTCATGCTAAATGTGGATATTAGCTGTGTGAATAACTAATTTTAGCAAAGAAAATATAAATTCAGCATGCTTGACATTCACAGCACTTCCAACACAGCCACCAACGTGAGAGGAAGTGTAACTGAGTAGCTTGTACTGTGTCATTTTCTGTTAGAGTATTTTGGATAAAACTGCATCTGCGGTCATTTCCTGTAGGTGGCACACCTGAACTAATCCACTAAACTCTGAACAGCTCCCCCTTGTGGTGAATCTAGAGTTTGCTGAATGTGGTAAGTTTGTGAGCGAGCCAGTATCTTGAGTTGTGTTGCATCAGGAACAAAACAGTTGGACCTGCCTAAATGATCCAGGCTGGATTTATGTAATATTATGGCCACTGAGTATGTTTTTTTAAGGTTTGGATTTGTTGTGTAAGGCAGATCTCTCTCATCATCAAACAGGAACTCCAAACCTCTTTGCTCGCTTCTACCTGAGGAGATACTGTCAGTGTTTTATCCCAAGGTTGCTTGCAGCCTACAGCAAGGCTGTTTGATGTTGGCTCAGGACCAGACTTCATTCAGTTCCAGAGGGGGATAAAGTTCACCAGCAGATGATTTGCTATTCTCTATCAAACTCCATCCCTACATTTCCATCCCTCAGCTTGGGAAGCTGCCAATGTATCCAGCATGTAAACCTCCATACAATGTTAAAAAAGAGTGGTTATGACAAAAACATCAAAATCGTTTAAAAGTAATGTTTACCAAATCTGGTTTGACTTAGCCTTGACCGTTATGGGTGAATGGGTTTGTGCTGACTTCTCTACACAGCCGTGTCAGTTGTGGCCTAAGAGTACATTTTCAGAATTGGCTAACAGCAGCCACCCAGGCTCGGCATATTCAGTATAATGACTTGATCATGATGATAAGTTTAATGGAGGCTTTCCTTTTCTGCAAGAGGGTGAGGGCAATTTTGCAATACTATGGCTGAGAGGAAGTAATTATACCAGAAACTAAATGTAAGCATGTCTTTTGCTCTTATTGCCTCCTTAAAAATGAAGCATGAAAACATGAAAAATCCTCAGTGATGGAGAGTCTCTCTGCTCTCTCTTCTATAAGAGGACATTATATGGCCTGTCCACAGGGAAGGTGCTAGAGGGTGTCTGGCTGGCTGGGGGAAAGTTTATGGACTGTGAAGGCCAATTTGAGCAGCCTGCAGATGGAGTCCAAAACCGCCATGTCACGTTCCTGCCTCCATCGCTCTCCAACAGAACGTCAAAGAAAAAAAAAAATCACCAAGGAAACAAAACTCCTGCTCAAAAGTATTTGACGTTTTGAGTGGTAGTGGCATGGATTTTTGTACGGTAAACTGCTCATTAATATTAAATAAGGAAGTGACAGTTGGAGGGACTTGGCATACACTCCTGGCACCTCAAGCGGGATTGCAAGTGATGGCTGGGTGCTTTGTTTGACCTAATATGTGGTGGTTAAGTGAACGAACAGCTGCTTTGGATCACTAAGACCAAGGTGCTGCTTGGCAGCGTCAAGATAATGTGGGCCAACTGAAAAAAAAATCGAATATGGAAATTTTACCAAAATGTAAAACTTCAATCTCCATTTTATATCTATAATTGAATTACAACTCTTAGTGTTTGGATGAATCAAAGTCCTGTTTTAATGGTGACAAATGCAACATGTGCTATCTTAAATATCCAACAGACTCTGGACATCTGCATGATAATGAATGTGATTTCTTAAAGGTTATTCATTTATTCATGATTAGTTTTTAGATTATTGTGATACATGTACAGTCAGAATTGCCTTCAAGTCTTTTGGCTCAGGTTTCTGTACTAGATCTTGGCAGAGTTTTCCTTTTTTCATTCAGTAAACCAACATCACCTAATGCTACGCAATAAATATGCAGTTGCAAACCAAGCCGCACACTGTAGCCATAAAGTGCATGATTAAAACGTGTGTCTTGCTTCCAGTATTTATGACAGATGACGTCCGTCGTGCAAGACTGGTTTTAATATCCACACAAAGCTACAAAAATGTTAATGCGTAGCCACTGAAAATAACAATTTATGTCCCCCATTGTGTTTTATTTTTGTGGCTCCGTGTTGCCTGTGTTTATGGATAAGGCCAAATGTAAAGTCATATTTAATTGCAGAGCATTATTGCTCAATGAGGCTTTGTTAATGCAAGCTAGTGTCTCAGATATAAAAGATAAAGAGACAGCACCTGTAGCCGAGCGTAAACAGGACAGTGTATTACCTTTTTCAGTGACATGGAATAACTTAGTATTTCAATTTATGGGTCCATTCCCAGCAGTTGATTTGGGGGTATAATGTATAACTCTTGATTAAATTAAATGAAAAACTAAGTTTTGCTGGCATTGTTGATTTATTAAATGAAGGGGATTAGAATTAATATGTGTCAGGAAAGGGACCTGGAAAGCTGCTGACTGGAACTCCTCCAAGTGCTCAAGTCTTGCTTTGCAATGAAAAGCTTCCAGATTTGAGAGAAGATTTGGGACCCCCGCGACGATTCCGCAGCAGTTTCTTTGACTTCCTCGACTAAAAGACCGTTAGGAAATGCCTTTTGGCACGAAGTGAGTGGCATGGGCTTCGTTGGCGGTTTGTGGCATTGCATATGGGAAGTCCTTCAAAGTCAGCCGTCGTGCCGCAGGCAGCATTCTAATGAGGTCATCAATAACCTGCAACAGCTGCTCAGAGAGAGAGACCTCATCTGTTAAGCTCTAGCCACCAGTGACTCTGCTGTAACTGAACAAACAGCTCGAAAATAATGAGAGGTATTCTATGGAACGTACAGCACCACTTTACTATGAACCATTAATTGGTGGAGCTGCAGTCGATTTAGAAAGTGACAGAAGTGACGGTGAATGAAAAGGTTGTGAGTAAATCCCTCAGAAACTGTCACTTAGTCTGCTGTGATGCTTTAGCAGAATGAGCCTCTCAAAACAAAGTAAACATGTCAACATCTGCAAAGGATGAAGACCCACTTTTGTCCAATCAAGAACAAGTCCTGTACACAAACTTTGTAGCACCGTCACAGGCAAGTAACTTTGAAAAATAACAAAACTCACCATGATTGTGATAAATTGTTATTTTCATGCACAGATCCATTCCAGGGTTTCCATATTGTTCCATGTGTCCAGATTTACATGCATAAGATGAATAATTCATTTTTTTTTATTGCAAATGAGTACTTTTGCTTGCTTAAATAAGTCCTTTTAACAGACTTGTGCATGATAACACTTGAAAAAATAAACTAATATTAGCTAGGCAGTTTTTCCCACAGGATTTTTTAAGACTGTGGTGGGTGGAACTCCAACAATCTTGCACATATTAAAGTTGAATGCATCAATCTGGTGCACTGTGAGAACAAAACAAAGAAGCTTTATATATGAAGCTTGATCTATGTTATCTATGTGCTCTTGTAAACATAATAACTACATTGGTTTTATAGTTATGAATGGTGATGACACAGCCAAAAAGACAGACCAATAAAGCATGGTAAGTAAACAGGGTCTGTGTTTTAGGACGGGTTGCCACAGACCCCTGAAGCATCGAGCACAGTCTGCCCCGTTTGACAGTCAGGCCAGGAGCATCAGGCTCTGTCCTACCCTGCAGGGACAGAGGGCGCAGCAAGTCCACAGCCTCAGGAATCGGCGAAGTTCGGGTGAGGGGTGCTG
The DNA here is from genome assembly GCA_903364295.1 of Serranus cabrilla. Taxonomy (NCBI): domain Eukaryota; kingdom Metazoa; phylum Chordata; class Actinopteri; order Perciformes; family Serranidae; genus Serranus; species Serranus cabrilla. Next base: position 925,950 of record CAFUXE010000406.1, read on the forward strand.
TACAGCTCATGACCAGAGCCACCAGCCACCTCCAAGCCAAGAAGACACACCGCCATGGAAGAATTGTCCCACAAGGGGATCCTCCCACACCTTATTTCGTCTTATATATTAAAAGCAAATTAAAAAATATCTATGACCTATTGTAGGATAATACATCTTTTATAATATTTTAAAGTGCTAAAGCATGCACTTTAAAGGGAATCATTTTCACCCGGCATTATGTCGGACTCCAACAGATTCTCCTGGTTAAAAAAAGATGGAAATGATCAGATAATGGGACACATCATCCAGTTACATCCTAAGGAAGATTTACCTGCAGCATCTAAGGTATTTTGCTTTATGTGCAATAAATGAATGTGCCTTCACTTCAAACGTGTAATTTTTTAAAAATGTGGTCCTACAGCAATGAAACACCTCATTCTAGGATGTTTAGAATCTGATTAGCATTATTATTACTAATGGATGGACGCAGACGGACCAGAAGAAGGATTAAAGAGGGCCAACAGTTCATCATGTGGTTGAACAATAGTTTTCCAGTGCAGAAGAACTGTTTGGTTCCTGGTGCCTTATTGTTTGCTACATGAAAAGGGCAAAGTGACCTTCTGTTCTTTTATATTCGGAGACAAAATTTGGATGAATGACTTCTGATCCTCAATTTTCTACCCTGAACCTTGTCAGTGTCAGGCTCCTGCCGGTCTCACCATGTTGTATAATATTGGTTTTCATCATCATTGCATGGTTGACCCCTCCTCTGCCTCGCCGTTGGAGGCACCACAGGCTCATCTATTTGTGTGACATTTGCGGCATGGCACCTGTAACCTGGAGGACTCTTCTTACGCCTCTGTAGCTGTCAGAGGAACACGAGCTAAGACAGCAACATCTCTCTCCCTCGCTCCCTCTCTGTTATGGATTTAGCCCACAGTTCATTCTTGCTCGGATAAAGCAACACTAAGACACAAAACAGGTGCAACTCGGCTTGCCAGTAACAAAATGTCTGCCAGCCTACTTAGAAAACCTTTCAAGGGAATACTGTTCAAGTTTTATGAATGTCTAGGTTGAACTTACAGTCAGAGTACACAGAGTGCAATTCATACGCCTGCCAGAAGTACTACTGTTGAGACTGTAGGATTTTTGTATTTTAATAAGTCTGCACATAATGTATTTGTGAGGAACAGGAGAAAGGCCTGAGATATTTTTATGTGTCATGATAATCTTTAAGGTCTTGACATGTAAAGATTGGGAGGTGTGCACTGTCAGCGCAAATAAAACAGTGACGGTTGATGTTCTGCTTAACTTTGTTCAGTATATTGTTCGAAAAGTGCAGTTCTGCTTGTGCTTCATCTTAATATCACATTGGTTGGCTCAGAAATATGGGCAATAAAGCGCTGTATTAGCAGAACTTGAAATACTGTATATAAATTGTGCAACATTTTACAAGAAAACATGTAAATGAAAACAGAGTGCGATAATTTAATAATTATTTGTGACCTTTAATTGAAAACTTGAAAGAAGACAGTATATATTATAGTCAAACTGATAAACCTGTATTTTTGTAAATATACTCTACAGTCTGAATTTGATGCATTCTGTTTTTATTTACATTTTTAATCAATGTCCCAATATTTTTGGAAGTGGGGTTTCTAAATGGCATGATCCTCTGCAGAAAGTTGACCTCTGAGAAAGGTAAAACATCTGTATTGGTCAAATGGCTGCAAAGTATTTGTGCTAAAAAATAAACAGCACAAAGAGTACTTTAAGCTGCATAAACCTAAAGGTGTCTTGTTTAAGTTGCTTAGAAATGCACCCTACCTCTGAGTCATATTAGGACAACACCTGTGATTGGCATTATGTTTGAGATTTCCTGTAACCATGTTTATTTGGGCTTTGCAACTCTGCTACTTTGTGGTTTAATCAGTACAGAAGTGGGGCCCCACTCCTATCTACTATCCATTATCAAGCTGTCAGTGCGCCATTGCAGGGAGTACAGTTTCTTTTAACTAAAAGAGAGGAGATGCCATCGATTTGCCATGACTAATGCTAGTTCCTATCACACCCACAAACAACTCCCACAAAGTTTCTAAACTGCGCCACAGGTGTTCCATAAACCGAAAAACACCAAATATAGTCACAAGAACCCGGTTCATTTTGGGCTATTGGGCTGAGTCATCCATTTACAAAAATAGGATTGTAGGAGTGTGTACAGTTGGGTCAAAAAACTGGAATAGCTGTTGTTGTAATTAGCTGTTGAAGTAGTTATTATTAACACTGACAGTTTATGTAACAGTAATTTGATTGGACAAGAGGCTTTCAATGAATGCTTAGATACAGTACAACATTACTGGGGCTCATTATTCTTTAACAGCTGTTCATTAACAGTTGTTACTTACCCTCACCTTACATTGTAACAAACTATTTCCACATATAAGTCATTCATTCATTTATTATCTTTAACAGCTTATCTGAATTCAGCTTTCAGGGGGCTGGATCCAATCCCAGCTGACACTGGGATCGAGGCGGGGTACACCCTGGACAGTTCATCAGTCTATCGCATGCCAGTCATATAGAGACAGACACGCATTCCCACTCTCATACACTCCTACGGGTTATTTTGAGTTGCCAATTAAACCTAAACTGCATGTTTTTGGACTGTGGGAGGAAGCCGGAGTACCCGGAAAGAACACAGAAGAGCCACAAGCCAGATTCAAACTTGCTACCCTCTGGCTGTGAGGCGTAACCATTACACAACAGTGCAACCCTATTTCAACATATGACGTTTGAGTTAAATTATAAACATTCAGCAAAAGAAGAAAAATTGTAGGACAGAAGCCTGGGTACTTCAGTGCGAACCTCTAGGTGAGCTCATATGATTGCAGTAACATGTGCTGCAACAATGAAGCTAATGCTAACACTGGAAAGTAAACAACATGAGTTTTTAACAGCTTTTAGCCTTGGCCAGGTCTTAAATGTAGAAAACAGTGACATTCAGTGCGCTAAAAAGACCAAGCAATCACACGTTGGTTAAACAATAACTGGAAACATATAGATAAATACACGGTTGCTCATAAAGTTAGAATAAAATATTTTTTAACCCCTTTCCAGGAAATGATTGTGACAATGTGATTTATTATTGACAGATAATAAATACATGTCTCTCTTCTCAAAACTTTACAAATCAATCTCTTCCAAACATATCACAATGAAAATTAAACCACAATTAACAAAGGATTTTGTCTGAAAACAAAATTATTCCAATTTTTTGGGCGACCGTGTATACATGATACCAAATAAAAAGCCGGCAGTAATGTTTCCATTAATGTGCAGGAAAATTAGGATTTGCTGAGTCCTGGTCCAGTGGCAGAACTATTTCTGTCTAATTATAATCTACTGTCGATAATTACTGTGAGAGTGCTGGTAGAAAAAAAGCAATATGACACTCTAGGCTGTGCTATCATCACAGCTCGTGCTGGAAGCTCAAAATAAAAGAAGAAATCATCAAACGTCATGTAAGTTGTGGTTATTTTCTAATTTTAAACTAGATAATAGATGACAGTGGTCATATTGCAAACACCTGAACACACTGACATTTTTTTTTCTATAATTATTCAATTTCTACTTCCATTGCAGCTAAATTATAGCTATTTTAATTGAATATGCACAACATCACAGCCAAGCTCATTTGAATCTGGTTATTTTTAAGATCATTGTCTTGAAACAACATTTTTCCTTTAATGGTGAAGTCAGCCTCGCTATGACGCTGGACAACATGACTAACGCTTCTGATAAGCCCCTTTTCCTCTGTAGTTCTGCCATGATGGCTCACATGCAGAGGCAAGTAGGGAGGAGGTGGAAGGATTAGGAAGAGGTTATATATGAGGCTCACTTGCAGCAGAGTGCACCAAGGGTGGCAATGCAGGTTGAGCAGATGCTGCTGGAGCATGGCCACAGTCACAGATTAGATATGGAGGCCCTAGCTAATTATAAGAGAAGCAGCGGTTGACAGCAGCCTTGCCACAATACTAATATAAATCTAAAGTGGAGTTAATGAATGGAACTGGATTTCCAAATAAATGCATGCAGTCTTTTCTTTAAGTACATTCATGCAACGCATAAATCTGCTGCTGTTGCTACTGTGTGTTTATAATATCCATTTCTTCTGAGCGTTTAGACTCCCCTTCCCTCCATTCTCTCAGTTTTATTATGATTGTTTTCTTGTATTAATGTACCTCATCTGTCAATTAATCACCTTGATTATACATTTATTTACCTAATGGAATCTATTTAGCTCTGCCAGTCCTCTTCATAATGATGTATTGGTCTTATTGATGGACTGATTTCTGTACACTGCTTGTGTTCACCCTAATTGTCCTCATTGATTAATTTTCACTATCTTGTCACAAATGTCTCCTTTATTTAGCCCGCACATTCATTCGTGTAGGCCCGTGTGTCAGCCTGGTTAAATTAATAGTCGACAAGCCACAGCAAGTCTACTGGATATTACCTTATTATTAAGTCACCGTTTGCTGATAAAATCTGATAAGCAGCAGTACACTACTGGACATTCGATGGCACTGGCAGGGAACACTGCAGTATTTTGGACCATGCTTCTGCCCACAGGAGTGAAGTCAGGAGAGGATATCGCACTTCGATGAGACACTGGACGCATTTGAGTCGGCAAAAAGTGAGTGTAACACACAGTCTGACCTCTCCTTGTCCTCTCTGTAACTTCAGCAATAGTTAACATCATAATGCTGCTATTTATGGCACCTGTTAAATAAGGCAATATCTCAGGATCGATTTTGCTGCCGCTCGCTCTCCCCTTTGGCACTCTCTTCCAACACACGTTGGATTTGATAACTCAAGCTCTATTGATTTTTCTATAAGCAAAAATAGTCTGCACAGAAGCATCAACAAAAAATATTGGTTGTGTCCACATTTTTTTAAAAAGATCAATATTTAAATGTTTTTGTTTGGTTTCTATGCGACATTGTAACTTGATACACTGTAGTATGGTGTCCGCAATGCATATATATATATATATTATATTATTTCACCAACAAGGAAAAGGAAAATTCTGTGTCACTATCAATACATTTTTTTCTATTTGGTTATAGCAATTTCCATGGAAAATGTATGCAATCTGGATGGCACATCACAATTTCACATGCTTAAAAGGCATGACACTGGAAAGAGTGCGACTTCTCCAACTGCAAGATTGCCTTATATGCTATACATCTGCCCGACGAGTGCAGAGGGGGAAATATGTTTTTGGAGGGACGATGCTGACAGAATGGTGAGGTGATATACGGGGAGATTGCTGCCCAGATGGAACACAAATGGAAATGAACAGTATGCAACAAATGCAGAAAAGGTAACGGTAAGGCCGTGTTTGGAAAAGGTCTTGTGGGATGGAAGATAGAGCAAAAAAAAAAAATCTAGGGGGGAAAATGGAAAGAGAGGGACCATAACATTCAAATGGCAGATTGGGATCTAGCTTCCTGAGTTGGGGAGAAAGTGACAGAGACTAATGGATTTCTGTGCCTGGTGTGATTAAGAGGCTGTACTAAACCTGAGATAATGTGCTGATATCTGCTGGGAGCTGCTTGACGCTAGCTGATCATAATCAGTGGACCCCAGACAGTCGAGAAGCCGATCACCTCTCTGCAGCACTCAGCTCGCCCTACATGTCCGGTCTGGTTATGTCTGAAGAAACACACCCATCTTCTCAGCAATACCCCACAATTACAATAATACAGCAGTGATTTGGTTAGAGGGTTTAAGCACTGGATGAACATGTGTCTCTTGTTGAGCATAATGGGAATGCATCAGAGCCATTAAACGTCATGTGATGTGGACTCAAGTGAAGGAGATGTTCTATTTTGCTACTCAAGCATCGATTAGTGAGAGAAACTCGATATCCCACTTGGTGAGCAAAAGCCAAACTTTAAGTTTCATGGAGTAAACAGGCTGTGGTGCATTAAACATTGCTGATGCTCTTATGCATGGTCCTTGGGCTTCACTGTGCCGTTGCGCATTTTAATTTTAATCTTAATCAATGTTCCGTGCTCTAATGAGAACACTGGTTTTTACACGCTTGTTGACCTGCCAGATCAGGATGCACTAAATGTGATCAGAGTCCTATTAGCCTTGGGAAGGTAAGCACTAGCCTCTAGCACCAGAACAGCGACCCAAAGCTGCAAGCCCTCGCCAAGCAACAGCTCCCACAACAAACAGCATTTTATTTTCTAAAGGAATGACTCTTTGATGAGTCGCTGTATCAATTTAAAAAGGCCACAAAAACCATAAGTGGGACTTCAGAGCAGCACCTGTGGAAATATGACTCTCGTCAATTCATTCCATACTGTCATTACCACTTAACTGGTCCAGTGGGACTCCTTTACTGCAGAATAACAAGTCCCCGCATCGCAACAACCATATGTCCTGGGTTTCCCCAGGGAAGACGCCTCCGGCTGCCCACATCCCGTTTCCTTTCTGTCAGTTTCAGGTAGAAGAAGCCTGACAGCTATATGCTGGACCATCAGGATGGATCAGGATGAGGTACTTTGCTTGCAAATCTGAATCAAAATGCACAACTACACTGTTATGCCTGAGCTGATTATTCTTGAGCGTGATCTTGTGACAACTTTCTATGCAAATGTCAGTATCTTGGACCAGGGCTGCATAGTGTGTTGCTCTTTTATTTGTTAAACACAAAGGCTGCTTTGTTGTAATCAGGGATTTTTGGAGTTAGTTTATCAGTTTATCAGTAATTGGTGCCTTTAGTGTCCAGTTCCATGATCAATAAAAGTATGTTTTGTTTAAATGAAGAAGCAATATGTTGTATTTAAGCATCCGTATTTAGTAATCCACTATATCTTTACATAGCAAATACATCAGCTACATTCATTTTCTGAAAGTTGAGTACAACACCTTTAAAATATGTTAATATATCGCAAGTGATACCATAATCACATTATTCGACAAGGTTATTTCCCTTATATCGTGCAGCCCCGTCTTGGCCTCTGCAGCATGGCTCAAAGCATAATACAATCAGATTTATCATGACATCTAAAGCCATGTTTTTGATGGTACTTAAACCCAGAGGTGCTGCAATCATGGCAGGACTTCAACTGTGTTTTACAGTCGTGCAAATGCTACAAAATGCTAAAGGTGCTGTGCAGAATTCTCACCAGATAAAAGCAGATCAAACATTGCTATTTAGGGGGTCTGGATGCTTTGAGACAGTTCCCAGCTAATCATTCCATCTGCCCCAGAGTAAAACTTGATAGATCAATGTTTGAGATGAAATAGGTTTCACTCTGGCTTGATCTGGATAAAAACTGAAGGAGTGGAATGATAAGACCTGTATAGTTGGAGATCCTACAGTGTATGAGAATGAGACTGACAATATTCATACAGAATGCTACTTTACTGCACTTGGTACTGTGCTACTGCAGGCATTTTACAAGCAGGCTTTTCATATTACTGGCACTAACAATATGATTTGGAATTAATTGCATAAATGAGTAGGATAGCTCATTTGTTTTTTGTTTTTTCCCCTTCTTGTTCATTATTGAATTAAATGACACAATCCAATTAGTAGTGTGCATTACCCTTTCTTGCAGTTTGATTAAGCAAGTAAAATATTAAGGCGGATGCTCAGCCAAATTATGTTGCATTACAAATCCTCCAAATCACAGGGATTTTCATTCATGTGCAAAAAAATATCATTTTACAGAAACTCTCTGAGCTGCAGGCTGAGAACAAGAATGCCTTCATATGTCAGCAGTTTTGGATTAATAGCGTAAAGGATGACCTGCACAAAGACGTCTAGTTTAATATAATCCATGTAAAATAAATGAATAAATAAAAAGTCATGCATGTATTCATGTTCTGCATTCTGCCATGTAATTATGAACACAATTTAATACAGAAAAAAAAAGATTTCACTGGTTGATGTCCAACATTGTTATGATTAGGCTGAATATTTCCTTTGTCATCACAGTTATTCTGGTAATATATTTTCCCTCCTGTTGGATTGTCAGGACAACAAATATTTGAATAGAAATGACCTCAATTTCGAGGGAACATTTCATTTGGCCAGAGCGCGTGTTATACATATTGAGGAATGGCAACATGTCAGGCCTGCCAAGCTGATTCCCAAAGTAGCAAAAAATGACACCGCTTACAGCCAGCACTGTCTTCACCGTACGTGTGCCAAGTATTTTGGATGTCACTACAAATATTTTACACATTGGGTGCAGAGGATGTTTTGTTTTTGTCTCACTCTGATTATATTCCCTCTTCTTTTTTTTCTTTCCTCCTCCTCCTCCACTGGAGAGCCGTGACGCACACGAACCATGTTTTCATTGTCAATCAAGCGATCAACTTACACGGTTTCTGGAAAACACCTTTCACCGTGTCCTAACACATTACTGTGACGGTAAGTCTGCTGGAGAACAACAGCTGTTGGAGTAGTTGAAGGTTATCACTTCTTATTTTTGGAGAAAAAGTGGCAGGTGTCGTTTATAATCCATTGACATATTGCGGCTACATCTGAAGAGGAATTGCTTCAACATGAGGAGAATTAAATACTTTCTCCAGCCATCGAGCGTGGTGAATAAACTGCCAGAATGTATGACCCCAATTTTCCTATGCTTATGACAAATGTCCCTTCTTGCAGGTCAGAGTGAATGTGAAGAGGTTTACTTTCTCTTTTAACCAATCTTTAGCGAGGGTTGGGACATTAACTTGGCAAAGCGTGTGGTCTGTAATCTGGGTGAATGGCTGTGTCGTATATCAAAACTCTTGGCATGAGGCCTGGGATCAGAACCGTTTGAAAAACCAACGGACAGAGAGTGAGACGCCTGCAGGCTGCTTACAGCGCTCCTGACAAAGGGAATGAATCTGTCCCTGGCATTCAAAGGAACGCTTGCTTTTAGTCATACCAGCCCTCCACATCTTGAATGATTGATTCCATTGCTTACCATTACCATGTGTTAGACAAACACATCTATTTGTCTAGCAGTGTGGCATACTTGACCACTCTACACAGACAACTTGATCAATTGGTGCCCAGGCTTTCCACTCAACAAAAAATTGGAAGCAAATATAAGCAAAAATCAAAAATTGCGGAGCCCGACCAGCGCTTTGTCAAAAGGACATCAGTACAGATATTGAGGACTCGTGAAACAATGGAATAGAAGGGGAGAGCATCTATTTGCAATAATAAAGTGCAAATACAAGCAGCCGGTCCTTAATGGAACTCCTCACTGTATCGCTCATTGCCGGGGCCCCCCAAGGCTTAGCAAGATTGAATACACCATATGTTTATCTGGAGCTTTTCCCCTTGTAAGTGGCACTGACGGCATGGTTTTGGCACTACTCCTGTGCTTCCCATAATGCATCAATCCAAAAGCTCATTTAGACAGTCACTTCCCAGACTCCACACACAGAAAAGGGACTGGGTCTTTTATTTGTTGGTTAGATAACGGCTGTCCATCCACTTTGTACATCTTACGTAATTCAGGCTGTATTTTGTTGTGCTATGTGGGCACAGAATGGCACTGACAGAAGGTCAAATCAGACATTTTGTTCGCATGATCAACAGAGGTATGAGATATATCCAAACCTTTTTTCCTCAATTATGTTTTTATTTGATGCCTGAATAATGCACCCTGGGAGTTTTTTTCTAGTCTATAAGTCGTATTTTGTTGCTTATACAAAACCCCCTAAATTTTAGACATATATAGACAGTCTGACTAATTCACAAATGCGCATTAGCCTGAAACCTCTCAGTTGATTTCTATTTCCAAGGTGTATTATCAATGACTGCTGTCAAAAATGCCTCTCAATAGAACAATCAAAGCACAAAATGTAAAACCCAACCAATTGGTGCGAAGTTGGGCTGGTTGGGTGGGTCACGAACTTTCTCAAATTATAGGTAAACAGGAAACTAAAATATGTTTCTGAAAACATATGTAGTGAGAAATACGCACGAACAGTATCAAAGTACTGATTCATATTTAATCAACTGTCGCCTAGTTTGATAGTTTGATCTAATGTTTGTTAGTTGTGCTGCACGTCAGTCTTTAAACCTGCTATCAAAACTGCCGACTGGTCCTGGTTGGAAAGTGACTACACCTTAAAAAGCCAGCTCAGCAGTTCGTCTGGTTTCCAGGACATATTTCCCCATAAAGTGTCACATAATAGCTCTGACTAGGTGCTCCGATGAGGTTGTACATTTGTTTGTGGTGACTGCTGCCTCACTGAGTTACCAGGTGGTTCCTATATGATTTGTTGTTACTGTCAAGCTTTTTTACAAACTCAGCAAACTGCTTCATCTTTACTTGTAATTTTTGCCATCTGGAGTTTAAAACCCAAAATACTTTAATTCCTTTTATTATGTTGATTTAAAAACATATCTGGGGCGATATTCTGTTTTTCCCAAAAAATATTACTGCTGTGAATTCATGCGAGGAGTCTGGGTTGTCATGTCATTGAGCTATAATTTGTCAATGGTACTCTACAATTTGGTAATCCACACCGTCTCCCCCCCGCCACGCTCTGTGTGAGTGAACTGATTATTATTTTGTGATATCCGTATCTCATCTAACCTTGTAATGATATTCCCTTATCCTGCCTCAGCAGCCCTCCCCCCTCCCCCCCAGTTACCCTGCTGCTGCCGTACGGCCATTTTTAGCCCCATAATTTCCTTGGCAGTAAGCTCCTGATGAGGTTGGTCAGGGATGAAGACTTCTATTAACTCAAATGTTGTACATGAAGGGAATTGCAGACCCATAAAGCAAGGTCTTGTCAGTCTCCCAGGTGAGCTCTAGCATGAAGAGCACAGCCTCCCTCTCCTCCCACTGGCAGATTTGCCTTAAAAGTTTCAGTGCCCGAGGGGGAAGGTAAAAACTTTGGGAAAGCTGCTTGATTTTCCCCTTCACTTCTCAGCATTCATGCTGTATCTGCTGTTAGATGAGATTGACTCCCTCAAAAAAAAACAAAAAAAAACAAGTACAGTACAGTAATAACCTGTTCAGATCCTCCATTCATTCCAATGGAAATGACTTTCATAGGGTGTCTAGATCTATGATAATCAATCATTTGACTCCAACCAAATGAACTAAATTATTTCATTGGATGTCTGTTAGCCAATCACAGTTTACTGCAGTAGAGACACCCCCCTTTTTCGGCAAGGATGAAATAAATGTAATTATCATGGATCTTAAACATGAAATGTCATATTGCCTATAAATGTCAAAATATCATAAAGGAGACTTATAGGTGTTGTTGTTGTTTTTTTTAAGAAATCTGGTGCAATTTTCTGCTGATAAAATCATCTAATAATGCTTTCTACAGATTATATAAACAGAATATACGACTCTGAGACTTTGAAAACGGTTTCCTAAAGATAATTTAATTTACAAATGTTAAAGTTTGTTAAATGTGTTTAAAACATAGTTTTTACACTGATATGAATATAGAAAACTCATGTATTAGTTGAGAAAAAGGGAGTATACAGAAAAAAACAATTTGAACGTTTTTCCTTTTTTTTTTATTGTTCATGATTTATGAGTGCATTTAGAGTACAAAGCCACCATTATAATATGTTTCGTGTTTGAAACATAATTAGGTTTTTAAAAGGTTAATTTGAGAATATGGGCGCCATACAGTATAATTCCTGAAAACATGTCAGGATCTCATTTCGGCCTAGTTTAATGGAGCAGCTTTTTATCAGTGGGTCTCCGTTTTGTCTCTTGTGTAAGGACACGGGGGATGTACATTTGTGTCCCACTATTCCAGTTATCTAGATTCTACAGGCGGCAGTAACACGCCAGATAAACATCAACGTACAGGGAAGAATATGGCTGCAGTGTAGTAAACTTTGACGTAAACAGTGGTGGATTTTAAATACTTTCAAATCGTTTATGAGAAGATAAATGCCACAGACACATTTGCTAGAACTCAAAGATCCAGTAAGCTGACAGTAAACATAACTTTTACTCCACAAGCACTTTTAAATTCATATTAGTAACAACCTACTCATATGTTTTTCCCTTAAAATAAGACCTTCTTTATTGCAAACTATTACCAATGAACATGTTCTTGCAACAGAAACTTTTGGATAATACAGTCACACAAAATCTTGGTATTTGGAACAAAAAACAGTTAAATGCCAAAGTCATGAGCTGTAATCATGTTAAGAGGGGGCACTTAGAAAATAACCTACCACCGGCAGCCTGTAGGAGGCAAAGAAGCAAAACAGTTTGACTGAGTCATTACTTCTGTGGTGAAGTGAAAAGCACTCAATCCTGTTCTCACCTCTATGAGCTGATGAGTGTCTGCTGGATATTGCCCTCATATTGCTTGTGTTCTCATTTCCTGAAATGCTCTGGGATTTCGAAGGAAGGCTCTGACACTTGTCAGTCCAAATGTCAGCGAGAAAATGTCAGTTTTTATCTGTTATTTTTTTATTTCTTATCTATGGACAGGGGTATGTTTTCACCAAACCTTCCACTTATATTTAATTAAAAACACACCCTTAGCTTTTCTAACCCTAACACTGTGACATGCATTACTAACAGCCATTGCCACGAGGTTAATTCTGCATGTAAAACACAAACTTAAGGAAAGGAATTAAAGGTGCTATACCAACCACAAGGTCCTATTTTCCTTCATAAATGGACACAAACATGAGTCTTGTTAGACCAAAATCTATTTGATGAAGACTATTGCTCAAAATGCTAAATAGAACTGAATGACACTGACCATAAACATCCTGATTTTGCATCCTGCATACAGTTTGTTGCCTCATTTTTTATTTTCCTACAGCTTTTATCACATGGTATGCTTTTTTTTTATGCCATTACTTGAACACATCTTCCAAAGAAGACACAGAAAATCATGTTGGCAGTTGCAAGGGATTTGGCTGCAGTAAAATATTCCATATATTATCCTGGACACAGCACAGTAAGATGTTGTGCAGACAGCAGAACCACTGTTGCTGATGGACACATAAAAGCATATTTGCAGTGGCAGGAAATAATCTCCATAGCTGGAATCAGAGCGGCTGTGTTTTCAGACCACTGCATGCACATTAATGTGTTGAGTTTAGAAAATATGATGTAATGCGTTAATGAGAATTGCTACCGCCTGAGGGGTTGATCTGGGATTAAAATTATTCCTTTCATACCTGAAATATAGACTATTACGCACATTTTTCTACTCCTACTACTATGATATTACACAATTTAGGCATTATTGAATCATTACTTGTATCAGTTATGTGTAAATTGAAACAGTCGTGCAGCCAAAAATAGCTACACATTAATTTAATTTGAAATTTAGGGTCAAGATGTCAGGACTGTGTGGGGGAGTACCTTGCTATGGTATTGATTTTTCCGTTCACACTGAAGTTTTCCTGTGGATTTTCGTCTGCACCATTGTTGCTTCCAGTTGGACTCGCCTTGAACATGTGCAGCCTGGATATCCATGGATATTCCACCCACGTAAAGTACTGAATGAACTCTTATAATTTGGTTGATAACCCCCCCTGTTATGTCAGCAGTGTAACATTCCCAGTGAGGTGGGATGTAGTGTAAACAACAGTGATTAAAGCGTGTTATCTATCCTGCCTTTTGACACTTGTATATCCGAGGCTGGGTTAAGAAGACACATGCTGTCAGGCAATAAATCTTAGTTATTTCCCAAGGTCTAACCATGTTTACATTTAGAGCGCTGCCTTCAGTTGTGCCGAGAGTAATATCTCAGCCGGTCACATCAGTGTTTGGGGATATGTCAGTAACCTTTCTGTCAAAACAGGTGTTCTTTTTTAAAAATCCAAATATATTCAGGAGCAACTTCTCGACTATCAGCTAATGCTGGGAAAACTATTTCATTCATTATTGATTCATAAGGATTGTAAAGTTGTATCCAAGTTACAAAACTGCCAGAAAACTGTGATAAACAACTTAAACAATAAATGTCTTCATTGTTTGACATGTTGATGAAAAATTCATGACTACTTACTGATTCATGAGGATTGTAAAGCTGGGAAGATGCTGTAGGGATTTAGCCCAATTTCAAATTTAAGTGGTTGGAGTTTTGTTCCAAAATATAAAACATCTTTTAAAGTCTGAGAAAAAAATAGATATGATACAAGAGTCATTTGAGGCAAGTTAAATGAGAAAATTATTTATGAATAACGAAAGTCAAGCTCTAAAAATTGTGTTTGTGTGCCTATGCTATTGTATCAAAAATATAGATTTCTTTATACATATTGATATTGAATATTTGAAATGGTTTCAATACTCGTTTCCTGCAGTATTGATACACCAGAAGTTAGCAATCCCCTTTTTTCCTCAACAGGTGTGCGCATAATTTCATAATTAAAGGCATATGATTACAATGCTAGCTGCTGACTTCAAATTGCTAGCATAGTCTGCTACTATGCTACTTCAACACTGCACACTGACAAGCTACGGCAAGGTCAAAGGGTCAAAACTCAAACTCAATACGACAGGAGAGGACAGCACGATGGAGTTGTCAGTGCATTAAAAATGATTTGTCATTGTCATGTAACAGGATTGACATATTTATCTCTTAATAAAAATCTAAAATGTTTAGTCCTTAATGTCACTTTCTCCCCATAGTATCAAAAATGGTATCGAATATTGATATTTTTCATTGGTTGTAAAAAAGGCTGCAGTTTTGGTGAACTGCTACAAAATCACTGTCCTAGGTTTATGGCAAAAACTTCCTGGTTAGGTGTTAAAAAAGAAAATAAATGTACGTAAATGCCGGCAGTGAAGTAGTTACGAGGGTGACATGACTGTCGTAGGTTACATAAAAAACGGAAGTTGTCCACTGTTTGTTTGAACCCATCCGCCATTTAAATTCTGTATCACTCACTACGTCACCAAGATGGAGGACAGAATAAAACGTAAATAAGAGTCGTATTTGGCTGCCTGTACAAACACCCTTGTCGTTCTTGAAGGGAAACCAGACCGACAATAAAAGAACAGAAGTCATTGTTTATACTTGTGTAGACACTGCTGTCATTTTAAAATAGTTTTTAACAAACTGAAGGATTTCATTACATATGAGAGCCATACAGAGAATTGTGCCATCTACATGTGGAAAACATTCCAGCACACTTCACAAAGCGTTGTACCTACGAAGGTGTCTGGCTGCACTTTAATGAGAGTCGGGGTAATGGGCTGTTTAATCTGGCCTCAGAGCTGGGATGAATATTATGATTAAGAATATGACAGCGCCACTTCCACACCTTGAGAAAGTGATGATTCTACACGTGTTGGTTGTCGCCTTGCGTTAAACGGTTGTTTCATCACTGTCAACGACAGATGCGGCGGC
>CAFUXE010000406.1:941342-994012 GCA_903364295.1 Serranus cabrilla
CCTCTCTCTCTCCTGCCACACTGAGCTGCTGCAGAGGAGCCTCGTCACAACAGACTAACGTGACAAGAGGAGGAAGCATTCATTGGTGTGCATTATTCTGTAAAGAATATCAATCCAGCGCTGTGTGTTTATACAGGAGATACTGCATCATCCTCAACAAGTGTCCCCCTGATATCTGGCTCAATTTGGTGTCACAAAAATGCCTCTGACAAGAAAGGGGCCCCATTTACAACCACATCCCCAGCTGAAAATGTAACACTTGCTGTAATTCATCACCTGTTTCAGAGGAGGTGCACTGCTGCCCGCCATTAGGACCACTGAGGGTTTAACCGCAGCCCAGCAATGAGTTGTAGTCATAAACTACCAGAGTGTAATCGTGTGGATCTGTATGAGCAGGTTGTGCACTCTGTGATTGAGTGCCCAGACTTCACTGAACCTCTGAGCTGGCCGGCGTTGGATCATTTGGACGTCATGCTGGTGAAGTGCAATATAAATATAGATTGTTCTGCTCTCACTGGAGCAAAATCCATAACCATGACCTGCGAGGCTTTGATCTTGGGCTAACATATGACCGAGGCCAGTTTTGTTTGCTGAAGGTAAACAGGGCAAACTATAAAGAAACGTAACCTCTATGGATTAAACAAGTACACTCATGCGTTGGAGAAGCTGCAGTGGAGGCAGAGAAGGAGGAGAGCTCATGGATTTACAACTCAGTCCACTGAAGCTGGTTTGTTCTGACCTGGTTATCTGGTGAACCGCACGAGTGAACACTGGATTTGACTTGTTTTGGAGGAAATCTTGTGTCTAAAGATTCATCTATCTCATTCTTTATCGCAACAACTGTTAATTATAGACAAAAAAAACAAAAATCCAGAAAACAGATCTGTGTCTTTATTAGACATTAATGCAAAAAAAAGAAGAAATGTGAAGAGATCGCAGGTAAAACCACTGTTTAAGGCTTGGTGGTAGTTGATAATTATATTTATTGACTTTCAGTCACTTTCATGGGAATTATACAGTGATATGATCCTATCAGGTGATTAATTTGATCATTTTGAATGTCATTTTTCAAAAAGCAGATGTCAAAAAGAATGATTCTTGCAATGACTCATCAAAAACTATTGAAATGCTTTTTTTTGTTGAATTGTTTTGCATTACATTTACCTTTATTATCTTTAAAGACACATCATTATTTTTTTCCATTCTTGTATTAATTTTACAAAGTGTAATATACTGTATTTTCATGAAAATAATTCTTAATATTGTGATACAAGCAACTTAATTTATTATGTAAGTGGATTTATTACTTTTATTACAAGAATGTTGCTCAATTTGTAGCTCTACGTTTTCTTCCACTGCAGCTTGAATGAGTGTTTGATTATCCAAATTCACTGGAGGGGTTGGAAAACACCCGGGCCAGGGAGGTTAGCTGAGTTGTAAGTAAAAACAAGTCCCTCTTGTTCAGGAGACTGAACTCCCAGTGAACGCTGACATGATGATGGAGGGAGTCCGGATGGGACCTTGTCAGCGGGCCACAGCGCCATCCCCCAGAGCAGCGCCGCGGCGGATGAGGGTGCCACCGCTCTGTCCGTTAACATGGAAAAAAAATGAGAGCGAGGTAAGCTGAGGACTGTAAAACAGGGTCAGTGGGGACTCCCTGTGTCTAGTCTCGCCATCAAGAGACGAGAGAAGACACACAAGCCTGGCTTTTAGACAGAACACATTCACAGAGCAAGCAGTGAATGGAGCTCTGTCAATTTGCCAAAGTAGCTCGGGTGATTAACATTTGAACTGTGGCACATCAAGAGACCCCTGTGGATGAATGGTCATTCTATCAGCCTCATTAGGGGAAACCTATTCAAGGATGCCAAGCACAAATTGCCCAAGCCCAACTGTCAAGCATGGGTAGAGAATGACAATGGCAGCCCAAAGTAAACAGTCGTGTCTCGTAGATCGCTCAAATCCTCCAGTAAACAACATTCAGAGCCAAGATAAGCAATGAGCTTCTTAAACTGATGGAGTGCATCATAATAATAACCTGTGTAGCACCACGGTGAATCGCTTCACTGTGGTCGCCTCCCCGGAGTAAATAACATCACGGGACAGGAAGCTCCGTAGCAAATCCACCAGCGAGTAAGACAAGAAGGCACACTCTTTTATATAATCAACTTTTTCTTCACATCAGCACACAAAAATACTGCTTTTTTGGGTTCGGATATGTTGTTTTTTCTCTGACATAAATAATTTGTAGTGTAGAACTCCATGGGATAACCGGCTTTCAAAATGCGTTTACAATATGGTTCCAACTAATGATACAAAAAGCAGCAAGTCCACCAAATGTGTCGGCTGCTACATTTGTAGAGACACAGCAGTGCCTTGCCAGTACTTTGTCCTTTTTCTTTGGCTTCCCTGCCATCTGCAGACCCCTCATCAACAATTTATGGACTTCACTCGCACACACACACACACACACACAAATAAACAAACAAAGAGGCCAGGAAAAACAAATGTGTATAGCCAGTTTTACAAAAAGCCACAATTCTCCTATCAGCGACATACATCCAAATTAAGAACACTAAAATACATGAAAACACAATTTATCATATTTTATGAAGGCTGCATGTGGAAATCTGCTCTTATTTTCCAATTTTCTTAGGATATGCTTGATGTTCACCCTTCATATTTATCACTGTAGTGCACCAAAAAAGACACACTGCTATTGATTAAATGGTGAAATGCTCAATTTTTATTCTGCAGATGAAAGTTGATTGTGTTGCTGCTTGTTGGAGAGTTATTCTAAAGTTTGATCCATAACAAGTTATGATTCATCATCCTTTCATGTTGAAGGCTGCAACACACAACCATCCAAGGCACAATATTATCCACTATTTTCCAGATTAGTCAATTAATCTAAAGGCAAAATTTTCTTTGAAAAAAGAAAAAATAGAATTAATCATTTCATTTAAGGTGACTTAACTGTAAAAAAAACTGTGCGTTATTATATAATGCAGCATAAAAATGGGAAAAATATATTTAATTATTCCCTGTATGTTCCTTTAACCACACCTTTATTATTATAATGATGACAATTATTCTTTATGAGTGTATTTAGCTGCTATAAGGCCATAATGTTAAATAGCTTTCTTAAAGAAAATGTCATGCTGATAGTTAATAATAATAATAGTTATGATAAATTTAAGTGTTTTAAAATGTAAAAAAAAAAAGATAGATTGTTTCAAAAATATTGCCACTGACATATCTTTAGGGTTAATGCCATCAATTATCCTGGCTATCAATGGCAGCCTGACTCATGATCAAAGGGATTCAACTGTTTTTGCTGGTATTGTTTAGGTCAAATGAAGGTTTTCCACATTTTGCATAATTTTCTATATTGCTCAGTCTCATCATTGTGCCCTAATAATACGCATTATATAGGCATTCCACATGCACAGTAAAGGAGGTTAACACCTTGTATGGTTCTGCCTGCATCCATGTGCCGCTGTCTGCTGAAACTATGATTATAACTTGAATCGTGTGCAGTGGGATCTTTTTTTTTAGAAAATATAATGTGCGAACATAAATGAATACATAGGGGTATTCAGTTTTACAAGATAATAGCACTACAACACACGCTAAGTGCTGTTATTAGAGCTAAAGAAGCGTCTCTCTTCCAAGTCCTTAGTGGGACCGCAGTCACTTTGGCACAGAAAATGTTCACGGTTAGTGATTGCTCTCCCATATTTGTTTTTTCCCCCCCTTCTCTTCTCTCTTCAGTTAAAAATCAGCATGATCTTGTTTGATAGACGTGTTTACCCAAGCTCTGGATGGAATTCATTAGCCATAATTAAGCGTTTACTTGATCAGGAGGGTAAAAAAAAGGATTATGTGAAGTCAGATTAAAGGGAGCTGAGTGAAACCAACGAAGAGATTATCAAGCGCTGCCAGGCAAGCAGGCTGCCTTTGGAGTTGGGCCCTCTCTGATCGCTATCTCGTTAGTGCTTTATTCGTCAAGCGCAAGCTAATGCCTAAAACAAGCTTGGCTTTATCTGGATTCTTCTGCAGGAGCATAACTCTGGAGATGTTTTATTGACCGATCAGTGCAGTGTCACAGATGAGGTAAAAAACATTGGAGGAGACAGTGAAATTTGGGGGATTTTGTAAATGATGAGCTACATTTTAACATGAAGTATCATCATTGGAGACGGAGAATCGTTTTTTTTTTTCAATGTTTCATACCTATTTTCACTGTAAGTCAATGTAAATAAAAGCAAACATTATAATTATCAGTATTATTATTTAAAGCAGCATTACTTCTTCCCTTGTGCTATATAATACATGTAAAATTCCTAGTTTACTGATAGGGGAGTTGCATTGTGTATCTGTTTTGACAATGACAACATATTTATATTATTAATAATACGCAATAGAAAAGTTTTGTTAAAATAACCAAGCATGTCTTAAATATTTTCCATTTCTTCTTTTTTACCCTTTGGTACAGTAACAGGTTCTCTCTGCCTCCCGAGTGATCTTTTTAGATGCAAAATTTAAAGTAGAATTTTTTTTGTTTAGATTCCTCTAGATATCGCAATAATAAATATCATTATCTTGAATTATTTTTGATGCAGTAATCGAGTAGTGAAAATCTGATATTGTGGCATCCCCATTTGTCAAAATGAACAACTCCCTAAATATTGCATGTAGTCATTCTATCCATAGTTAAAACATATTTAAAGTTGAAATAATGGTGAGATATGAAAACAAAAAAAAGAGAAATCATTCATGAATGTGCATCCATGTTATTCAACTAATAATGCTTAAAATTGCTCAATAAATAGAATAAATTACCACCAATGAATTTTCCGCAATCAGAACCCAACAATCTATTTAACTGCAGGTTTGCTTTACCTCTTGGAAGTCAAATGCACCCGCTGCTTTTTTAAAAACCCATTAAAAACTGCTGGCGAACACACGCTGCTGCAAACCTGCAGCACCACAGACACCAGGAGCTTCTGGCTATTGTAAATACATTACTGGGTTTGGAGTCTTCACGGGCAATAACGCTGACAGGGGCGAAATATAACAATGGCATTTGAAGTTGAGAGTCTCACATGTCTCATGGTGGATAACACAAACACTGGATCTTTAAATATCACAGAAATATCATGCGTCATCTCTGTGTGTACATTTTTTCTGTAAAAAATCTTTTGTGTTGCTGTGGCTGAAGAAAAACTAGCTATACGTGTTATTATTAAGTGGAAAAAAAGGTATTTTTATTTAGTGATTTAAGGAAACTGACCCTTTAAGTATCACGATAATGTCTCTCATATTAAAGGCTGTTTCTTTTGGTTGGCTGCCTAATGGATAAGACGTAGTTGTCAGCAGATGAGTAATTCCTCTCACATCGCCTTTGCACATCCCATCCCTCCAATTATTTTTCGCCACCGATCCTGGTCAGAGGATCTTATATAGGAGATCAGTAATAGAAGAGGACACAGGCATGCCTCCCCACACACGAGTCTATGTGCAGTGATTAATGTTAAAGTGCGGTTTGGGCCCAACATTACTGACCTGTTGATTTGAGGGCTGCAAAGTACAGCCTGTCAGATCGCTGCTGGAACACTGAGGGGAACCTGTAATGAGGCCTGTGAGGGATGCCAAGTGGTTGGAAACTGAAGCATACCTGCTGCTGGCTGAGACACACGGCAGCCTAGCGAGCCAGTTCTAAGGATTAATGCCTTTTTAAAGTGAAAAAAATGATGATGGATTTAGAGTTAATTGGATGCTAGATGTTAAACTTTGATTCCAGCGTTTCTTTTTTAACGCAGATGTTTCTATTAGATCAAAAAACGTATTATTTTGCAATCAAAGGGCTTAAAGTGTCTGATAATTTTAAAATTAATCTCTGTGTGCCTCTCCTTCAGACCAAGGATCATTCAGGGGAGTTAGGGCGTGCTTTTAAACTTGTGGATATTAAATTATGGCATGAAAACTTTTCAAAAAGCACTCAAAGTGAGCACAAATTAGAGAAAACAATGATATTTTTTAGTATTGCCTGTGCATGTTTGTGGGACTAAAAAGGACATGAGCTATCAGACAGGCAGCAGCCTCCAAATCTAAAAGTTGCAGGGCTGAGAGTGTGAGTGTCCTTGTGGAGCTGTATCAATCAAAACCATAGACTGTATACAAGGATTGATGTTTTATATGAAAATGTATCAAATGTTTTACCCATCTTACACCAATAAAAAATGGATACATAAAGATGGACAACATGACAGCTTGCCAAAAGCGAAGTTAAAACATCTGGATCGCCCCCTGGTGGCTAGCTGTTGTATTGGTCATAAACTCCGCCCCCTCCTATTAGGCAGACGCATCTAAAAATGGTTTCTGTTTTAAAACGCACCAATTTCACACTAATTTTCTTGATGAGCTTTAAACCAAACAGTTATTTAATGCTGTAATCTGGTCTAATGCTTGCCGGTGGTGACTGCCTCATGATTGGTTGGACAACAGCTCTGGCTCCAAGATGGCCGCTCCCCTGGCCAGGATTTTTTGGCTTCATTTTTGTATGAAGGGAGGGAGTTGTGTCATCCATCTTTATAGAGAAAATGCTCTATAAATGCTGATTCAACCTAGTCCTTTCGGAGCCTTTTGAATATTTATTGTTATGTAATTCTAATATTTAGTCATATAAATAGAATGGAGAAAATGTTCAGGTTAACATCTCTCAGTATTGTGCTATAACTAAACATCTTTCACAAAGCTTATGTGTTTTGTGATTCTTGGCCATTTTCAGCATGGTTGACATTGACCATGTTATTCTATCAAGAGATTCTGGCAAAAAATATGTACCAGCCTAAGAAATAATGTATTCAGTCACTGCTTTTTTAAAGCTCTGATGTCATAAGCCAGTAAGTAGTTCCAATTATAATACAATACAATATTACTAATGACCAAAGCCAGAAATAAAATGTGGATTTCTTCCCAACTTTATATATTATAAGGACAAACATATGGGTTAAATTGGTTGTTTACACTAACAGATTATCAACAGCTGCCACACAATCATGATATTTTAAAGCTGGGAACATTTTGTTTCCATATGGCATAATGGCAGAGCCATTTGCAGAGCTTCCACTGTAGGATAATTACCAGGTGGCTATGTTATTATGAGGAACCAAACAGACGTGTAAAGACAAAAGCACACAAAAGGTCCTAGTATTTGTGTATCATGGCAGAGAAAATACGTTTTAATAAGCACATTGACAAAGGATCAGGCATGATGTTAATTAGAGGGGATAGTTGAAACACCTCGTGCTTAGTTTTCTTGTCATTATGCATCAGGACAAAGTTGATAAATCATTTCAAACGTCCACAATCACTGATTTAGTGCTGTGAGAAACCTTAGATGGTTGAGTGGCAGGGACTATTAAAACTGTTTAAATAAAGCTCGGGACACTGGTGGCAGGGCTGTGTGATTGAAACATCAAACACCAATTCTCCCACCTATTTCCTCTCCAAAATGTAGCAGCAGGATTTTCATACTTGGTCATTCAGCCAACACAAATTTCAACAAAAAGCTTTTGTATGCACATCCAGTGTGTCCTCTTTGGTTTGCTATTTTCTATCCAATATCAAATCACATTTGTTGAGTACAATGGATAAATAGTGTCTTCAGTTCTCACATGGTAGTAATTGCTCGAGTATAATCAATGTTATGATGGCTCATTTCGGCAAAATAATCTCAAGTCAAGGTTCACTCATGAGGTTTTTCAGGCGCTTACAACAGCATCTGACCGTCTTCAGCAGTGCATGCCAACAAGATCGGTTACATAAAAAATGGAAATTACATAAAAAGTTGTTTACTTTTGTTTTCACATGGGACAAAATATCCTTGTTTGTTCGACCGATCCACCTCCACTCTCTTCCACCCTGAGTGTGACATCCACCAATTAGACTCCATCAGCGTCCATCACTACTACTATATTAGCAAGATGGTGGCGGAGTACAGTTTAAAACCTCAAAAAAAATCTTATTTTGCTGCCTGTACAAGCTGTACAAACACATATTGATGTATTGAGGGAAGACCAGCCTGTGCACAAGGCTGTCTTGCACTTTCTGTCAACCAAAACCCAACAAGAAAAGAAGTGTGCAATAAGTCAATTTATATCAGACTCCAAAGAGCATCCACAGTACCAACCATGTGATGAAAACTGAGCATGCACCATCTGCTAAAAGAGGCTCTGAGATACAGCAAATAGCTGCAGAAAAAGCTAGCTAGAATATTTTATTTTCTCAAGGTCAAGTATGAACCTATTTGTGCAATAATGTGATGAAATATATAAAATGAGGAAGCATTTGGATGATTCAGGTGAAGTGACCCTTTAATAAGACAGTTTGTCAGGCTGATCCTCCTGGAGGTAGGCTGGGAGGATCCCCCTGCTTCCAGCCTACGCTCGTCTAATCACATCCCCATACGCTCTCTGTTCTGGACACACAAAGATGAAATTAATATTGATCTGCACTGTTTAAAATAGCAAACCAGCGTAGATCCTTTAATATGCATGATAGGGGGAGACTTGAGTCGAGAGAAAGAGTGGAGGGGGAGAGATTCAGCCATGCAGAGCGAGATGCAGCTGCACCTAATGAATCTGTCTATATATCTGTGTTGTTGAAGATGCTGTGAGATGAACCAGTGAACTGCCCAGTGACCAAGTTGCCATGGCAGAGTTCTGCTTGAAAAAGCAACGTGTTTTCATGGACCATTGGCTTCATGCCCCAAAGGGGGTCTGTGAATCTGGCCTCACTGTTGCCTAATTTACACGCTTTTAATTCAGAACCAATAATAACAGAGCGGGATGAGATCTCCTTCAGTCTTCTTCACACTGAACTCTGAACACAGCCATATATTTGGCTTATATCCATTTCCTGCAGCCGTGCCACCCTGCAGACATCAGCACTCATTTCCCAAACGTGTTCACTTTTGCACAATGCAATGTTTGCATGCATGCACATACAAATAGCGTACGCACGCCCTGATAAGCATACAACACGAGGCTATAACAACTTTCACTGTGTGGCAAGAAAATAAATCAGCTTGTACTTGAATATCTGCACATCAGAGCAAAGCCCTTTGGTTATTGTAATTACAAAGTGCAATAAATCAAAATAGAAACTGGATGTGTTTGCCGTGGCTTTTCTCTCTCCCAGCTGAATATATTTCAGAAGATCCTACTGCTGATGCAGCTTTTCTTGAGACAACAAGCCCTGGAGAATTGCGCATGTCTCAGCAAATATGAGAAATCGACATCAGGGGTAATGAAGTGACTGAAATAGGAGAACAGGCTGCCATATGATGTTGTGATAATGTATTTCTTCCTGGGGATCTGATTTTAGTGCAGTGATTACCATGCTTTTGATTACCTTATGACATACGTCTTTAGCTTCTCAACAGATGTTTCCACTCCGATGGACACCAGGCACTGCGTCTTCACGGTGCGGTACGGTTTAACGGGCTCTGTGAGTTGCCAGGGTGTAACAACACTCTCCGATGATAAAATCAGGACAGTGTATGCTGCAGGGTGATCCACAGTGACTTTATTAGGGGTGTGATGACCAATAGGCCTTAATGTGACATACAGCTTGTCATCTTTACTAGCAGAGGAAAAGTGACAGATGTAAACCAGCCCTCTAAAAGCAAACAGAGCGTTGGCTTTCCCAATAAACGAGTATTTGCAATAAAGCTACCAAATGATTGACATCCTATTCCGTCGAGCATTTAAAACCGTTGGACCCATTCTGCTTGCCACAGAGAAAAGGAGCAGTTACACCTCACTAAAGGTAAATAAAAAGTGCCTCTGTTGCGGTTTGGAGTCAGATTTTTCACTCAGCTGAGCTGTCATTGACAACCTATAAATAAATCCAGAATTCAATTTGAGCATTGTCGGGGTCGGTAAAAGAAAGAATTCTATCAGGAAGTATATGTACCAAATTCCAAATGGGATCCCACGCTGCTACAGCCGGCGAAGCCAGATTATGCAGCATTAAATCTGCATTGCTGTAGGGATACATGTCATATTAGGTTAGGTGGCAAAGGAAACGCATGGCTCGTGGTTTCCAGGCTTTGCGAACATTTCATGCATTCTTCGTACGTGGGGCTGCGGCAGAAGCAGTAGGGTAGAACTCAGGAGAGCACGCTGCCCTTCCAACTGCCCTTGAGGCCAGCGGGCTGTCACTATCACTCTGTAACAAAAGTCAACTCTCCAGTTTGATTTGTGTGCATTTCAGAGATACACACAAGTCTTTGCAAGCTGTCAGCATTCTACACAGTATGGAGCGAAGTGATAAAATGAAATAATTTTGACATTGGTGGTGTTGGGCAAAGTACTTGGAAAATGTATTTAAGTCACTGCATACGAGTCATTTGACCAAGAAATTAGTTACATATATATATATATTAGGCCATCATTTTTTACTATGCCTTATTCGGATAATGACATTACAGCCGATACATGAAGTCAAAAAAAGATGGCCATATTTTTACATACTTAACAAGCGCAAAATCTACACTCTCTATAGTTTTCAGGAAATGTGAACTTCTCATAATCAAAAATGTTCTCTGGTTCCCATGGCGACCAAGAGATCCTACGTAGCGGAGCAGGATTGTCGCTCTCAATTACAAAACGTCTGATTAGTATCAAGGTACTTGTGCAGGAGGAAGTACTAGAGGCTTTCAGATCCGCAGGCAGCTGTGCGACTGAGGGGCAATCACAGTGTGTGATTGCTGTCATTTCATAAGAACTCTGTTTGTTTTACAAATTAGCTAAAACTTACAAAGAGGTCAGAATTTCTCAGATTTTCAAGTGAGAAGTGAAACTTTGGTGCACTTTAATATCTTTAGGTGTCACTGAATGTTAAGGTCCCTATATGCTTGTTTCTTCTTACCATCCATTTATCAATATTTGAATCCGTATCTTAACCATCTATGTGAAAATATTTCACCTCAACAAAGTGTCCTCACTGCACCTGATTTGGAGCAGATACTGCTCCACACTGTAAAGCAGAGAATGCCATGGGATTTTAGAGCTAATGAGAAAGATAGAACCAGAAGAGAAAAATGCTCTGAAGTTATTTGATATTTTTTTTGTGGGCACTGTGCAACCAAAGAGAAGGATCCCCTATTTATCCCTGTCGCCTTGCCTGGGTCAGGCAGAGGACACAATCAGGCTAATAACAAAATTAGCCTTGATCAAATTACTTCTGCCTTGGTGGTTAATGATACTGCAAAGTTTGGAGCCCCCTGGAGCCAAGAAGGCACATTTATCGGATGTTCGTAGTGCAGTTGAAGTTAAATTAACTTTGAAATCACAGACCACTAATGCTTATGGGTCTGTACTCCTTTAGGCTTCCTCAACAGTTTCCCCTCACAACACAGTTATCGCTGCACCTTAGCAGGAGCGAATGACTTTGACATCTGCACTGTCAGCATACTTTCACTGCCATTTCTACTTACCTCAAAAGAAATAGATGGGTAGACATTAGGAGGGCTGTGGTAAACAATGTTCTATGTTTAACCTGAGCTCTGTAGGTCCGGTGTCTTGGTCAAGGGCAAAATCAGTGTAACAAGTCCACTACCTGGGATTGGATCAAGTCATGCCGCGGCTTCTGTCGGTGCCCAGGGCCACACTGGCGCCCAGTCAGACTTCACAGCCACAGAGCTCTCAGTCTCCCAGTGGGAGCTCATGCTCCGTGTCAGGTGTCAGGTGGAGTTATCCCAGCCCCGGAAAGAGGACTCCATTGTTTGTGAAAGCCCCGGTCATTGTCACACCACATCTCTTGCCGCAAGGAGAGATGGGACAGGAGGGCTTCTAAAGTGATCCGATTCTCTGTTAGTGGAGGTAACTGCGAGGGGAAATGTGGTTTACTTCTACAGTAAGGTTACATGCGCATGGGAAATGCTTCATGGGTTGAACAGCTACATCTACCACTGGTGTACACCTCGAAAAAAGGAAGAGAAAGGAGTTAGTTTGCTGTGGTTCTTCTTTTTTCTGAAAATAATATGCTTCACTTTCAGAGGTATATGATTTTTTAGGTTCATATGGTACAAAGAGCTCTGCAAATAAAGAGGTGCGAGCCGAAGAGGCAAAGCAAAATCCTCCTGGAAGCATGAGTGAATATGATAGCTGTCACTCTGTATTTTTGCACTTGTCTTATCAGCGTACAGCCCCTCAGACGACGTGCGGTTATTGTCATGTTGCTGCAGTCACTCCTGCACTGAGAGGTGAAAGTGACCTGAATACGTGAGTGCTTGACTCTCAGATGACCCTGTCACAGAAAGTCTCCAGAACAGCACTGCACATCTATGATTGATCCAAAAAGTATCAAGGTTGAAAAAAAAAATTGCGTTTTTTTGCTCCAAGCGAGTCCTTGTGATTTGATAGAAATGAAAATGAGGGGCAGCAGTGAGATAACTCTTAAATTGAATGATGATAAAACTTGAGCGTTTTATTCGATGGTTTGTGAATTTACAAGGTCACCTTGCTTTGGAGAGCAACAGCAACAGGAATTCATGTGGCTGCTGCTCTTATCAAATCCACAACTCGGTCACTTCAGTACAAGAGATCTACACCCGTACTGTACCTCCGGGCCTTTTTGCAGCTCCACATGCCGCTATACTGTCTACTTAGCACCCCTCTCTCTGCTCGACTGTGGTATCACTCCACCTGGTTTTCGCTCCTCTCCCTACTTATTTGACCTTGCCACTTCAGGAAAGAATTGTAGAGTCCTTCCCGATCTGCCATCGTCGGCTGAACACCCTCCTCGACACACTGAACGAAAACAGCTCCCCTGCATTCAATGTAATTGCTCTCAGAAAGTCTTTTATTTTTCTCCTTTGTATTCATCTTCTTGCTCTTTGCTCTTATATTTGTGTTCAGTCACAGAAATACTGTATTGGCAATGAGGTGCTGATTTACACTTGAGATTTTGGTGATTTATGTATTCAAATTAACTCTAATTGACTATTTGGTATTAACCCTATCTGGGAAATCATCCCACCCACCATTGGGGTGACTGTTAAGCGATTAACTGGACATGGGTCAATTGGTTTATCATGTTATCAATTAACAAAATAATACCCCCAGTACCCCCAATACTACATGTACTAATCAGAGTGCTCCTTAATGAGAGGAGGCTAAAAAGACTCAATTAGTTCATGTTCCTTATCAATTAGGCAACCTGATCTGAAATTAAATGACATGACCACGACTTCATAACACTGAATTCTGTGCTGCTGGCACGTGATGTGTAAAAATTACATGAAACAGCAGAACGTTCTAAAAATAACACACCTCATTATACATACACATGCCCATGTCAAAGAACTTAAAGGGTTTTCTTTGTGGTCATTTATATATGCCTTGAAAGATAATTCCTTGAATATATAAATGTTACTAGATATCTTAGTGCCTTCAGTGTCAGTTTTAGGTATTTGTTGCCTTAGTTTTTAGCTAACTAAACTGTAAAACTGCCTCTGAGCTGCATGCATAAAAAATCACCGACTAATGCTTAATTTTTTTGCCCTTGCACGACATACGCAGGGTTTGATCTTTCACAGTTGCACGCCGTATGGTGTTTACAGCAGGGATGTGATGATATATGAGTTAGCTAGTCAAGACTTGCAAGGTAATTAACAAATGATGTTTTGGCTAACAAAGCATGGCCTTGATGGGGATGCATTACTTTCATGGAGCCCCACAGCTAGGCTGCGCACAAGGATGCCGCTTAATGGAGTTAGATGAATGGACTGTGACTTGGACCAAGCAGGTGGACCCACCAAGACCCCTGCTGACTCAAACTCACACATATGCACGCGAACGCACAGACACACACTCACAAATGCGGACATGCACACGGACCGATGCACATACACATTATCCTCAAAGGAGAGTGTGTACAGCTGCAAGGTGAAACATGGCAAAGAAGAGACCAATTATCCTCCAGACAGATGACTCGGGATGTGGGAGGCCCGATCATTTTTCCTGCCCGGCTTTGAAACCCTGCTGCTGTCGGCTGCTGACAACCGGTCTCCTCCTCTCCAGCCCTCTGTTTATGCTACTGTCCACTTTAAAGAAACACTAACCAACACACTGTTTGGATGCTGGAGTTTAGATGTTAGCAGCTTGGTGCTCTTGCAAACTGAAGATGATAGCTATAGAGAGACAGAAATAGAGTGATGCTATAACTTCATTCACACAGCAAGTCACGATCTCAAAAGCATGTTTATGTGTGTTTTGTGGTGTGTCCTTTATGTTCTACTTCTGAGAATTCCCTCTCTGTATATCCACAAGGTCAGCACAATTACACTTGGCCGTATCAAAGGTGAAAGCATCAGCTCAACAACTGCAACCTGGAATTTACAGAATATATGTAACATGCCAACTATGCTTCATAAAGTCATGGAAAGAAGAATTGCCTTTCAAAAGGCAATTCAATTCTAACATTATTTTTCTGATGTTTCTATGTATAAGAGGCACACACATAATCTGAATGACCACGCTGCATGTATGCAAATCAAGCACATTCTTTGTGAATAGAGCTTAAACATGCCCTCGCTGATGGCAGTGCCTTTCATGAGGAGCGGTTATCAAAATGCATGACAAACGTTTAAGGAACTGATGAATTGGTAATCAGAGAAGGAGAAAGAGAATCCCTGGTGATATCTCTCCAGCAAAAGAGTTGGCTGGTTGAGAGAAACGGATAATCCTCTTTGAGATGGGCGTGCTAATACACTACCAGATGTTGGTTTCAATACCAAAAAAAGCTGTTTGATATCCAGTGAAATATAACTTTGTTTTTTCCACAAAATCATTCATTCATTTAACAAACTCTTAAGTGTACAACTGTTTAATGTTGTCTGGAAATAAGCAGCCATGCACAACTGATTTTTCTTTATTTTAATTAAAACTATGTGGCCTTGTTAGACAGTGAATAAGATATTCAGGGCCAGCTTTTGGTAGTTTGCAGTTTTTTTTAACTACATTTGAGGCTGTATAAAAAAGAAAGACACTGAATCTTTGCATCTTTCATCCCAACTATCAGATATATATCAGCAATGACAGTTATGATGCCATTACAGAATGCAGAATCTGGTCATCATCTGTTATAATAATAACTGCACAGATTGTGTTCAAGTTTAAAGCAAATAACTACATTTTATCCAAATTGTGTTAAAAAAAAAAAAAATCCCAGCAGGGGATTGGGTGAACTTCCCGTACACCAACATAAAAAAACATCTTTGGGTGTGAATAATTGGGGCACACTGTAGAAAATTTTGCCAAACGGAAGATGTGGAGCTAATAGGCAAATTGTTAATAATCACCATACAAACATGCGTGTACAATACAGGGTTCACAAGATGCAGAGAATAGCAAGCACTGCCGAACAGCACTTCAAGATCTTCGCAACACCAGCAGCAGCTTCAAAGGCTGATCTATCCACCATGACTCTATGCCTGATGGCGGAGAGATCAAACATAAAATGAATAATGCATTCATCAGGAGAGGTAAAAAGAGAGAAAGAAAGAAAGGAAAGGAAAAAACAGTTGCTTGTCAACGACGGAATGAGATTTTTAAAGCTGATATGGTGACATTTCATTTTTTTGAAAATCAGTTTCTATTAAGGTCCCTTTTGTTTAGGGCTTTGTTTGCATCCTGGCTAAATGTGGTTTTCAGTGCTCATGGGAATGCTAAAATCCAGTCATGCTTAAACACAGCTTGGTTTGGGCCCAAAGTGGCAATCAAAACAAATGCCAAGTACCAATTTTGATTAAGTTTGATCAGAACTCTGGACAATAAGGATGGGAATTGATAGGATTTTATGGACACCAATGCAAATACAGATTCTGCTTATTGGTTTGATTTTATAACAATTTCTGATCTTATTTAAGGGCATTGAGGGGCTGTCTCAATGTCGCCCTTTGAACTAAAGTACCGTGTAGAAGAGCAGTGAACTGGATTCACTTCACATGCAAAGAAGCGCACAAAAACAATGTGTTAATTTCATTCAATGCACAGATGGAGTTTAAGTAGCACGTGCAAGCTATATTTGGTGCAGTGCACAGCCTCGAAGGGGCACTGTTGTTGACTTTCTTTGTGTAATGAACGCACGCTTTAGGCCGCTTCTTCCTCTCCACCAGGACTGCTTGTTGCAAGACTCCAGCAGCATGCCGGTATTGGTTAAAGAAATTAATAAACTTGGAGGCATATGATTCGGATGGATTGTAAAGTTGGAACCGGCTCCTTGATTTCCATCCCTACTGGACAACTAATAGCTGGCAGCACTATAGTACATAAAAATAGCAAAACACCAGTCACTTCCCATTTCTGGAAAAAGGCCTTAAAGTAGAGCTGCTTTGTGCTCGGAAAGAAATACAAAATTGCTTTTAAATATGTGTGTAGAGGATGGCATCCAAAAGAAACTCAAGAGAACAGAGAGCGTTTATAATAAAGCATTGAAAAACAAAAAAATCCCAAGCAATGCTGAGTTGAAATCAAAGCGCTGAAGACGAAGGAGCTGCAGATGATCTGCTTTTACAGCTTAAATGTCATTATTGTTACAATTCAGATGTTGTTCATGGACACTGAGTGGCCTTACTACCTATTTTCTCCTTTATTTTTTTTATTTATCTTTAGCTTCATGGTAACAAATGTAGCTGCCCGCTTACATTATTATGAGAAACTATGTGCATGTACTTCCCTAAAGAGGTCATTGAGAACAAAAGAAAAAAAAAGGACACAGGATAGGTTTTGGGGTGGAAGAAGTGTTAATTTTGTGATGATAAAAATGGGCTGACTTATTAAACATATGTAAACAACATTAATCTATTATACACAATGCGGAGACAATATGAGAGTACAATGCAATGTGACCTGGGGAGTTAATCTACACAATATCACGACAAGTTGCTTAGTCAATGAGAGATTTCAGAATAAATTAACATAAAAATTTCCCCCGAGGACTATTCTAATCAGAGTATACTATCGTTTTCTGTTCCTGCTTAATGAATCATACGAATTATAGTCACATTATAAATGGCAAGTCTTTGCAGGGCTATTAGTTTGTTTCTTTAGGGGTCTAATAGAAGACATGCTTCATTTAGGGCACTGTAGTATCCCGCAGCAACACGGAATGAATTGCATTATTTCCAACAGCTGCCATTTTCCAATGATCTTATCAGAAGTGCACTAACATAATGTGGCAGAGGAAGTTATTATTCCAGACCAGCCGTCTCACTCTCACTCCATAATAGCATTCATCTTTCTGAGCAGGTCTTTTACTTCCAGCTCTCCGTCCTCCTCGCACATTTCCCACACATTCTTTCTTAATTACAAAAGATGGATTCTGTCAGTAGATACATTTCTGGTCAAGATTTATATTCAGCGGGAGTTTGCCTTTAACTTTCATTTTAATGCTAATGCCTTGTGCTTTATTAACTCCCCGGTGTGTAAACCATGTTTGGTGGAATATGCGACTGCCTGAATGCAATAACACCTCATTCAATACGTTGATTAAATTTTGGTGCATCTAAAGAGGTGTCCGTAGAGATTTCACTGCGTGGGACAAATATTCCTTCATCCTTTTACTGGCTCCGGGCTTACTTTTCCTCATTGCAGAGCTATCTATGGGTTTTATTCTTCCCCCCAATCTGTGAGCCGAGTGCTTGATTTCTGGCAGGTAGTCTGATGGAGAACGAAACAAGCACTCCTCAAGTGCACCTTTTTTCCAGGCATCATGTAGGCCTAATCATGCAGCACTTATCACCTGCTTTGCCCTTCACACTTGTTTGTCATCACAGAGCAGCAGATAGTTTCATGCTTCCATCTACAATGCCATTACAGTCATAGAACTCGTCCTGCTTTTTGTACGTCAATGGGACTTTGACTAATTCTTTATTCTCTCTGAATATGCTGATGGCTTTGGCATTGTATGACATTTTCTAACACTTATTCACACTTTTATTGAAAACACATTGCATGTTCTTGCGGTGAATTGAAAACACTGTCAGCTATTCAAAAACTAAGATGACAATGTTTAGCACTGTGGTGCATATCTAATGGGCTCCAAGATGGGTTTGTTTTTTTTTAAAGCTGAGGATATGATGTCTCATATGCAGTTAAAACAGGGTAATCAAAAGCATACTTACCAGGCAAGGTAAGTTAGTTAGGATATGATCGTTTTTTTTTTTTCTCACTCAGAACACTGTGTCAAAGCCATCATGACACTGAATATTGATGTGTTGAAAAAAATGACAGATATAATCTCACATGCATAGGCTTTAACTCTTCAAATTGCTGCTGTTGATGCGCAATGACCACACCATAAAAAGAAATGTGCATGAAATATTTTTAATGGTTATGGTTAGGTTAAAAATGTAACCATTTCATCACTATCTAGGTCTTTGTTTGGTCTTTTAATTTTGAACTATATTTTTGTTCATTTTTTGACAGAGGATACATGCAATGAACCACCACCACGAGAAGAGATGGAGGATATTAAATTGCAGAAAAAACAAAGTAAAGGGATTCCAGAATGCTTTGGTGCCATTTTAAGCTTTTTTAAAGCCTGGATAATTAATAATATTAATGTAATATAGTCATATAATTCCATGCCAAATCATGGGCTTCATAGGCCAACAGAACTAACATGCCAAACAGGCCTTTAAACAGCAGATATTCCGACTTGTCATGGAAGGAAAAGCTCAGATGTTACAAATAACATTAACAATGGCTTTGTTCTACTTAAGCAATCCAGCAAACCATGACAGAGACAACATGTGTAATAGCAGCGCCCTAAAACTGGAGCTAAATGGAATTCAGCCATCATTGATTTGATTATTTACATCTGTGCTTTTGTCAGAATGTCTTAGGAAATTGTCTTTTTATACTTTGTGGCAGTGCTACGATTGGTGTTTAATGTCATGTAGCTAATGGTGGTTTGATTTGGTTATACGGCAGTAAAATTCCACTATAAAGAACACGGACGTGTTTGTACTCAGACAAACTAACCAGAGGCACCATTTAGGCATTTTAAGCAAACAGTCAACCTAATGGCTGGCTCTGGATTCCTAATTGTTTGTTTTGCCAGTTTTTTAAAACAGGATTTTACAGACACCAAATAATAGCATTCACATCTCTCAAAGAGGCCCTATATAGCAGTCATATTTCATGGCAGCTGTTAAATTAAAGTTCTGAATGCTTGAATTGATGAGACACAGTAGAAGCTAGTCATGTTAGCGCTAGCATAATGCTACACCATACATATTTATCAAAATAACTGTTGTTAACCACACATTAGTGAGGCTGTAGTACTGTACTGAGTGTTTTGAATGACTGAGTTGTGACATTGCTTAATGTTTCTGGTAGCTTGTAAAGAAGCTAACTGTCAAATACGCAGTGCAGGGCTGGACACAGTACTATCGTCAAAATCCTCTGTCCCTATGTAGGTAATTTCGTATCTCGATAACCACAACAATAGTATGTTTTCTGATACTTCAATAGAGCTTATGTGAAATAAACACATGGTATAGTCAATTTCTGTGTTACCAAAACAGTGCCTTTATATGGTCAGGCCAGCTTTGCTCCCATGAGCAAAATTCCAAACTTAAAGTGTCTCCAAATGACATAAATATCAGGATTAGAATTTAAAAGGCTTATAGTCAATGCAGCAGAGGAAACAATGAAATTGGAGATGCAACTCAACTAGGTGCACAACAAAAGACAATTAAAAGCAGCAAATAAAACAGAGACAACCAGTGTTGGGGGAAGTTACTAAGTTTTGAATATGTTGTTTGGTGTGTTGTCTCTTCTAATGTAAAGAAATACTACCAACTCTTATCAAAAGGAAACATGGAAAGCACAAAACCAGAGAGTGCAGACCTTCGCCAAGGCAGTGGTGTACTGTTTATTTCTCTACATTGCCGTGAGCCTCACATGACTTACATTTTTTTTGTCTAATGTTATGCAAATCTTGACAGCGTTGAGAATGAATACAACACATGGGTTGTTTGCCCATACAGGTCCGGTTTTTCTGAGGTACGAAGCAACTTTAATGGTGAGCTATTCCTGCCAGTGCAAAATCAGGCGGCATCTACAAAATGGTGCATTTCGCCCATAAAATCATCAAAAAATGGATAAACAATAATTGGTTAGCTGCAGCAGATGACAGGAATCTTGACTGATGGCGTACACACCTGTACAATGGGAGAAGCTTTCCTCAGCCACTTTCTTTCAACATCAGTGACAGACTTCAACTGTTATTCATAAATATGTGCAAAACATTTGTTAATAGGCTGAGTTAATGCATTATTCAAAAGTGATTCAGGAGCAGCTAATTATAGACTGCTATCAAAGTGTTACTTTGTGCTGTACTTCAGCGAGGTTCTCTCCCCCTTGATGTGCACCCAGAGAAACAATACAGCACACAGAGAAGGGAAGAAAAAGAAACTTTTCAGCAAGAGCTGGGACTCTAAAAAACATCCATCTCATCATGCCAATCAAACTACTAAACATTTCAACCAGAAACGGATCGCCCTCCACCCCATCTCCCCCATCATCTCAATGGAGAGGCATCTCACTGCCCTGAGAAGCGCAGTGACAAACTTTACTCCTCTATCTTGTTTGTGGATCAAAGCAGCCACTTGCGACACAAATGTGAGGACATGGCGGTCTGATTACTTTAATAATACATGAGAAATCTAATGAACACATTCAGAAAGTGGCACGTCACCCGTCTGTGCGGCGCTGAGCGTTGATTAAAGTTTGCCTGTTTGCCATTTGAATAATGAACAAACACTGTGGAGAAACGGCAGCCATTAACCTTTCAGCGAGTCCCTCTTATTCTAAGCCGCGGCGTATCAGGACGTTCCAATTCCTGATTCCTATTTTCCACTACATTAGCCTTATAGAAAAGATTCCAACGGTGTCCCTATCAACAGAAAGGTATGACAGAGGACTTTTAGCTGTGAGCCACCCAACAAGTCGATATACAATCAATATAGATGGCCTTTTCTTACCATTAAGGCACCAGGCAATCTGTTTTTTAAGCCTTGTAATGCAAGAAATATGTATGATATTTACACTGTAAAACATCATATTGGAATTTAGTTGAATCAACTAATACTTTCTTATGTACTGGGTGTATTTTCTTACTCATAACAGTTTTGCCAAGCAAAAATAAAGAGATAAGATAAATAACTTAAGGCTGTTAAATAAAAACACAATGTATAGACATATTCTATAGGAAAGGGAAGCTTAAATGACTTCTGTTGTGATGTGGCGTTGTATAGAAAAAGAAACAATTCTTTGTTTAGATTCTTTGTTTTTATTAGAATTTTCATTGGAGACAAAATAAAGTCTAACACTTTAGCATCCATTCTTGTTGCCTTACGTCTGTTGATTCCCTGTTCATTATATTTATTTCTCCAAGCTCACGAAGCCAGTTTCCTGCTGAGCTTGAATTCTGTTTGCACCGTTGATAGCTTTCATAACTGACAATGCTACCGTTAACATGCTGCTATGAGGATTGTTAAAAACACACTTTATATTTCCTTTGCGAGGATTCCACTTGCTCCGGTTAAGATTTTTATAGACCCAGAAATCTGCGGTTAACACTTAACTAAATACTGTACGTTTCTTTCACAGCAATGAGGTGGCAAAACAGGGTGTCTGCTCGTCTTGCTGTGCCTCCAATCGTCTGTTTCCTGTTCAAAGAGTGGTATTTGTGTTTTCCTGGCATAAGTTTCCACTTCCACTAAGTCTGTAAAATGTTGCAAGTGGAAACATTCATTCTCTGCTCCAGGAAGTGGTACTGTAGCTTGTTAAAAGGAGACAGAACCAAAGCATTCTTGTCATCTTTTAGAACAACTTTTGGAAATTCCTAACAGCAATCCATGCTTGTAATTAAAGAGATTTAAACTAACAAATATGAGTTTTTAAATAGATGAAAGCAAAGTCTGAGACTTTCTCTGAATCAGTGCAGCAGTACCCATCCTCTGTGTTATCTTGTGTTTGTACAATGATTTGTGGTGACTTTGAAACAATAAAGCTGATTGGGGAAGTGAGCACACTTTGCTTTAGCTGGGACTCCATGCACCCATCACTCTGCTTGTTGTGACACATCTTTTAACAGTGTGTATACATTGGCAAACTGCAGCAGCAACTCTGAGTGCATAAAAGCATCTGGGAGTAAACATTTATCGCAATTATCCAGAGGCGAACATTAGTATTTATTAAGCGAGAGTGCTTTTACTGGACGTATAAAATGGGAAGATATGTGGTATGATGAGTTTAATTTTCCAACTATAGGGTGGCCTGCTGAGAATAGATGACAGTGACACCTACAGTATGCTCACAGATAGTGGCACAAAATGAAAGAAAGAAACTTTAACTTTATGTGCAGCCATGCAGAAATTTAAGAGATGTCTGGTGAAGCTGGGGAAAAAAACATGTCAGATTTTGTGCTAATGTTCAGCATATGGTCACAAGAAAAAGTGTGACAATCAACACCAAAAGGTGCAAACGTCTCTACACAACTGCACACGCAGCCATCTGTGGGATATTTCCTAAGTCACTTCAAAGAAAATGAATCCTATTCGTTACAGTGAAAAAAATGCATGTAGATGTCTAATTTCTGCAAAAACGTCTTTGAGATTCAAATGCGTGTCAAGTCTTTGTTGTCTTTCAGCCAAAATATTCTGCAAAATAACTGTAAAACCAGACAGTCTGGAGACGGATGACCTGTAAATGGCTAATTTCCAGGAAATAAGCTTGTCTTTCTAATAATATTCCTGTCAAAAACACTATTTGTTTTTATCAAAGGTTCAAAATAAGAGCAGATATCAAAGAGGAATAGAGAAGTTGAGTGAAGTTTGAGGAAATTCTTATTAGATCATTTTTGTCAGACTGGTTCTTTAAAAATAATTGGGATATCCTCTCAATAGAAGGGCCCATTGTGGAGTGTGAGTGTTAAAGTTGTGCTCAGCCTGTGGCTTCTTCGTGCTTAGACAGGCAGTCCGCAAACAGCTCTCAGAACTATAATGACTTTAGAGGAAGGGTTGTGAGAAAAACACTCCTTTTAACAATGTGCTGAACTTCTGCAATTTCTTTGCTCCATCCATTGAAACTCTCCTTAGGGAAATACTGAAAAGGGCGAAAACAAAACCTTTTGAACTGTAAATAGTCAAAAGACATGTTCCAGTTTGACACGGAACACATATACAATAAACATTATCCCATTATTTATCTTCACATTCAAGTGTTGTCCATTAGCACAATGCATGCTGGGGAAACACAAAACTGTCACAATACAGGAGCCGTCTTGGGTGTTCACCGACCTTTACGCTGGCAAGCTGGAGTCCCACTGGTGGGAATTTATGGTCAATTGTTTGTCAGTTTGTCAAATGTTTGTCTGTATGGTCAACCTCATCATCAGCCTCACCTGTTATTTACCTTTTTGTTCCAAATCCTGGTTGCTTAGTCTTCAAATGCCAACAGCAAGCAATATTGACTCTGGTTACTTCTGCCTTTTTACTTTTGTTTGTTTAGTTTCCCAGTTTCATCAGTTCTGCCATAGATTTTTGTGTGTCATCGACACAGTTTTGGAGGTCTAAAAGAAAGTTGTTTTCATCATCCGTCTGCAAAAAGACCCAACACAGAAGGTTTGCCATGAATGAAATTACTTTTTCCTCTGTAAATTTACTGTATCGAGTAGGTGCCTGTGCAGTACGCCCAAGACTTATAATACCAATGTTGCATGACTTGTATAAATAAGGCCGACTAAGAACAACTACAATCTTAAGCAATCACAAACTTTATTTTCTAACTTCGTATCTCAGTCCTGTCTAATGTTTGTCTAATTTTTTCACAAAATCTCACATTGGATTTTTTTTTTTCTGACAAAACAGATACTGTATGAAAGTTCCAGCCATCTTTCATATTGTACAGTAGATGAAACAAGGAGCTAATTCCATAAAATTCCCTTTAGGCAGCTATACCATTGTTCAGAGACTTGTTTTTCAAATGAGTCAAGTAGTTATAACTTTTACATAACAATGTTTCTCTGCAGATATAACACAGGGTTTACTGTATCAGAAACAATGACATTTCATTTGTGAAAACAGGTCAAGAGAACAAGATTCCTTCCTTATATTTTGGCTCACAGTAGAAACTCTTTGTTCCCTTGGGAACATGCTGATTTTGGGTCTGTATTCCCCTCAGATTCCTTCATATGCCTTTGGCAATGTCTGATAACACTGCCATTGTTTGATAGCATTGGAACACACACATACACACACATATATACACACAGGGACGAACACGCACAGATGTGCACTTGCACACAGTCACGAACACACACAAGCACCACTGCTGTAGGAGGGGGACAAGTGTCAGCTGGAGGCACAGAAAGATAGGCCGCCCCCGCTACACAGTTAATCTTAATGAAAAACGAGTCTGCCTCCAGACTGGGTACTCTGGCTGACATCCATTGATGTTCTTTCCTCAATGTTTTATTTTTTTTTATTTTCTGATATTTATATATTTTTATAAAGCATCATGCAGCTTAAATTGAATGCATTTTCAAGTTGTTTAAACCATTACTCAGCTATCTTATTTTCCTTGAATTATGAGATGTACAATTTGAGCATAATGAGTCAGCAGCAACTGCACAGATGATCTGAAATATCAGTTAATCATGGGGTTAGACAGGGTGGAAAAATGTTCGCTCCGGTTTGATATAAAGCATGGAGTCGCACTCGACTGCAGAGTGAAACATAAGGAGTCTGATGACTCTGCTACACTTGGTGGCAGTAATGGACCTCTGAGCTGGTTTACAGACCACCAAAGAACAGAAGAAGAAGGAGAAGATGCTCAACCTCTTCATCCAATGTTTTTATATTAGCACAGATTTAGATTTGTGACGTGTCACCAGAGTGATGTGAGCCATGGAAGGTACATCAAAAAATTGTAAACCTGTAAACCAGGGAAGTTGCGATAAAAACATAAGTTATGTAAAAAAAGACGTGAACCCATGAGGTTTCCTAACAATTGTCTACTTTTATTTTCACATGGGACACAAACCTTTTCTCCTGGGTGAAACTCCACCGTTTGTTCGCCATATCCTCCTCCCTTTCCTCCCTCCCCTATTGTGACATCCACCATCTATTTAGCCCGCATCGCCGTCAATCACTACTACTAAATCTAAAGCAAGATGGCGGCGTTAATATGTATTTTGTTGCCTGTTAAAACGCCCTATATTAACGTTTATTATGGCCACTCTTCCCCTTCCCACCTGTACAGACTTCCCTCAAGTTAGCAGCCTCAGTGCGTCAGACAACTAGTGTCTCCATTACTCTGTTCACAAACAAACATCATTTTATGTTAATTATGTCATAATGCACAGTGTCCGCATCCTTTAACAATACTTTACTTTTGGCGTGAGGGGAAATAATTGATTGCAGATACGGTTGTTCTGCCGAATGGATAAAACAAATACAAACAGGAAATATATTTTGTCAGCCATAAATATACCTTGCTTATGCAACCAGGTATAGTCTGTGTGTGTAGTGTAAATACAAGTTGGATTTAGTGCTGTGGTGCTGTCAGCTCAGGTTGCTGATTTAGGCTGCTTTTGTATTTACCGGATCGAGTCATAATTAAGTCGAGCCGGTCAACATAAAATCAAATCAAAGCAGTTTAAGCTGATTCATCAAACATGACTGGCAAAACTGTTAATCAACCCAGCTGTTATGAATCAGTTAATTATTAGTTTTAACCAATCATTAAATATCTATGAACTATCAAAGGTAATAGAAGCCAGAGTGATGCCACACAGGTATTGACTTTTCCAGTGATATGTAACAGAGAAAAGCACCACATTTGAAAGAGTAAACTGTGTGTTAATTTACTAATTGATCCATTGTTTCCGCACTGTACGGCACATATTATATTCTAAACAATTACACCGCAGTACAGTATATATTGCAGGAAACCCGGTGGTAATTTCTATTTTCATTTAAATCATCTTCTAAATTTGATGGTGTGAGGCTGTTGAGGATTTAATTGTTATGAATATTAATATGAATTACTGGCTGCTGCTTTGTTTAAAAGCAGCTGTTCTGGCTGTTTTCCTGAGATAAAGAAAATATTTAATGAAGAAAAATATTCTGTATTACGAGGCAGTATTAAGAAAGAAAATGAACAGGCAATTACTCTAACTTCCTGCTTATAGCACTCAGGGCTATTCTATAAACTAAACTAGTGCCCGAGTCCAATTGCATGCAATTAGTCCAGTGT
This sequence comes from Serranus cabrilla, assembly GCA_903364295.1. Classification (NCBI taxonomy): domain Eukaryota; kingdom Metazoa; phylum Chordata; class Actinopteri; order Perciformes; family Serranidae; genus Serranus; species Serranus cabrilla. The sequence goes on from CAFUXE010000406.1 coordinate 967,688, forward strand.
TCCAACTTAAATCATGCCTCTGCTAAATGTGCTACTTGTGTTTGTTTTGTTTAAAAAAAGATGCGTTACTCGCTGCCCAAAGCAGAGGGCCAGTTGCCCAGAACACTGTACAGTTCATACTGCACATGTGAAATAGATGTGAAGCAGAACTAGGAGCTATTTACCCATAAGGCCAGAGTGTAACACAGGCTGAATTGGTTTCCACTCCTACTGTAAACAAGTGCCTTGAGCAGAGTCCTGACCTCTCGCGCCTGTCAAATGTTGAACTTGGTGCTGCAGCTTCCAATTTGCTCGTCTCATTGTTGCAGCACGGGGGAGGGGACAGGCCTTGTCATGACCGGTCTGCAGACAGGCATGGAGCTCAGCTAAAGTGTCTTGTCCCTCTGGGAAGTTCCTCTGGCAGGGCTTCTTTTCGGGGGCTCTTGGCATGACACAGTGCATTAAGAATCCAGACTGTATAAGTGAATAAGGGGGCTTGACACTCCACCCCTGGATAGCCAAGGGCTTGGACACTTAATTAAGTCCTCACAGTTCTGTTCACTACTCATTAATGTAAAGGATTACCAAGTCCATGTGAACGGATGAGCTTTGTCTGAAGTGGTCTTATGATGTCATACCAACATTGTAAACATTGAATATATTGCATATTTAATGTGATAAATACGTATAAATAAATATATTCAGACTATTTTCAAACACTTTGTTTACTAAATAAACCTACAAATTGTCAAAATTCACTAATAGGAATGTAACCATGCTTTGTGATACAGTTAATTCGGGATACAAATACGTGACGATTCAAATTGGTGAGATGACAATTTAATTACGATATTATTTTTTTTCAAAGCAGATGCCGCTATCTAATTTCTTCTTACTTGTTTGGAATCTTGTCGCTCAGGTTTGTGGCTGTATCAAGATGCAAAAATAAGGCGACCACAGACCACAGATGAAGGTTCAGATGACTTTGCAATCCCTTTAGACTTAAATTATCTCTGTGCAAGGAAACAAAGGAGTTGGATTTGACTTTCTGTTCTTCTTCAAACATGGATCTGGGATGGTAAATGCTCTTGAGCCAATAAAAAAAACTTAACGACAACATCATTACCTGGAGGAATATTGGTGTTCATAGAACAAGAGCTGGGAGCAGAATTCTTTTGGAGACTCTATTGAAATGCTGCGAAGCAGAACAGAAAGAAAGAATGATGCATGTGAATTGAGTCTGCTGCCTGAAAGGAAACTATTACAAGTATAGCAGTAAGTGTCAAGCCTATGCCTCTGAGTTACTGAGCTGTTGGACTTCCTGTGAACCTGATGAAGCCTCAGACAGTATTTTATGACCGCAGAAAGATTTACATGACTGCACAACAGGGGATATACCTTAATTCCTGAAAGCTGATTAGCCTTTGTCGTTTTATTTTAAGTCAGCACATATGTGGAGAGAAAATGATCCAAGATAACAAGCAGTCTGCTTCATCCAAACCCCCACACACTGCTGGTAACTGCTGGCAACAGTCCTCCTGATGTTGAGTCAGTGCAGGCTCCTAATTGGATGCTACCTGATTACAATCACTGGTTTTATGATGGAAAGTGTTCATGTGAGGCTTTGTTGACGAGGTTTTTGAAATCTTATCGGACCATTGCAAAAAAAGATTCTTGGTCTATCAAAACACCCCCTCACACACTCTCATCACTTTATCAGAAAAGCTCTGAAGTACACCACCTTTCAAGTCACCAAACATCCCCGTATAGGCCCAGAGCCTCAGCCACACACACTTCTCTTGGTGTGTATGTGTGTGTAGTCAAAGTTGCAGGTCCAAAGCAATTATGTGCCACAGACAAGCCTTTTGTTACACTACGACAAACCAATTTCCTGAATCTATGGCAGCCAAGTGACTCATCACTTTACTTATTCAGGCTCCTTAGCATACAAGTAACACATAGGGCCTTTTGAAAGAAGCAATATTTCTTATCTAAATAAATCAATAACCACCATCTGCACACACCCCACAAGATCACTGAATTCTCAATTTATGCAACCTTCACTGGTTTCAAATAGCTGGTGATCAAAATACTGAAGCAAACCAGCTTCATAAAGCGAGGATTGTTGTTAGGTGAACTAAATTGAAAGGTTCCATTAAATAGAAGGCGCCTCATCAGGTCTGAATAATAATGACATCGGTGCCCATCTAATAATAAGTCTTGGCTTTATGTGGCAGACAGCTTGAGCGGCCCGGGCTGAAATTGAATTTGGTTCATTTCCTTTGGCTGTCTAATTCTTTTGTGCACTTCTCCTCTACTTGGCATTGATTGTTACGATACTAGGTGCATCTAGGCTAACTTCCATCTGTGGGTGAAAACACACACACACATACATAACAGGTTCATCGGTGCTTGCCGGAAAGCATCATATACGGCCATTTATAGAAACTATCCAAAAAAGTTATTAGAGTTTGCAGCTTTTGCTCTTTTTGCAGAGAAATATGCATTTTCTCCAGATGTTGTGCTGGACTTCTTTACAACTTCCCATCCCTTTGCTGGATTCTGCCCAGTGCATGATGGGATTGGCTCTAGCTCATAATGTGAACGAGCATATAAGACAAAAAGACAGGAGTGAATGAGGGTGAAAGGCCTCCATCTCATTACCAGTGCTTTTAATTAAGGTGAGCAGCAGGCAGATTGTGCAGAACACCACACCCTCCACTGTCCGTCCAAGGCTTTTGGTCTTCAGTTTGTCGGAGCGGGGTTTTTTGGCGAAGCACATGGTGCGGTCAGGACACAATTGTTGTCATCGTTTCAACTCTGGACCCGAAAGAGTATGTATTTTAGCTAATTAGAGAATGTTGGGTCTGGTTCAGGCTCTGACCATCAGTCATGACATTTTTCGTCCAAGCTCCGGGACTCTTTTAGTGCCAGTAATCCTTTCTCTTTTTTTCCCAGACAGCTGCTCCGGCATTTGCCCCCAGATTAGCACTAATGTCAATAATGATCACACTGTGCAGAAAAACATCCAAGATGGTCGAGCCAAGTCTTAAGTACCACTTTGTTTAACATGTCTCTGAGGATGGGGAAAATCTATAATTGGAGAAAACAATTGACTTGGATCTTCTGAGGAAGTGGATATACAGTAAATTGTATGCACTGTGTACAGGAGCATTATCTAGTAATACAATGTTTAACAGTTGCACAACTCCCATTAATGATGCACACTCCTCCAGGGCCAATCAGTAACATGCAGCTGCCTGCTTTGCAGTACAGAAACAGACAGATGCACTTTGTGCACCCTCTAACGTTTCTATCCTATCAGAACACCAAACATATCCAAAATAAATCATGAAGGGAACTTATGTAGCATGTGATGAAATGCTGCTGGGCCATTCTGAATATATGACGTATGACAGTACGATATAAATCAAGACTTTGGTCCCATTTGTACTACTAGGTTTAAATAAAAGCCATCTTCTGTCTGTATGAGGCTGGGTATTGAATGACATTTTATTAAATCTAAATTCAGAATTAAATGCTCCCATTGGGTCAAATGGAGTCACCACTCTACAGCAGGCGTAACACTTCCGCCTTCGTTACGCCGAAACTGTCAGCAAGAAAGGTAACAAAACTAACCTCTTATTGTCTCATAAATGAACCAAGAAAACTAGTAAAAGTAGACATAATGAACGTTTACAAGAGTCTATTCTGTTGTTAAGGTTGGAGATTGTTTTGGTACTATTAATTGAAACATACAAATTATTGATTAAAATCCGATTTAAAATACTGTGAAGGCGTTTTTTTTTTTGCTTGAAATCATATTTTGTGTGAAAAATTCCTCCACCCCCTATTTTCAAAGTCCTTATCAGTTATTGATGTGGCAGGGGGTGAAGGGGAAAGGAAGCAAATTCTCACATTAATTGGGTCATACCTGAAGTGCGGTGAAGGAATTTGTAGTGAAATCCCATACTCCTGAGAGGGTGTGCTAAGTTCAGATAAGCCTCCACTGCATGGATTCTCCATCTTATCTTCAGCCAGCAATAGGACTGTGAGATTGAATAATCTGGGGAAGGTTGGGGAGCAATAGTTCAGGCATCCATAGGCTCTTAAAAGCAATTTGACAATGCTTCCACACTCTAATAAGTGTGGCAAGTCTCCTTACTGTCAGTGAAGGATGCCGGAATAAGGGAGGAATCCTACTTGACTTCCTCTCTTACCAGAATATAAAACAACTAATAACTGTGCAGTCTGTTGTGTGCTCTGTATTGTCAGAGTCATTCGACGTCCTCTTGTCCCTTTAACAATCAAAACCTGCATGATTCGTGTCATCACAGCACCTGAAAAATACAGAGATTTCCATTTTCAGGACTGTTGTGTGGAACATTTTAAAGCAATTTTCTCTCCTGATTGAGTAGGCTGATGACTGCTTGAAGCATAAACATGAAAATGATCAAAATTCTGGATTTTGGTATTTTGTATGTGTAGTGGGTGGCAAATGTGCTTTTCAATTCATGATTTTAAAAGATGATATTAAATCGTAGCACTCTGTCAATTATTTCTCAGTTGTTTGGGCTATAAACTGCAGTGGTGGAACTCAATCAGAGGTACGTGTACTTTATTTTAGTATTTCCATTTTATGTAACTTTATACTTTTACTCCACTACTTTTTATATGCAAATATTGTACTTTTTACTCCACTACATCCAGCTTTAGTTTATTTTCAGATCAAGATTCTATATTTAGAATATATATATAAAAATCTGAGTGGATCCATTCTACATAATGAGTACTTTTACTTTTGATACTTAAAATACATTTTGATGCTTGTACTTTTATACTTCAGTAAGCTTTGAATGCAGGACTTATACTTGTGGAGGAGTAATTTCACAGTGTGGTTTTAGCACTTTTACTTTCTACTTACTAAGAAATCTGACTAGATGGTGGAAAATTCCTGGCACAGTTTCCTAAATCCTGGAATAATATATTCAGATTTCTCATTTTGTCCTGTTCCTTAAGTCTATAGTCACACAAAACAAAAACAATCTGCAAATGTGTTGTTGTTAGGGTGAATCTTTAAACCCATGATTCAATTAGACTTCACATTTTAAGGTGACAAGTCAACAAAATGATCAATAACAATTTTTATTTCAGCGCTGAAGGTTATGCAATTGTCACATTGCACATTGTTGATTTTATAGCCTGATGTCATTCCCATTTTGAAATTCTTCATTTAAGAAATAAGCTACATGGTATCAACCTCCATTTTTTTCCTGCTATATTCGTACTAATGCCATATGGTCAATTATGCAGAAGCTGCTGCTGATATTGATAATAGAAATTGAAGGCTCATTTTGATTGATTTCTGATTTTGAATTAAAAATTGTGACATCCCTGACTAAACAGTTAATCTGCTAACAAAATAGATGCGGATTAATTTCCTGTTGTAGCTGTAACTGATTGGACAGCAACTTTAAAGGGTGAGACTGACAATATTCTATATTTTTCTGATTTGTCCACAAGTCCCTGGAAAAGACCAAAGCAAAAATCAGTCCATTGACTTCCCAGAGACTCTCAGCTGCAGCCACATATGTTCCCAATGAAGACATAAATCTAAAAACAGGTTCCAACTCTATTGTTTCATTTCTAAAAGAGGCTAAAAGGAGTGAATGGTGATGACACAGCATTTTCAGCTGTGGATTTGCAGTGCTGTAGTGACTGTAGCTGCAGGACAGTGATCAGCGGATAAACTTCAGTGCATCACATGTAACAGTGTGGTGCAGAGATGTTTGTTTGAATAGTTTTTGGACGTCTCTTGAGGTCTTTGGCACAGAGGAATAAGCTTTATCAGATTGGATACATACTTGTTGGCATTACCCACCAAATCCCTTAATGGACAATATGTTTATTGTCATCTTCTCTTTATTTATTTTATTAGGTTTTCTGTCGTTTTTATTGACACACAAATTCGGTAATCATCTTTTATTTTCTTTGAAACCTCCATATTATTCCATCACTTTATGACTCACAAGGTAAATTTACATGTGAGCTGTTTGGGGAATCCAGCGTTTATGGGAGAAGCAAATTGTGAAAGCAAACAAGGATCTTTATAGCTTCATAACTGTCCTCTCAGGAAACCACTGGAGTATAGACCCGGCTTGCCCAGAGGAAGGAAGAGTGAGAGAGAGGGGGAGAAAAAACAGACACTGTACTCTTTTTTGAAATGTAAAGATTAGAGATCAAGAGTAAGAGGCTATGAAGTGTGAGCGAAGGAGCGGAAATTGAACCTCACTGCCATAGCACCAGTCAATCAGATAAATAACGGTATAATCGAGTTTTGCCCCTCACATGCATAATTCATCTTACATTTAGCTTTATATCGCTTTTTTTCCTTCTTCAGAATGACTTTGCTGCTTAGGACAAATTGTTGTGGATTTAAGAACATGATGGGAATTAATTTTTCCTCCGTCAACCATGCTACAGGTTTTAGCCCAGAGGGATATTACAGCGGCCTCATGAAAGCCGGAGACTTGGGTTTCTGTGCACAGATCACTCTTTCATCCTCCCTTTGAACCTCGATTCTATCAATACTTCACATGGCAAACCTGATTATTCCTCACAAGGATCAAGGTCATATATATATATTACTCTGAGACGCAACCTTTGATAACACTCTTCCAACACACTCAGCATTATTCTCCTATCGTTTTCCCAAAGCACAGGCAGTAACACTATATTTACTCAATCCCTGAATTTTCCAGCATTCTGTTGCTAAATAGCGCTTCACCCAATGGATATTTATGGTAAAGAATGACCGTTTATAAGATGTTTCAATGCTGATGGATGATGCATCAGATACCACTGATATATAGAACCAGTGGGAGGTGCAGCAGAGTCACCTGGGTGGAGAAAAATAGAGTGTTTTCTTCTGGCTCCACAGTCCTTGGCAGGTGTAGAGGCAGCTCACTCACAACTCCACGGACCGCCTGCTGCCAAATCTGATTTAGTGCAGGGAAATATTTTCTCCCTGAGACCCTGCCTTCGGTTTAGAAGGCCAGGCCACATGTTGTGAAACGAAGTAGGCCGCCAAACTAAACGGGTTGTCATTTGCCCACACTGCGTGGCTATTGATTTACTGCTCCTTGCTGCTGGTTTCCTGGAGGGGACTGCGAGCTCTAAAAAAAATGCCTGCATGCTCCATCAAAAGAAAGGTTCCCTGGGCCAGACCTCCCATGAGGCTCAACTGCCAGTGTTTGGCACAATCAGGGGCTGTATGAATGATCAGCTGATACACAAGTGATGGCATTAATTGGACAAGTGTCATCACATGAAAAGGCATCAGGTTAACAGAGTGGATAGAACATTTAACAACTGCATATTGTCCACAGTTAAAATAAGTATTTCATTAATTTAACATTAGAAGTTAATTGTCTTTTAATAACTGTATATAGTTTGTATAGGCATTGATTTTTGGACTTTTATAACCTTGCTTGATCGATGCAACACTGCAGAATGTTAAAGATATACTTAAATTTGCAAGAGATTGAAACAATTTTGCAAACAAAAGCAAACTATGGTCTACAAAATCTGGGGAATATTGTTAATTAATTGAACATCTTATAAAGTGCTGCAGCGTGCTCAGGCATCAGCTCCAGCTCCAGACTCACACAAGCACACATGTCTCGGGATGGGAATAAACCGGAGCATGAAAATGGGAAGAACACTCCACAGATTTCACTCCAGTCAGGACTTGCTTGCTGTGAGGTGATAGTGCCAACAACTAGTGAGCCATAGTTATTCAGACTGCAGTGGTTTGATCCAATGTGACTCTGGCATCGTCTCCTTTTAACGATCCAACAGCAATCCGAGCCGGAAACACATCAAATCCAGATCTCAGCGACTCACTTGCATGATCAGATGATACAAATTACAATGATATGACGATTTTAACTGCAGCCAGACTGCTCTGTGGGAACATCCTGAGTGGGAGATCCACTTTCAGACCATTTGTCCCTTTAAGTTGCATTTCACAATGGGAGATCATCATAAACACATGCAAACGTTTCCCCATCTGTGCACAATTGTTAACAGACTTAGTGGCTGGTATATTATATAAAACTGAGCCTAAGGATACAGACGACTCATAATTAATTCATATTTTGTTGTCTCCAACCTGTTAACCTCCTCCACCTCCAGTGTGAACAAGTGTTTATTAAAACAGCAGCCAAGTGTTTGGATGGGGAGTGGAGGATTTTATTAAATCTGCAAAGCGCAGTGTCATCTCAAGACATCAGGGGCCCTTTCAAAAAAAAAAAACACTGGCTTCAAATCCAACTCCAAACCTTCATCCCCAGCAAATTGAGATAGTGATGCACTTCAATTATTTCAAAACAAGATCATAACGCAACGTTAATGCAATCTGTGTGTGTGATTAGTGCTGGTGGCCGAGGTGCAGACTGGCTGCACATTGCATATGATCAACCCATTACACGCTGCCAGGGCTGGTTATGGAAATAGACTTATAACAGTGCTACCTGATGTTGCTGCCCACTGAGACAGAGGGAGATATCACATTCATTTACCAGCCTCCAATTAGTGCCGAGCCCGCATCATCATCAATTCACATACTAATTGTCCCGCGTGGCTCGCATAGTATACCACCATCTGTGCAGATCCTCCAACTCTGGAGCAGGTTGTTATTTTTAGGGATCGGAGAAAAGTGGTTGCGGTTGTAAGGCAACTGCATGTGGATGTATTCACACTGCATGCATTAAGAGTGTTAAAAACTATTGTCAGAATTGACAGTGTATCGTCATAACACCAGTCTACAAAGGTAATTGATTAAAGAGAAACACACCATGAGGTATGTCATTATAATTGGCAATCTACCTTGCCTTTCAGTGCCCTTTCCTTTGTTTTCTGTTATATATTTCCCTGCAAATAACTCATTAAAAGCAGCCGGCGTGACCTCCCATCGAGATGTTTCCAAGTGCGGCTACAGCACAACATTTTTTCAGCATAAAACATCAATGGTAAACGTCAAGTTTTCCAGCTCTTCAAAATCAAAGAGCAGGGCTTCCTTTGTAGCTGCCATTTTGCGTTTATGATCAAAAATCATACAGCGAAAATTCCATCACAAGAAAAGGTCAATTTTTTTTTTTACCAGCCACGGCCTTAACAGACCAGAACATAAAGCCGCAAGACATAAGTTCACTTTCATTCTCTGAGGGTTGTTGAAAGTCTCACTGGGGAGCACAAGAAATCACAAACTGAGGCAGAAATGGAAGTTGATAAGCTGAAAAAGGAAATGACAAGACTTTATCGCAGCCAGTAATGCATCAGTGTATTTCACACACTGATAGAAGATAGAAGTCTTTTTAATGGCCGAGTTAAATGCATTTCACTTATTTCTAATGACGACTGGCAAACAGTTAATGGCTTTTATGATTATTTGTCTTGCAAAAAGCGATAGATGGAGAAAAGTCAGATCAACAGCAAGAACTAAAGAACTATTTCAGGTCCAAACGCTGCAGTAGATTGCAGTGTAACCCCAGCAGCTGCTGTGGCAAACTGCAAACAGAATAGGTGAATTGAGAGTGTGTGTAGCTGTTTACCCTCAGGTTTAGTAGAGACCTTGAAATGTGAAACTTAAGTGTTTTCAAAGCGTACATGGAAGAAAGGTGGCTATGAAACAGACCTTACGGGTTTAATAGAGGCCATATTGGCCAGCAGTCTTAAAAAGAAAAACTGTGTCTCACCATGTTATTGATGTGAAAGACTGTACACAAGTAAAAAGCTTCTGCTGTAAACTGGAGTATGGTGAATCAGGATAAGACAGCTCGGATTTGTAGATTTTGAAAAATGTCTCTTGCTTTGGAAAAAGAAAACATTTTGTGGTTTGAAACCTCTGACAGTTGAATTGATTCATTATTTGACCTTTAGTATCGTTTTTAGTAGAGATACATGACGAAGACAACTTTAACATTTTTATACTATAAAAATAAGCTCAAACGTGTAGTTCATGCACACCCAAGAGGAGGAATGGCTAAACTGTGGTGCACAAAGTTTGGCGATTTCATATTTTGACATAATCTGTCAAATCACACACGACAATGTGTGTTAATTGGAAGATCGCAAAGAAAAATTACAGCTGCATACCACCACCTTCTGTTTCGGAGTATGAAGATGCTGCGACACACGTATGTTTTCGTTAAGACTAATCGATTCGTTGACCTTTAAAACAAAGTTTCTCCATAAAAGCACTGCTTTAAATCTGGTGTTTTCCAGAGATGTGCTCATCAGGTTCTCGGAAATAAGTCATTCAGAATGAAAAAGAATTAAAAAAATGACTTGACAAAATTTTTTTGGGTCATTTATAATGAAATCGAGCAATTGGTTGACTAATTGACTAAGAGAGGGCAGGCCTAATTATGAGCCGATAACTCATCGATTATAATTTCATCATCTGAATAATATAATGATATAAATCCACCATTTGTCAGCCCAATATATTGTTCAGACCTAGTTTTCACAGCACACTGGCTCCATAAATCCAATCATATCAATCCTGATGACATGTATCTCCATCCCAGAATCAAAACATCAAGATCTTCTGATATCTGAACGTTTTATACATTAGAATGCAACTTAAACTGCATATCATCACTATCATCATGTCTTAACAGAAGGTACGTGAAAAGGACAAACTTCCCGGCAGCTCTGTGTCTCACCGACCTGTTTGTGAGCAGCATATGGCTCAGTCCATGTGTATATGTTTCAAGACGTCTGCAGTCAAGTGTGTTTCTGTTAACACATTTTGACTTGGCACCGAGTCCGATCACGCACCCCATCCAATCCCTTGGCTGGCTGCAAAGTAAAATGATTCAATACATCCAATAAGCTTTTCGCTTTCTTTTCATTTCTTTTCATTTGAAGCTGGTTGTGTACTGCCATCCTGGGTCAGTCAACCCCATTTCAAGTGGCTCTCCTTCAATCTATACCACGAATTTCCTCTGCGGCTTCTCTTTTCAAAAAGTCACAGACGTGGGCATTGCTGTTTCACTAAAAAAGAAAAAAAAAAAACACACAAAAGAGAATAAATCCTTCACGACGATAACACAGTTCATTGTGTCAAAGAGGATTATTTACAATAACGCCACGGCATTGTTAGATCTAGATTGCTGTTGCGAGATTTTGCTCTCCGTGTCACTGGACAGGATGAATCAACTCTGCAGGAGCTGCTACGAGCATTTATTTAATTATCACTTGATTCATCAGGTTGTTTGAGTGCAATATATTATTAAGTGAATTCTAAAAAGACGTGTGAAATATCTCACATTCATGAACTATGAACATTAGTGAGAAGGCACAGACAATAAAACTGGACATTAAAAATGTCATCCTCCACTCTGGCTCCACTGACAGGCATTAGACCAATAAGCACAAATGTCTGAAGGATAATGCTCGCATTAGGGCTTGATTCATTCACTGCCCCTATTCATAGCCCTCCGTGAAACAAAGTGAATATTACTGTGGTGCATTACATCCCGCTCCGATGGAATCCTTTCTACGGGGAGCAAATGCACAGCATAGATCACCAAACAAAAAGCTTATAGGAAAGGCCCTGATTAGCTTCATGATTATCCTCCATTCAAATCATGGGGATTAGTCCCCTATTATGAATGGCACTATTAACCTTGGTACATTTGTGAATCGTTTCCAGGATGTTAGGCTTTTCGAATATGGTTCCGCGCATAATGCAACAATGGAAATGTAATGTGGCCATGTGGCGGGGGTTAGCTTGAATATACGTATTGATTTTCTATCTTATATTCTGTGAAAGTGTGAGCTGAAGACATGCTCATGCCCGCGATGTTCATCACTGCTCAAAGACAATTATGGAGTGAGAACTTAAGGGTAGCAGAGGGTAATCCTTTTACCAGGCTCCCTCAGGGCTTTCCAGTGGGTTGCTTGATTCAGGATATTGACTCCAACCACTCTTGTCTGGCCCCAAAATTACCTATTGATTTACCCTTTTGACAGTTGTTAGTTGGAAACTTAATCACGGCGACCTACATTGTCATATAAAGTACATTGTTGCCCGGCACTAGCTGCTGGTTCCCCTTCTGTGTCAGCGCCGTAAGTATTGCTGCCATCACGAACGTGGAAAATCAATACGTGTAGTATACCAGCTGAGTTTTGCTTACAGATGCTAAGACCTTTATGTAAATCTCTTTTTATTGATCTCTGACAAAACAGACTGATTATTCGAAAGCAATCTGTAGTATGCCCTCCAAATAATGAGTTGTCTAATATTTTCTCTAATAAAGCACTGTAGATTATGTTGTGGCTCCAAATTTTATTTCTACCAGCAGCTGCTAAGCACAGAGATGTGTTTGCACTGAAATCATAAAAACAAACTGTTTTTTAAAAAGTGCTGATTCAAACGTCCAACATGTACCATCAGTTTTACTGCAGTATTAGAGTAAGACGCCATGGAGGTAGAGAAAAAATGTCCTCCAACTCTGTGACCCAGGATCATGCCCTTTGCTGTCGAAGGTTTAAAGCAAGACCGAAATCCCTGCCAGCTGCCGGCCGGTTGTTGCTGACCTTTGACCTCTGCCCTCACTGCTGGGGAGTGTGAAAATGAAATTTCCAAAGATTCACTCAGTCAATGCCGATACAATCTTTTTGTACTAAAGCTGGCAATGCGTCGATATGTTAAAATATGAATGTTATGTATTTTTAATAAAGCTGCAGAAAAAGCTTTTAAACTAGAAGATGACTGAGTTATCATATTGGTTGATTAATCATTGCTGGTAAATTTGGCTAACCATAAGTGCAAGCCTCGCTCAACTCCAGTACATGCCACACCTGATCATTTGAGGACCACTTTTGATGAAAAACTTCCGATAATTATCCAAACAACTTTCAAAAACACCATGAAATAACGCATACCTCCACTCCAAGACACACCTTTAACACATTATTCTGGCAACTGTTTTAAAAAAAACTAAAACGGGCTAAAAGGAAAAGCTCTTTTCTGCTCCAAACTATCGTTATTATATAGGTCTTTAAAAATCCACCATCGGTCAGCCTCTACTTTAAAGCACTACACAATGTTTACTCTCCACTTTTATGCAAATACAATCATTGTAGTGGCACTTGTTGGTTCAAAATGACACCTTTTACTTTCCATTTTGTTTGAGTGTCTGAATTCTAAGAGCATACTGTATCCTTATTGCTCTTCATAATGCCCTTTGAAATTTCCCACAATAGAACCTGGAAAAGAAATAAGTGGCCATGGCACGCCCACTACTTTCTGCTAACAGTCCCATAGTGCAACATAGTGCATTTCACACAGGGAAAAATGATAGTTGTGCAAGAGAACACCCATTAGTGCTGACACAAAATAATAATGATTCTCTGTAGAGTAAGCTACTGTCTTTTCCACAGAATAAGTGAACCAGAAGGTGATGCCAGATGCCAAATACTCGTATGTGTAATCTCAATGCCATTTTGTCAAGTGTGTATAACCTTTTATCTCACTAAAAACTATTAGCTCCCCAGAAGAAACCCTGATGAGAGCAAACTTTAGGGCAACACAAAGATAGAACCTTGTTCCAAGGCAAATAGCTGCTAATGTACAAATGATAAGGAAACAGGGGCTGAATGGGAAAGATTAAAGAGTGAAAGGGTGAACAACGTCCTGACAAGCATTTCTCAAGCTAAACTGCACAAAAGGAAGGAAACGCCAGCAAGAAAAATAGAAGAGTCTGTGATCGGTGCCAAGTCAAACTAATGCCAGGAAGCTCTGCTAATTCAGGCTAATGTACATACATCAGACCCACCTAATAACATTAAGCTACAGAATATTTACTAGCTATATATCAGCAGTGAATGACACGGCAGTTTGATATTGGATTTTCAGTAAAAGAGGCAATATAAACTTATGAATCTATATTTTATAGATAGAAGATTTAATGGGGGAAATCTACAAATACAAGCAAATTTCATTGACATTAAAATATGCCTGTGGAAACTGATTAAAATTGGGTATCATCAGACCTCTTTAATTAGCATAAGTTGCTTGATTCAGTTGATAAATGGCATTAACATTCAGTGGAGCCCACCTAACACCTGGTTAGACCTTTATTTATGCAAGTCATCTCTGCAGGAATTTGTCTCGGCTGATTTTAAGTGTTGCCTGTGTTGTGGAGAGCTGTACGAGACGTTTGATGAGCCATTTCAACTGAATTAATCTCTAAAAGTGGTAAAAGGGCCTTAACTGGTCTTTGGCCACTAGATGTGTGAAGATTACATGCTTTCAAATGCTTAACCAATCAAAGTCTTCAGAGGCATTTGGCAGGCCTTTTATCTACATGAGCACATGTTTGAGTCTTTTGATCAATCCGTCTCTGGAAGTAAAAAGGAGTGTTTGTGTGTTTCTTGCACGCAGCCCTTTGCTGAACACAAACTGATATGTTTTACTTTTATGGAAGTTTAACAAACAGGAAAACAAGGGTTCGTTCAAGTTCGGCACTCACCAGAGGAAATGTTTACTGTGAAACTTTTTTTATTAAGGTGGAAAAAACGTATCAAAAAAATGTCGACATTTATAGATTTTATGTAGCGTGCTAAGTATTTGAAGTAACAAAAAAATCGGCAGATTTGATTTGGGCTGTTGGCGGTCTACAGTGGGTGCCGTGACAGTTAACTTGTCAGTCATACGTGAAAGGCGGCACCCAGGGAGCTTTGTGACAAAACAGCTTGTGACTGCTGAGAATCGCCTGTTGGAAACATTAAAATAAAGAAGGCTAAATTAAGGTGAAGGGACAGCAGCGAGGAGCTGGGACCAGCAACGGAACTTTTAGAACAAATTCAACATTTTAAAGATTACACTTGACGGACTCTGGGATTGCAACTGCAAAGAAATGGCTACAAAGATTCAATTTGGATTCTCAGTCTTCCCAAAAGTACAAATGAATATGACATGGTATATAAAACTTATTTGAACCTCTAATGGAGCTTAAAGGTCTTTTCAGACCAAAATTGAAATTCCAAAGCAATCCATCTACATAAGCCGACCCTCACTGAATCCTAAACTATTGCATATTACATTTTTTAGGTTTTTAGGTTTTTTCCAGCAGCTGTTTCAATATCTTATTGCCAATAAAAACAAGCAAAACAATAACATAATGGCTTTTTATTCTATTATTTTATTCTGGCATCAATAATTGTGTTTATACACTCATAGAACAATATTTGATCTATTTAGTTTTGCTTTTTTTTGTCCTCTTTGCCAAACAAAATAAAAACCATGGAGAGGGGTGAGTATGTTAGCTAAACTTGTTTGTGATGGTGAGTCACCAACAAAAGAGGTTAAACACACTTTGATGTTAAAGGTACAGACACAAAACCAGTCATTCTAATTCAACTGCATTGGCCAATGTTATGCAATGGACGTTATCAGAAATGACATGTCTGGTATGTAAAAAATCAGACCATATATGTGATAATGTTAGATCACTTGTTTCAGAATATTCTGTATGCACGTGCACATGATTAATCCTCTATTTGAATTGGCACAAACCTTTAATTAATGGTGGAATGGGCGGAACAACATCCGTGACGGTCTCTGTGTGAATGGTTTGATTGTGGAAAATCGTCAACAATTATTCTGTATTTTTGTTTCTTCCCTGGTGTTTGAAGGCCTTTAGTGCATACGCTCACTTGGCACTGTATTGGTCCAAAATTTTAGAACATTAACACCATTTACTACTTCAGTCTTAATTAACATTAAGTAGAATAATCACCTTTTTGAGTGTCAACAAAGAAATGAGTACCCAGGATCTAATGCAGACATGCTGTATTAGATTGCATCAGATTGTACAGACACCGAGAACAGTACATTTGTAGTCAGATAATGGAATTCTGATCACGTTTGTGGAAATATAACTGTGAAGCTTCAGTGCAGCAGTCCTTATCTGACCCACTGAAACAGACAGTTACAAGGTTTGTGATCATGTTTGAGACTGAGTGAGTGAGAGAATGGGAAGAACTGATTTTAAAATGTTTTCAGTTATGCTCAGTGCACGTAAAAAAAAATGTTGTCGCTAAACAAATACAAAGGCAATGGCCATTGCTCACCAAGGTGATGCCATAATGGAGAGAAAGCCCAGCAGAGGAAATGCTGCAAAGTGCTTTGGCAAATTGGATATTAATTTCCTCTCATTTTGAGCATTTGCCAAGAAAAAGCACAAGCATGAATGTTCACTTTGACAGATACAACATGCTGGATTGCCACTGGACATTTAAACATGCACATCTTCATTTCAAGTGGAAAAAAAGGTCATTCTACCCACCTACCCACCACCGCAGCATTAAACATTTATATTGTTTTCCCTATTTTTTTGCAGCGAGATGCCTCTCAGCAAGTCTTGATATGCACGAATGTATGTTTTCTCTCCCTGCTGGATCTTATGTTTTTTATATCCATTACCGCAGGCATTAGTGGGGTGTTTGCACTCTGCACTGAAGCTTGGTGGTGTAATAAACTGTTAATTTTTCACTCTATCTGACAGAATATCATTAAGCGCAGCTATAAAGGAAAGATGGCAAATAAAAGCTCGGCATTCTTATAATAATTTGCTGCACAAGTTTGGTAATAATAATAATTATACCACTGGGGGGCAAATGCAGGCGTAAAATTCTCAGTGTTGATGCTGCAACGGGGGAGATGATGTTGGATTCGGCTGTGTGAGTCGGTGGTAAGAGTCTGTGATATGGGAGCAATGTCAGCCTGTATACTGAACATTAGAATAAGAGGATTTGTGTGTTTATTGCCAATACTTTTTGTGACACTTTGTGTGAATATTTTCAGTTTATATGACGCTTTTTTTGTGGTTTTTGAAATACAACATTCGACCAAACCCCTGTCACGACGACTTTCTGGGTGATTCATTTCCCACATTTACTCTGGAAACAGACAGAGGCTGCTCCTGCCAGCCTGGGAGGTACAGAGTGGAATGAAAAGCTAGTTTGGAGATGATATCTGTCCATCTCCAACCATGGAGATTACAGCCATGACAGCTGTTGTGGCGAACGGCTTACAGCTTACAGAAGTACCTGCAAAGAGATGGCCGCGATAAAATAAATTACCTGTGTGATGGCTGACGGCTTAAGAACACTGCCTCATTTCATTTTGTTTTTTCTCCCCTCTCACTATCAGAACGCTTATCTGATTTTGGTTGGGCTAAATTGATGGAGATTAAGAGGTTTTTTTTAACTAAATGTGTTTCTCATTTTTCTCCTAATAAGAGGTTACGTTTCGCTAATGTTCAATCCAAACATCTCCAAACATTTAACCAACCCTGCAGGTGACACCACAATGAGCATGTCCCCGGGCCTGTTCATAATTTTTATTGTTTACCGTCTGCTCAAGGCCACCGCTATTTCTATAACAAAAGACAAAAGGCCAAATTCTTGGCTTGGCGTCGTGATTTCTGATGTGGTCGTGTGGTTGCGGTGGTGCAGTGCTCCATTCCTCTCTTTGCACACTCAGCCTGTGGAGCTGAGGTTTAAAGGAAAAGGCCTTATCAGTGTCCTCCAGGTCCGACACCTCCACTGGAGTCGGTATCCTCGGGGGTTAAGGGGGAGGGGGGGGGTGAAGTCTGGCAGAAGAAGGAGGAACGAGACAAAGAAGTGCAGCGAAGGAGAAATAGGTAGAGAGAAAAAAAGGGGAACAAGGTGTTGAGAGAGGAAGAGGAGAAATCAAAATAGGAACAGTGACAAGCAGAACAGCATTCATTGAGGGTGCTAGGTAGTTATTAGACCCATATTGAATGGCAGAGCTATCACTTTATCACCAGCGTCTTTTTTTCAAATGATTCATCATAACCTGTACTTTGTGACTGAAGACCATCCATTGTGATATTCTGCAGAAGACGGCTGCCACACAGAAAACAGAAGGTTGGCACAGAGCGGAGAATGTGAATGCCAGTGAGTAACTGTTTGGTAAAGCTCAGGAGAAAATGTGCCCAACTGTGTGGTCAGTCAATATAAGCCCTTCTGTTTCCCTCCAGATTTAGAGCAGTGCCTTCTTCTGAGTCACCATGCGGTGTCTGAGGTAGAGCTCCACTCATACCGGATTTTTGGGTCCGATAATGATATTAGGGAGCGAAAAAAATCCAACAAATTTAACTCTGAATCATAAGTTGGTTGAAATGGGCTTTCAGTTTCAATCGGTGAAATCAGAACCTTTCATTATGGCCTGAGCGTGGTTCAGTTGTACAAGACAATTACCTTCCACTTATGATGGTAATTGGCTTTTCTGTGCTTTTTTATAGCTTGAACATTTAATGAGGTGGCTGGTACATTTCCGGGCTTTTTCATTCATTTTACCGCAGTGACGCCACGTTATGTGTTGAATGGCACTATAGAGTTGACATTGTTGGGAGCTGCTACAGTAATGTCGGAGCAGAATGTAACATTTATTTGTATATAGTGCTCTCACAGATAAAATCACAAAGTGCTTCACAGAGAAAATTGCAGGATCGACAGCAGCATACATAGAAAGCGTGAAGAACCATTTTAATCATCAATTTAGAAGTTATAAATATTCTATAATTTATTCAGGTTTCCCATGACCATGGGAGCTTCAGCCCAACTAAACCACCAATACGGGGAACAATATAATTAATTTATGACATGGAATGAAAATCGACCTTTTCTTGATGGACTGTGTTACAAATCCTCCTGTTACATATATAACCTTATATAACCCTTAGCCAAATGTTTTACTGGAAAAAAAAAGAACAAAACTCCTTGGATGGATTTTTCATTTAAATACTTTAAAGGAAAAGAACAACAAAGGGATAGATTAAAAAATTGATACTGTCTATAGGGTAAATATTAAGCTGCAGCCAGGCAACCAGTGGAAAAGTTACTGGTCTCAGCCAAGAAATAGTCTGACACAAAACCCCTCGTAAAAACAGCTAATTGTCATTTTTACACTTGAGTTTTAGTATGGATTAAACAAACAAAACATAGCATGTTAATTAGTGAGATTTAGGGGTGCTTGCAGGAGGATTTCTGTGCTGCTGGACGGAGCCAGGCGAGATGTTTACCCTGCCTCAGTCTTTGTATTTACCATACAGACGACAGATTATGTGTCTCATCTAACTCTCCACCAGAAAGTGAAAAGCGCACTTGCTAAAACTATTCCTCCAAGAATACTTTGATAAGCTCCAGAGCACAAATGGCTGGAAACCGAGGAGACGACATGCCAACCGCGGTGATGTGACAGTTATAACGTGGCGAGGCTGGAACAGTGGAAAGCCCTCCGGCCTTTAGACTGAATCAAAGGTAATATAGGTCGCTGTTGGTGCATTCTAATTTAGACATCTCTCCAGGGGCAGATTACCTCGCGCAACACACTCCCAGAATGGCAAGACACACAACTTCAAGTTAGACCTAAAAATATATCATTTGGAGGAGGTCAAGCCGTCTGTGCAGAGCGGGCTGCAGAAAAAGAAAATAAGAGCGGTATGAAGGTCAGCTGGCTGAATTAAAATAAAAGTATTTATTTTGAAGGGTATTTCTTTGTCACATTGTTTTATGTTGGGATGTGAGATGTGACACACACAATAAAAAGGAACTGAATTCATTTGAAGTTTTCAATTATTTGCTCAATCGTTTCCTTCTATGGCTAGAACTAATTCAAAGACAGTTTAACATTCTTACAAGGGCACCCAGCAATTTAGTATTCCACCTCCACAAAGCTGAGGGGATTCACAGGAGATGCTGTATTAAGAGAAGAGAGGCAGATATACCGTATCTTCACTTTTCCTAAAATAGAGACATACAAATTGCAATTTTCTCGGCTAATTCACATTTCTTTTTCTTTTTTTTTTACCTGCTGATTTAGATTTGTGCAGATTTGCCTTTCTAAGAACTTTAAATTGTCATCATACATAAACATTTTCATTCATGGAAAATTTAAATTCAGTTGTCAATCATAATAAAACACTGACTTTTGAATAACTTACATAGTGCTCTTATGAACAAATCCAAATGTTTCCGACATGTTCTCACATATAAAAAACTACCAAAATATCTAATGTCATTTTTATCATGTAAATAATAATAGGTAGTTCAGGCATCTACCGTTTGAGGTTTTCCAGGCATTTCAACTGGTTAGAGGTCCCAGGGTTAACCCAGAACCTTATGGAGGAATTATGTGTCGTCTGGCCTGGGAGCGCCTGGGGGTCCATCAGGAGGAGGTGGAAGTTGTGGCTGGGGAGAAGGATGCCTGCGATACTTTGCTTAGCCTGCTGACCCGGCGACCCGTCCCTGGATAAGCAGATTAAAATAGATAGATGGATAAAATCCTGTGACTCCTCTGACATCTTGACCTATGTTATAAAGAATTTCTACCCACCTAAAACACATGAACATGCCTCCTGGCTGCAGGACACAAATTCAGAAGTTTTATTCCACTGTCACTTGTTTACTTACATTTTTCATCGTGTGATTACTGAAAACACAAGGTTACGGTTTATTATGTAGAGCTGATAAGAGCTGAAAGATTCCATCACACTATCTCTAACAGGCCAGAAAACCAAAAGCAACACTTCTTTTTTTTAGATTATACTGAAACATTTGATGCTTAGTCTCAATATGCAGGTTCCTTTCTGCTCTGAAGGTAAAACTAAATGTCATTTCAGTCATTTAAATATGAGCAATGTAGGATATATTATGGGAAGTGTGAAGTGTAGAGGAAGTGTGTTCTTTCCTTTCCCAGACGAGACAGTTACCTTTAAATCACTTGTAAGGACACAAAATGTGAAGGAAATCATGAGGCTGCAACAATACTGTTTTAAGACATTAGTAAAAGGGTTTGGATCTAAGTTTAAAAGCTTTTTCATTAGATCTGGGCACACTGAAATGCCAGCTAGCAATTATATCCACACCAGCTTTATACTATGAAGCAATTAATGGAAAACCGCAGTGGTGATTGTTGTTACAGAGCTAAAAACGCCCCATTTTTGTTAAGTTTGAGTGCCTGTTTGTGTTTGTGAGAGAGAAGCATTAGAGCTATGAGAGATTTTTTTTTTTAAATATTGTCACATCTCAACAAACAGCAAAAAAGTAAGGTGACTTTCAGAACACTTGGCAACCTCCCATAATTGCCAGCTTTTATGATGGAGCAAAGCTGCCTTTAAAAGGAGGCTCTTAGGGTAGGAGGGACCCAATGAGGGATGTGTCCTCCATGCTGGGCGGGAACTGTTTGTTCAAACTGCCATTAGGCTGCGTTGTTGAGGACACATTGCGGTCATTTATTTGAAACTTGTGACAGCATCCATTCAATTAGGGGAAATGCCTAACGTCTTGTGAAAGGAACTGGAACAAAATAGCACATCATGATCCAGGGTCAGTTCTTACCCTCTAAATTCTCAATAGAGTCATATTTCAGGGAATCATTTGGGAAGGTAGCAATTGTCTTCTAAATTGCTGTTGAAGGGATTTCTAGGCAACGGTGACATTCCAGTAATGTCAATGGCAACTGATGGGAGTGAATGGATCCACTCACTGATATGCTCACAGACTCAAAGTTGAGGCATGAATGAGATTCTTCTTCCGTTCACAGATGACAAAGTGTAACAGTAACATGCACGAATGATTAAAAGTCCCTCATACGCTTTAATGCTGTTGCCTGTCCAAAGAAATTGGTGAAACAGGTTCACCATAAGGTTGTCACAATACCTATATTTTAAACTTTCATAAAATTAATGCAATTCTTGATTCTGACATCTTTTGACGTTATGGAAGAAGGAAAGAAAAAAACTCCTACAAACAGAATAATTCTTGTTATTTTGTGTTTTTATCATAAAGAATGGAATGAATGGCCTCCACTTCCTCCCAAAGTACAACGCTGAGCCAGTAGCTGTTTATCCAGTCCCCGCCCAAACACCCTGACCAATCACAAGTCAGTTACAGCAGTCAGTCATGACGTCCCATTCAGTCCCATTTTTAACATAAAATAACTAATTAAAACAGCACTTATCAGAAAAATTAACACTTGAACAAACATTAGCTGATAGCATGGTAAGAAGGACCTAAAATGACAGAACAGTCCTTGGGGAAAATGTATTTGACCTCTACTTTGAGTTTTTAAGAGTTGCTACTGTCTTGGGTGGGATTTATCACCTGTGCTGCAGCCCGCCACCAGGGGGCGATCAATATGTCATCCATCAGACTTGGGTTGAAAATTCGATTTTAGATCTGTTTTTTATTTATAGCTTTGGTACTTTCGATATAATCATTAATAGGGACTGTATCATTCCAAACACATTTAATGGAAAAAGTAGCAATACTTCATTACTTTTGACAGCCTTAATCACCATCAACCTAAACTCGTATGCATACAAGAACATTTCAACCCCATTTTTCTCGTAGCGGACATTAAAATCAGCCAGACGCTCAGTCATACACAAAAATAAATCTGTCCAGTTGAGGGAAACCATTGACATCTTGCAGACACATCCCCTTGAAATGACAAGTAGGCACCATGACACATCAAAGTGGTGCAGCAGGTGAGCCAAATCATTAGATTAGGCAGATTTATGGCTTCATGAAACTTGTTATTACCCACGGCGCGCTCCACTGATGTTTAGTCTGATGTCTTTATGAGCAGGCCGTTGTTCACCTTGCCCTGACAGACATTGTGTGATGATTAGAATACTGGGGACTCGATTTGACTCTCAAGTCAGAGTAGCAGATGTCTCTCTGCAGCATTTAAAAACACATTTCGATGAGGTGAAACCCAATGTGGAGGCAGATTTTCTCAATCTGTTTTTACTATAAGCCACAGCGTCCTGAGACATCTTTTTCTATGAAGTTATAGGTTTGTCTATTTCACAGGACACTGTGTCCCTGCTCTTATTTAATTATTTAAACCCAACCCTGATCTTTTCCTAACCTTAACTATTAATTCTGGTGCATAAACTTAACCAAGAATGTTGTGCCTAAACCTAACCACGTAGTTCTGTTTCACAGCATTAACAACGTGTTTAAACATTGGCTGTTTCATAATTTAAAATAGAAGTCATATTTTGTTGAAACATAATAAAAACCTGTTCATGATGAAAGGTTGCGCCACACTACTGTCAATCAAGGTTCAGGTTCATACTTATGATGACCCTCCAAATATGCAAATATAGATGCACAAGTACTGAAATAGTCAGTTTTTTAAATGATATTTTCTCTTAACTTTGACTGTTGCTTATTTAGTCATGAATTTTTAATATTAGAGAGAAAACTTAAAATGAAACCATGGGGCTTAAAAGTTACACATAGCACATAATAACTATCGTCATAATAGAAATATACGAATCAAAGCAGACATGGCAACATCTCACTTGGCTATAATTATGGTTTGTGACTCTTTGTGATCCATAAATGATAAGTATCAAAACTCATACACCGCCATCTCTGAGAAAAGACACAGAAACAGCAGCATTGATATCAGACACAGGTGTTTTCACCTTCTTTGTGCAGTATGGCTAGTTAATCTATTAGAGCAGCTCATGCCTATGGGTTTTTTCCTCCGCTCAGAGGCTCAACGGATGGATCGTTGAGGCTTAATTTAACTCCGCAAACAATGGAAAACAGCCGCAAATAACGGCAGCCGTCATGAGCTTATCAGCCTGAGCGGGGATTACAAGGGAAATGAATCATTAACACTATTGCCACTTGAATGCTGCCAAAGCATGATTGGCAGGTTGAAAGCTGGGTGTTAGGAGGAGGAAAGGAAATGGGTGGAGCTGTGGTCTGATACCCAGTGAAGCGGGTATCATTATCGGATAAGAGCTCCAGGGGGCCCAGCCAAAATGACCCCCTGTGTGTGTGAGTCGGAGACAGAATAGAGTGAAGGAATGGATGAAAGAAAATTAAAGTATGACAGACAGAGAACAAGTTAAACTGCATGCCCACTACGCCTGGTTGAATCAGACATACAGTGACACGCAATCCAAAGTCCATGAACCGATTCTGTCCCAACAACACGCTGACAGCAGGTGCTGAATCGTAATGTTGCCTTCTGCTATTTATAGTTTACTGTTGAGGTTTTTTGTATTAACAGGGAGGCTTTGAGATGTGCAAGGCATGGAGTGCACTGCAACCCCACGCCCGCCTCTCCCAATATGACACCAGGTAGATTTTAATGGCTTTATGGAAAATACTGGGATGCCACGCTGGTGAAGGGGATTCTGGGTCATGGAGGGATTTGTTAAGTTATTACAGTGTCTGGAGCAAGGCCCTTATCGGCACCTGCCAAGTCTTTGGCGCACCCAGTGGGATTGCACTGACCCTAGTGGAAGTAATGGATATTAGAAAATCTTCCCACTGTGAGGAGGGGGGAATGGGTGACAGAGCAGGGGAAAGGCAGCGAGGGAGGAGAAATGGATAGAAACTCAAGGACACAAAGCTACATTATGGCAGCTATAACTGAGCAAACATCTCGGATTTACAGACGGAAGGAACGCTGTGCAAGAAAGATCTGACGTGGAGCGTAAGAGACTGGAAATACAGCTCTGTGGAAAAACAGAAGTCATCAAGACATCACATGATCACATGTGAGGCAGGTTGGACAGTTCAAGCACTCCTACTTGATGAGAAAACGTTCCCCCTTCTATGCAATCACTTCACCTTAATGAGAGGCTTTATCAACCTCCACGCCTGGAAAGCATTAGTGCCTTTCAACCTGCATTCCTTCTTATTGCCACCAGGGGGCAATTCAACTGGCTGCAAAAAGAAGTCCAATTGTCTAGAAGTCCATGAAGAAATTACTCAACTTGATTTATTACCTCAGTAAACATTCTATTAATGAGTTTATGGTCTTGATTACTAGTTTCCAGTCTATACAGCTTGGTGTTTATTTTGTAAAATATGGTCACCTTTTTAAAAAAATCAGGTATGAAGCAAGGTATATTTTAGGGCATGGCTACCTTGTGATCGACAAGTCCCAAATTGTTTTTGTCCTTTTCTTTGTGCTTTGGCTGTTTCACAGTGTGTTTTCAGTTTATGAAAGCTGATTTAAACAGCACTTGGTTGGACTAAAAGACACTCTAAGGAGTCTGCTGTTAGTTTTCGCACCTTCCTTATCAGCGGTAGGGCAAACTGGTAACAAAGCTACACCTTTTTGTCCAAATATGGTCACTTCTGGGTTAAAAAAAAAACAAGTTGGCTAACCTGGCAAACCCACACCTAAAACAGATGGCCACAAACCGACTGAGGATATCACACTAACTGCATTTCCTCATTTAGTATTCGATTCACTTTAAAGAATAAAAAATTTATAAAAAAAGAAAGAAAGAAGAAAAAAAAACAGTATATTCAATGTTAATGATATCATTCTCTTTGCAGAGCTTAAATCACATACAATCTAAACATCACACAAACTAGATTTCAACAAAGAAATGAAAAGATAATCAAATTGCATTCTGCATTCTGGGACCCTCAACACACTTCAACAAACCCACTAGCAGTAAAGTTTAGAACTTCTCAATAGCTCAGAGAATTTCACAGACAATTACTTTTAATTGTGCAACTCTGTATCTTTCCTACCTTTGTTTAACTATTTCTTTTGTAGTTGTTTTTTTTAAATAATTGATTTGGGGGAACTGAATAACACTGATGGGTCTTAAAATAGACTCCTGAATTATAGGAGTTCTGGCATTTTAGCAAGTCTATATCCTCTCCGGTCCCTTATCTAAACTACTTAGGTTCAACTTTCGACATTTGCAAGTAACCGAAGTTGTGAAAAACTACTGTTGAACTCAGTATCCGTAATCAGCTTTTGTAGGCTGAGAAGGCAGAAACAGTTTTGAGTGGCAGCCTAATTAATGTTCACAACCTGTAGCTACAATCTGAAATGAGATGAGCGGCAAAAGATACGACATGTTGATTAAATGTATCTGACAAACTGAAATAACTGCCGTCGCCTACTGACTTTGCACACCTCACCATCACAATCTACTTGCTCCGAATACTGCAGGTCCTGATTCAGAACTATTAAGCCGGAGAGCTTAAAATAAAATAAACACTTTAACTAGGAGATTCTTCTGAAAGTGATGTGATGCAATCTTGAGGAGGATTTGCCACACTGTTGAACTGCAAAAGCACACACTCCACCCGTGGCTGCAGAGTGATTTTACAGAGTGATGTTTCTCTTTCCTTCACTGAGTACAGACACCAGCTCACAGAGCGCACATGCACCAGAAAACAGCAAAAGGATCATATTGACTGTTACAGAATCAGGTCCAACTCTACCTCCAACTGTACTTT
>CAFUXE010000406.1:994043-1026732 GCA_903364295.1 Serranus cabrilla
TTTTAAAACAGAAGAGGAAATTAAACAAAATAATGGTTTGAATCAGTGGTTGGCAAATCCAAATGATGCTTCATGAAACCACAATTCCAATAACTCCAATAGCTTACTGCAATCACAACTCTAAACTAAAAAGGAAATAGGCTGATAATGAAAATGAACTGCCATTTAAATCATTTACTGTAAAAATATAATGTTTATGATACATATTTATTTAATCTGTGTGCAGAAATTCAGAGGCTGGGAATCAACATATTTAAAATGTAAACAACTATTATGATCAGCTACAATCAGTTACTGACATTAAGGGCTAATGATAATTCTGATGAGTGATTAAACTGACCCCTTTAGTACAAGCAGGATTCCAAAAAAGTTGGGACGATGCCTATAATTTGCTTGTAAATAAACACTCTGAATTATTAATCCGTAGTACATTTTGGCTTTTTTGCTGCAGCATCTGTTGGGATGCATTACTTGTATTTCTGCACAGTATGCAGCTGTAATCTTAGCACAGTTTTAGATTAGATTATACTTTATTGATCCCACAATGGGGAAATTCACTTGGCAGAGCAGCAAAAGGTTTGAATATAAATTACAGAAAAAAATAATAAAAACAAAAAGGGCAAACACAACAAAAAGACAGAAAAGTCCTTAAACATATGCAATAAACACAAATAAACAAACAGACGATGTGGCTATAGTATAAATAATTTTGGACATGGTCAGTAATTTGAATGAAAAATATAAATGCAGATTAAAGACTAGAAAAGCACTCAGAGAGCACAGACCTCCTTCAAGGCAATAGGGTCAGTTTCACGATACCAAATTGCAAACTTGAAGGATTATATATAAAGAGTGTATTTGGGGAGCACACTGGCATTGGAATATTTCATCCACTAGATGGCGGCAGTTAGTGAAGGCAATATGGTCACTGACGCAATAAAATGAATTTGCAACATAAATTCCTGATGGTGTTCTGGATCACCTGTAGCCCTACTTATGGGAAGGGAAAGTCTTCCCTAAATTTAACTTTCAGTTTCCTTTTCATGCAGTGAAAAGTGTGCCTGCTACCTGCATGTTGTCCAAGATTTACTCTATCCACAGCCGTCCAGCATTAATGAAGACAGACTGTTAGTGTTGACGACACACACATCTCACATTAACAGGACGGAGCCACTCACAGAGGGGCTGGCTTCCTGACAAGTGCTTTATTATCACAGGTTGCCCTTGCCAAGGTCAAAACCACAAACAATGCAACTCATTTGCTTCCAAATGCACTTCAGTCATCTGCCGCACTGTATGAACACCATTGCATAATATATTCCAGAGCAATATGGGTTGTACATCTCTTTTGATTAAGCCTTGCCTTGAGACAAACCAGACACAAACCAGGCCAAACAAATCAAAGGCGAGCATAAATGTTTCAGCGCTTGTCATATTTCCTGTTGGTTCTCAGAGCAAAATGCTTTCTGTTTTTTTGCTTTTATGCGAATCGTACAGGCAGACACAAAATGATATCCAGTGAATGAACTGTCAGGAAGGAGGTAGGATCAAGTGACTTCTTACTGGGATGCAAAAATAGACCAAGGAGAAACCGATGCTTTGGTGTTGTAGGGGCTTTAATGTTGGTCTGTCATTATGCGTCCTGTGTGGATCTGGGCTCAGAGATGACAATGTTTAGAGATCAGGCCTGGCCCTACTGCGGAGTGAGCACCAGAACACACTGCATAAAAAGCCATGTTAATCATTCATCGGGCTGGTCGGATATTGACTCAGTGTAGCGGCTTAGATGGAAAGCGTGTTAGGACACAAGTGAAATCCATTGTCTCCATTTCTCACTTTCATACACCGTGTACCAGAGGCAAGGGATGGAGCGGGGGACAAAGACACATGGTTTTCGCTGTGGAGATTTGAAACCTAGAGGACAGAGAGGGATTTTTCTGTCTGCACTTTCTTATACGGCGAGAAAAGGGAAAATTACCCAGCAGTAAATAGATGAGTTTGATAAGGTCTCCTAAATATAAGTCTTATCTCTCTCTCAATTTGAAACAGCCATGGAAGAAATAGGCCACGTTGTCACTCAGGCTTTTAATTAAAAACAGAGGAAAAGCCTGTGTGAGTGTGTGTGTTTGTGTGAGTGTGTGTGAGCGTTCCCAGGAGAGAGTAGTTTTAAAAACATTTATTCACGCTTAATGTTTATCACCTTCAAATGACCTTGATCTTGTATTACTCTTTTTTTTCTGTCTGGTTCAACTTGCCGGCTCCAATCTCATTCACCCGGTGTGAACAACAGGGTGAATGAGATTGTGAGGGAGAGACAGAAAGGAGAGAGAGAGAGAGAGAGACAGGAAGAGAGAGGGGTGACGTGACCCCATGTCTATTAATCAGCAACTCAGCTAGACTCACATCACTGGAGCAGATAAGACCGCCTGTTGTCACACAGGTGGAAGTAATGGCTGGGAAGCACCCTTGTCCGATAGCAGCTTGTCCGAATGCTGAGATGTGAACTGACAAAGACACGTACAAGGCCTGGAAACAGAGAGCCGCTGTCAGGCCTTTGACTGATAACAGCTTGAGTGAGAGGAGTGCAAGTGAAGAGGAACAAGTCGAGAAAGACAGATAACACAGTGGCCTAAATGTGATTATGGCTCATCATCAGTAAGGTGGCGTTCCTCTGCACATCGATTTGTGCCATCTCCTGTTTATCGGAGGCAGGACAAAAACAGTCGCCTGTAATTCTGGTAGTTAAACAACATTTTAAAAGTCGGTTTAAGATGGTGATATTGAGAGCCTCAGACGTCCTTTTTTTTTCTACTGAAGATGTGTGATAGAGATGATCTGTTAGGGCCTGCCTAGTCTGACTCATCTGATAAACTGTTGGAAAACTCCACTCACTGTTTTTCAAGGGCACCTGCATCGACTAAGTCAGTTCTGATTGGTTTAAAGAGTTGTTTGTTTGTTTTTTTTAACTTATTAGCAGAAGGATAATAGGGGCAGCCAGAACTTTCTGCAGCGCTTTGGACACAAGTCTGGTTATGCAGACGATAGTCGTGTTTCCATTAAAAAAAATCTATACACCGTTTGTAGATTTACATTTCTGGCTATTCTTACCCACACTCCTCTGCTCAGCATATGTTTAAGCCAAAGGGTCAAAGTTCAAAGCACCATCATGTTATGATAAAGTAGTATGTCCAAATTGTATACATACTGCAATATGCAATAAAACAATTCATACTAAAAGTTACAGAAAAAGTATGCAATTTCCCAATAAAAGGCATGTTATCCCCAAGATCGGTATTTTACTTTATCTATTTATTTATAATTGTTTTATTGGTATTTTATAAACCAGTTAGCTAATAGTATGAGTAAGTGGTAAGAAACATGGTTCCTAAACTGCTTTTATCTTTGAAGAAAGAAATTGGTATATCTGAGAAAAAATTGTCCACATTCACAGTTTAGTTATGTTACGGTACAGTTTTGAAATTGAAGCCAGTGTTAGGAAATTGTTGCATCCGTTTCTTTGACATCTTATAACATAAAGTGATGACAAGCCATTTTAAATGTAATTATGTTGCAGTTTTATGGTTAAAAGATGTGGACAAGCCACTCATCTTCCCAGTTTACTGTTATGTTGATTATCAAAACAAATGAGGTTTATGAGATGCTACAGTATGAAGTGGCAGCAACAAGTATTTGCAGTTGTGTTACAGAAGAATTAGTAAACTACAGTCGCAATGCAGCAACAGAACACAAACCAATCCTCTATTAGGAACCTGTTTGCAGCAAGTCAAAAGCAAACCCCTCAGAACAACAGCAACGTCGGGTTAAATGTGCCACAAATTCAGCTCATAGAATACTCAAACACAAGCATCCATATTCCCAAAAGGATATGCCGAAATACAAGCAAAACAAAAAATTAGCTCAGCCAGAACAAGAGAGCAAACCACAATTAGCAGCAATGCAAATATACAGATGGATCACAGATAACAGCAGAAATCAGCAACTATTGGGTGCAAACATTGCAGCAAGAGCCATGAAACAACCAGCAGGGCTCACAGCCTCATATATAGAAGTCAAGCACACAAACGGACACTGAGCAGAGCCATCTCAGAGCATTTTCTCACATGTTAGCACAAAAAGCAAATTCTTACCTCGTTGAAGTGAAGAGGTGATCCCTGGTGTCCCTGTGTGAAGTGTTGCTGTTGTCTCAAACAGGAAAATCTTGCTTCTGGCTTCAAGTGGGCATTTAAGGCCCAGAGCATATAGACATAGCCAATGGCAATATTACAGGATATTATGTGAATGTGGTGTGTTCAGGACAATTAGCATGTTTACATGATCCATAAAGCCAGTTTAGAACTCTCTACTGGAGACCCATATTAGCATTAAAAAGCAACACAAGAAAATATGCCGCAGGCCTAAAACAATCTGTAACACTCAAAGTAGGATAGAGCAATATGGCTGATATCAGTATGACAACATTATACTGATATTTCCATACAAATATCTCAACATAGCAAGTGCAGATCACACACAAAACAACAGCAACAAGGCAATCAGAGATGGCAGACTTCACCCCCACTGCGCCCTCTGTTGGCCAGAGGATGTATATGCAGCATACACACAGACAGACGGACAAATACCGCCACCCAAAACAATAACAACTAAAGGGGCAAACAAGCTTCAAAACTAAATTATGGCTATCCCACAACACCAATCAATACCCAAACATCATACACTAAATTATGCTTTAAAACAGCATTGAGACAATATACAGTAACGCAGTGTCAACCAATAACCAAGCAAAAAAACCAAGCCACAGCAAGGCAGTCTACCAAAACTAATGCATGCAAATATGACAACAGCATTTAGCAGCAGCAATTAGCAGCTTAAGCTAGCCCAACTATAGCCAAGCATCAGAGCAAAACATACAGCCAAGCAAACAAACACAGACAGAACACAGCCAAGACACCACGTCAGTAAGAAAATGTTAATTCCTACCTTAGGATGAGTCCTTCCGGGTGTGGAGTTCAAACAGGAGCAACAGCAAACTCCAGCATCCAGTAGTAGGGGATGTTTTAGGCCCAAAGCTGAAAATTACAGGCAAACTGGGTCACTGAGTGGTGGCTGTTGCAGCAGGGAGCTTGATTCAGACACAATTATTTCTCCAACAAAGCCATCCTGAAGCTATACAATCATACTCTTAGCAAGCTAGCCTGCTCATGATGTGCTCCATGTTCAGCTACAAGAAGGAAACACTGAGGACACAGAGCTAAAGGGTGCATTACCTGGTGCTACACCAAAACCTGTGACCCATCAGGTTATGTCAAACGTGTGGTGATATTAATATACTGGAGTTTGTTGACAGAATATTGACATGCTGGTGTTATCTAAGACATTTCTTATGAAATTTATAAAAAATCTGCATTTCATGGATTGAAAATGGATCAGCATGCCTTTCATTAATCTCACAAGGCCAATGCTCACATAAAGTCCACTGGTTGGGACTTATTATCAAATTAAAAAACAAAATATGAATTTGGTAAAGTTGGGCTCATACCTGGCAGTGAAGTCACGCTTTAATATCTCCATATATAATCCAAAATGTGATCTCTCTCCATGTTTGGTAACAGCAGTCAGAATAACTTTTTGATCATGTAAATCTTTTGCAGAGGCCCTGCACCACTGAAACTCTTCATCATGTAACAAAATAACACTGGACTCAAGGAAACTCCATTGGAACAAATTACTTTTGTTTAGAGGTGAAAGCACATCAGATAGAGTGAAGTCACTCAGTGCACACTTCTGTCAAAGCAACACAGGTGATCCTTATTGTGCCTGATTAGACCTCTGAGTGGGTGTGGCCTGCTGTGCTTCACTGATATTTCCCACATTCTCCTGTTAGCTTTGTAAGGCTGGAACACATTCCATCTTTTTTTATTAGCATGTATACATAAAGTCAAAAGGCATAGCTCCACCTAATGCTTCTATGGGATTGTGTTTATCATTTCAAGATAATATGGACGCCCCTCTCGCGTGGTATTCAAAGAAGTCCATCTTTCCCTTTATGGTAAGTTAATATGTTGCAACAAACTTTGCTTAAATGTTCATGTTGATGCTTAACTGTGACTGTTTTAAGACAGTAGTCCATTTCAGATAAAACTGAGGTTAGGAAGCACTGAGATTTTTGAGAGGTGCAGTGAAAGGAACATGTTGGTGTCAGTTTAGAGGCTGTGAATTCATGTCATGTCAGCTACCTGCTGGTGGACAGGGAAGCTAGTCTTTGGATGCAGGTTAGCAAGCAGCTAAGGCAGAGTTTACAGCAGCTGTTTCAGAAAGAACTAGCTATGGTTGCGTATTGAAATTTTCTTCATAATATCTGAGAGATGTTGGTTTTACCCATCCGACTCATAATTTTCCTCTCTCATTATACCTTTGCATTTCCTGTATTAAGTTACCTGCTCAATAGCTTGCTGAACCTTTTGCCTCGGTGGTATCTATGTTGCCATTCCTAACTAAATACATTTACTCAAGTACTGTACTTGAGTAATTGTGAGGTACTTGTACAATCAAAATGTGTACATTTATTTATTTATTTTACTTTACAACATTTTAGAGGCAAATATTGTACCTTATCACGCATGTTTATAAACTGAAGTAGTAAAAGCAGTCAGAATCAGCCCTATTCTGACAACAGTAAAATGCTGCTTACATAAATGTATCAACAAATTTAATACATAATATATTTGAAATATATATGTAACAATCTGAATGGGTCTATTCCACATAAATAGTACTTTTACTTTTGATACTTAAAGGACATTTTGATGCTGATACTTTTGTACTTTTACTGAAGTAAGGTTTGAATGCAGGACTTTTACTTGTAGTGGAGCAATTCTTTAGCCCGTTATTAGTACTTTTACTTAAGTAAGGGATCTGAATACTTCTTCCACCAATTAATGCAAAGCATAATGTGTCCATTATTTCCCATTTCTTAACCACAAGTTACATTTGAAGGCAATCTAATCGGCCAGAATAACACCTGTGTACGTTTGCAGGGCAGATGTCAACAGCATAGCATCTAACCAGAGTTGCTGGTATGCAATACACAAGATCTATGAACAATACCTGTTTACAAGTAGCTCAACACAGAAATAAGCCATACAATGGATCACAACACATCTATATTTGAGCAGTGAGGCTGCAATTTGTAGTCCATATGCCAGACCAGCAGGTATAGGGCAGAGGGCTCTGGCCGAAAATGATACCCTTGACTATCAATTGAGAGCAACTGCATTGTGGAACTATTTATGTGGACAGATAGTCAAGGGTCAAAGGTTTCTGTTTATGCCAGTGCTCTCCACAGGCGCTATAATCTGCTGCCTGCGTCTTGTTCATTTGCACACATGCCCTCTTACAGATATTTTAATTCAGACAGAATGCACACATTTTCTTGTTGTTACCGAGAGAAGAGCAACATTACTCACTTGCTTTATTCCTCATGACTTTCCTTGTTGGTTCACTCCGGGATCCAACAGCATCCATTTGTTTTTCCTGTAAATCTGCACATCTCTGATGTTTGCATGACACACTTTGTCACATTGGATAGTTCCTCTGTTTTTCTCTTCATTTCTCTGTCATTTTCTTGCGATGACAAAGGGCCTCTGAGGCAGCTATTACCTTTTTTCTCCCTCCATTTACCATTTGTTCAACTGTGCAAGCCCCATTGTTTTAATTTCATGCAAGAAGTAGTTTTGGTGTTTTGGTTAAATCAAAAGTATATTCAAAAGTGAAAGGCGTTCAGTTTTCAGAGCTGGAGGTGAAGGCAGTATTTATGTTAAGTACACATCTTTTATCAATCAAATGCTGCCTTGAGTTTTTTTGTGTAAGTACCTAAATGAGGCCAGGATGCAGAGCTTAAATGAATCAGACTTTTTGATGTTTTGCAATGTTTCATCTGTGGATGGGAGACAAAATTCACATTTGCATGCTTGCTGAAACCGCCCACTCCATATATCAAGCCACCCGGTGATCAAAAGTCGAGTTAATAGGGATGTGGCACAAGGGGGAGTTTAATTACTAACCTAAAATACTTTCAAATGATGTTTGGGTTGGTGCTGTTGCTGGAAGCGAGTGTCTGGCAGTGGGGAAAGGCTGGGTTTAGAGAATTTCTGAGTCAAAGCAGCTGCTTTATTTGTGTTGTGGGATTTAGAAAGCAACTGGAGCAGAGATCAATAAGGTGTAATAGGCCTGGGAATGAAATGATGCCAAAGTGTCCCATGTCAATGAATCTGCTTATCTCTGTCTGCCAAACTCCAGTCTACTAGGCCATGCTTACTCACTTGTAGATTACCGATAGTGAACTGGAGAGCTTGTGGGAGCACTAAATAAGGCCTGAGTTCAACTCTGAGCCCCTGACTTATCTGTCGAGCCAGAGGTCTTTCTCCTACATAAGCAAGTGCAAATGTATAGCTCCTGCACTGAGAGGTTATGGTAAAGAGTTTGGGGAATTATATTCATACTTTATTTCATTGCCTAAAGCAGAGAAAGTACAGTATTAAGAGGGAAAGTGCCCAGGGTAGATGTATCTGAATAAATCATGGCCTAAGCGCTAAAAACATGCTTTATGGGTTTATGCTAGCAACTACCCTAGTATTTGTTTACTGGGATTCCGGTTTTTGGAGAGTATGTGCACTGTATGTACTTTTAGTCACTGCAAAGAATACCTATAGATAGAAATATATATAGGCAAAATAAAGATATGTATTTATGTTGTGTTTAAAAGCGAATTGACCTATTTTTTAATATAAAACCACTCGCTTCTTTTCCTGCCCAACTGCATCACATGCATATACTGCAATTGCATCTTTGAGGTTGTACCATTGTGTAAAAAAAAAAAAAAAGCAGGCAAACCCTCTCCTGGCATAGTCCGATAAGGCATGTGAACATGCACCCTGCTATTCTCTTATCTCGCTGACATGCTCAAAACGCCCCCATGCCAGTGCTGAGCATGACATGTGCAGCCCGGCTTTATTAGCGTGATAGGAATAGGTCCTTTTATTCAAGGACGTGACGATCATAACAAATGCTGCACAAACCCGGCCGCTGTCGTCATCGCTCTAAATGAGTTTTCCCTTTCTTGGAGGCGGGCTGTGTGCCGTGGTTGGTCTGACTGGAAACGTGAGGTCAATGGTGAGTAGCGAGGTAAATTGGAGACTGAGTGACAGGTTAACACCCGTCAACCGCATGGTAGGAGCAGGTGCTGATCTCCCAGCCTGTCTTATTTGACAACTTATGGTGCTGATGGAGAGTGTTGGAGCTTGACTTGAACTGATCGGCCCTGATGTGGCCAAATATGCACTAGATATCCACAGAATATATTTGTTATTCACCTTTAGCACAAAGACTTGGAATTGGGCTGTCTTTTGTCTCGGGTATCTCCTTATTGATCACCTACAAGCTAAAATGTATCCCCTTCAACATATGTGGCATGAAAGGCCACCCATTATGATGTTATGTTTTTCCATTTGTCAGTTTGTTGATCTGTCAGCAGGATTACTAAGCGGATACCCAAATTATTCTTTAGTTTCATTTAACATTTCAAGATAGGGCAAGTATGACTGCGCTGGGTCTGGGATCCAGCAGGACGGCACAAATCTCACAGGAGTGGGTGTTTACCTTTGCTGCGCGTAGGAAGAGGCAGTCAAAAACATAAACTGCAGGTCGCAGGATTTAGCTTGTGCTTACCAGAAGGATGAAGTCAACAGTTAAAAAGAACCTTGAAGCAGGTCATGATCTGCTTGTTGGCTGCACAGTCCCGATCTGAGTGGGTGTCTGTATCAGCAGAACTCTGCTCAAGAATACAAGTAAAATAACATTGCGGCTCTCTTTTCATACCAACCAAATAGAATAAGATTCACCATTGTTTCAGAATCTGAATCTCTTTTCATCACCTGTAATTCAGAAAGCATATAATAATTTTAACAATGCCTAAAGTGTGTGTATGGTCAGTGTCTTCGCAGGAGGGACCAGAGTGGGATTAAGAAAAAGTGTGCATGGCCTTGTTGAAGCTCTGGGTGCCCTCTTTGTTTTTTTTTGTTTGTTAATTTTAGTTCTTGCACGGCAGTAGCAGAATTTATCTTTATCTTTCATTGTATTCATTTAAATTCCCCATGAACACTGGTGGCTTAATGTATCAAGAACTGATGATTTCAGTCATGTTCGGTTTCATACAAAACAACAAATATTACATTGCTGTCTGACCTGGCAATTAACACATTGCTCATGTCTTTTAATAATGAGGTGAATATTTTTGTATGAAGTTGCCTTGAGACATAACTACACAGAATCTACAGAACGGGGGCGTATTATTGAGGTGCTGCCTGCTGAAAGTGATCTTAAACTACCTACACTTGTCCTTGGCCAGGCTCTTGACAAATAAGTGGTGACTTGGATATTAAAATAGAAGGGCTAGCTGCCAGGTGTGTTATATTCAAAAGCCTCGCTGTGGATCTCAGCCTTTTATTGTCATGCATTGCTCTCTAGCAGGTCTTTAGGAGACGAGTCTGGTTATTTTTCCTCAAGTCTTAATGAATGAGTGAGCC
This sequence comes from Serranus cabrilla, assembly GCA_903364295.1. Classification (NCBI taxonomy): domain Eukaryota; kingdom Metazoa; phylum Chordata; class Actinopteri; order Perciformes; family Serranidae; genus Serranus; species Serranus cabrilla. The sequence continues at coordinate 1,004,645 of CAFUXE010000406.1, forward strand.
ACAACACAAGTGGGAGTACTGACCTTGATAAGCACCATAGGCTTAAAAGTCTCCTTGACTATAAGTGTGTTTTTACTCAGTCACATTGTATGTTTTTGTGAAGTCCCACACAAATGCTCTTGTGTGACTACAGTTTACCAGTCACGGATAAAATGGTTGCAAGGATAATAAAGCTGAATGGTATTATGAATAGTCTATTCATACAAGAGGAGTTAACACAAGATCAATATTCAGAAAATACAAAAGCTTTCATATATTGCACTGAGAGATTCGTGGGTTTATCGTCAATGCAAGGGGTTTCCAGAAGCTAGAAGGGATAAGAGGATTTAAAAAAGGGATTTAGGTAACAAAAGATGAGGAAAGAATAATCGAATCAATGTATTACAATTCCCTTTTATACAGTAAATAAAAGCTGTGAGATAATAGAAATAGGATTCAATGCGTCTTTCTCTTTAACAATTACATGTGCATGACGTCAGGGATGTAGGTAGTTGATTAATAAATCAGTGATCTGCTAAAATCTAGATACATTTGTATAATTGACATGGATGTAAAAAAATATTATGTCATATTTCCATGACAATGTTAGTATTTAATCCAAATGGCTCAAATTTACTCAAAACCTCCACTAAAACCAATTATAGCTGAGGCCAAATGAGGCTGACATTGAAAAAACAATGGTATGTTGAAGCATCTTGATATGATATGATAAGTTCTTTTTTAATTGTGGTTAAACTTTTCTTAGAAGATGCTTAGACAGTCACAAGGAGATGTTGTTATTAAATGATCATGTTTTGATCCTCAGCTCTTGTAGTTTATCCTAATCCTAAGGAATGCTTAAAATAAGACAGCCAGTAACAAAAGGCAGTGGAGACGGTGCATTTGTATGATTAAGCTGCTGTTTTTCTTTTGTATGTTTAAATCAACAAGTCCTCCATCCCATTAGACCACACATGTATAGTTTTTCTTACCTTAATGCAACTCCCACAGGAGTCTTTCCTACATGAACATGTCCTCCTAACATCAACACGTCCTCATAACTTCACCCAACAGTTGCTTTTTGAAACACTTGGTTAACATTGTCAACTAGTCGTAGATTGGTTTGGTTTGGCCACCAAAACTACTTGGTTCGTTTTAGGAGAAGATTGTTTTCCTTTCCGGTTTATTTCCACGTTATGTGTGTTAGTGTTTCTCCTGCTCTGCACATAGACTTTACATTGTGATGATGTCGCAGATTGCAAAATCACTTTTCTTGACCTGATGAAATTTTAGTAATATAAAACCTCCAAGGATCAAAAATTCACATTCTAAAGACTTTTAATGGACCTGGTTTGCAGTTCAAGGTGTCCAGTCAACAGTTTTATAGACCTTTTATCATGGTAATCTACAGGAAATGGGATTTTTAGTTGCAATGGCTGCAAGGCTATTTTTGTGTTGTCTTTCCAACTGTATAATACATTTGTGGTTAAAATAAGTACATTTGTTACATTACTGACGTCTAGACATAGGTAATATGTAATCATATTTAAACAAAGGTTTAAATAACTCAACATTGACTTTTGCTTTAAAACCAGACACAAACAGTAGCCTCCTGGGTTCTTTGTTTGTTTGAGCATCCTGCCCACTCTAAACGGACTTGTCTGTCTTTATACTGCATCACCCCACTTCCTGTTTTGTTCCATCATAATCGCTATGGCCACTAGGGGGAACCATGTAGCGTTTTTGGAGGCCAACAGCCTCGTTTAAAATGATCTTTTGCACCTATTGTTGTAAGAACGTATGTAAAACAATCATGAGGACATGTAAAGGCCTTTATGCCACGGCAATCATGCAAGCATGTTCCACATTACCACCCAGGACTGATTTTATGTCATACGTTAATGTCTTGGAGCAACAATGCATTGAGCCCCTTCCTCCCGGTTTGCCCTCTGCATTGACCAGCGTCATACAAACATGCACAAACAAGCAACTTTAAGGTTATTTAAAGGACAGTGATCAATAATGCTCCTGTAACTCCTACTTAATCTCCATAATGAGCTTTATTGCAGCAATTAATCATGTCTTAGCAGCCAGTGCCCAGCCTCCCAGAAGAATGCTGGCAGAATAAAGGCCAGGCCCGACTGGCGCTGCCCACAGCTGACTTCACAAGGATCCCACGGTGAGGAGATCCAGTTCTAAGAATTAGACTGACCTCTTCAGTTCATTGCTGTTTGATATCCCATATTGACATAAAGCAATCCATCAAGCTTGTGTTTAAAAATATCCCAGATATGACCACCATTATATATGAGAAATACCTTATTCTTAGCATTTGTTTTAGAGTCAGACTATCCTGTCCATTTACAATATAGAAAAATCTGTTTTTGATTACTTCTACAGCCGTTGTTTAAAAGAGTTTATCATGGTGATTATTTTCAGGAGAGAAAAAAAACCCAGTCATAGATATAAAGTGTATATATAGCAACTCATCAATAAAACAAAACAAAATATGCATTTCAGAAAGTAATAAAACAAAAGATAAACACAGTTCTGTCACGATGCACTCCATGGATTTACAGAGCATTTTCCCATAGAGACTGTTTTTCTAAAACCACAGGAATTTTACTGAAGATGAAAGGTATCTATATTTGATTTTCCAAAAACCTTTGTACTGTACATTAATTATTAATTGAGCAGGAAACTCTGTTTGAATTTAACTCTGTAATCATCCACACAATGCTTTTCCCCTTGATTTTATAAATGCATAAAAATCCCACTTTTATCTTCAACTTTCTTGCTGCCGCTGCTGCTGCATTAAGAACTTATCTCTTCCAGACACATGTCTTTAAGGGTCAGACAATGCCATGGGATGTATTGTGTTTTCACGTGTATTGAAATGTCCTCGGGTACCAGGAGAAGATTATCCCGCGTCAGTTAAGATTATCTGCTTTTGTGAAGTCTGAAAATCTTCACATTTGATTTAGGTAAGGCGCCATTAGACGGGCCGAATCTGTGAAATTGATGACACTTCCGCGCAGCTTGATCAGGCCTTCCTCTTTGGGGGTTTTTCACAAATGGGTACTCAATTCTCTACATGAGGAGGGAAAACGAGTAAGGCAGGTCGGAGAGGTAGCAGGCGGTAGATGAGGTGGACGGCACGAGGCGTCTTTTGATGAATGATTCAGCTGCATTTAGAAAACTATTGATTCTGTCCTGGGCCTAATAGAAGGTGATGATGGCACAGAGGTGAATCCATTACCGGGTAAGAAGCTGCGTCAGGTACGCAGAGGGCTAATGTGTGTCCTTTCCCATTTGTCATTACCAGCGTATGAGCATGCAAGTGTGGCATGACTGTGTGCTCCTGTCCTCTACACCCGTAGGTTGGAGACGTGAGCTTTGTCTATTAATCTCAACAGCAACTCCTCCCAAAAAAAGGCCAAAAGGCACTTTGTCACTCTGCGTCCTCCTGCCTGAGGAATCTCTGTGTCAAACCCAGACAGAGAGAAAGCAAAAGGAAAACAAAGCAGCTGTCTTTACTCAGTCAAGATGCTCTCTGTCCCTATCTGACGCTGTGCTTTTCCGGCTGGGAGCAGAGCAGAGGACCCCACCCAATCGATAAGTCCTCAGGGACAGCAGCGTGTTTGTGAACAAACAAGCAGCTCTCATGGCACACTGCACTTTTATAAACAGAGGCCTTAGCTTACCTTCATGTGTGCGAGTGTTAAATAGTAATTCATCGTTAACGTTGCATAGGTATTTTATATAGACCTTAAAAAATCATATTCTATTATCTGTTTGACAAAATATTGACTTTGGCATTGAAAGATTCCTGTGAAACACACTATTTTTGACACATCACTTTATTATTGTTGGATCAATATTCTATTATTGTTCAGTTATGTATAAAAACTGAACTCGGCCAAACAAACAATCGATCACAAGGTCGGCGCAAAGAGCATCTGGTCACTGCCAACAAGGTTAAGGAGGTTTTTAGAAAAACAAATAAAGTCTCTCTTCATGTGTTGACTTTTGCCATTTCTCTGGCATTGCCATAGGCTGAATTGCTTCACTGTTTCCATGAAGGTCTTGTGACATTTGATTAGAAAGCCTTTTGGGAGCTCCTACATGCCTTTTCCTGAGTCGTTTGAAGTGTTTGCAGCTCAGTGGAGCTGTATCAACAGCAGCTGTGAAGCCTCTAAGGCCTTTTCTTTTAGAATCCAAAAGGTGTGTCATTCCATCTCGAAATCTTTTGACTAACCCTCTGGCTCTTGCTTAAGAGAGATTGGGGAGCTAAAGAAACCTGGATCCCCATTCCCTCTCCTGTATATTTGATTTTAAAACATTTTGTCTCAGCACTGAATGAATCCAGGATATCCAGCTCTGCAGCTCATAAAGCCAATATTTATTTCAACAATTAGGGCCACTATTTTTGATAAGCCTATTCGTTTTTTTTCTAATCATGTGTAAAACAGTGTAATATTTCTCTTTTATCATATTTTATTCATCTCATTCAATTTGCATACATTTCTGAATACGGTTTTCTGGTGGATGTTTTTCATCCAACAGTAGCGTATAATTTTCAAATAATAAAGTGGGCTAATTATTTTATTGATTACTTTTTGTGGTCAGGTATTTATTCATGAGAAACTGATTGTGAATGTTTTTACTTTCGTAGCCAGCCTCAGGAGTTAAAGAATGTGTGCAAGAATAACTATGCACATGCAGATTATTATTACTACTGCCCAGAGAGAGAAACTATAGTATAGGGCTTGAGATCAGCATCTGGGATACAGTGAAAACGGCAATGAAGTTGAAATATAGAAGCTAACCTTGTATATTGGTTCCAGAAGCTAATATTAGTTACTAGTTTAACAGCAAGATTAACAGCTCACCATCTGTCTGCAGCCTTTTATTTCACTGCCAACAACTAAGACAGTCCGAGACTGTCCAGCAGCCTCTTACTCGGTCACCCTTTTTGTTTATTTAGCTTAGTCCAGCAATGACCTCTTCATTCTCTTTGCCTCTACCATGATATCTATAAAGGCTGTTGAATTCTGTTGCCTGCTTGCCCGGCTCCATTTCAGGTTCAAACCCAGTATTAACCTTTGCCCCGGGCTTGAAAACCTCCTCATCCCAGCGATCCAAAAAAAAGCTCCCATACCTTTTGGCAGTAAGCTAGTTGTGACCTATGACCTGAAGGTATGACTTGATCAGTTAGAACAAATAATTTATTGGTCAGATGCATATTTCTGCAGAAATATATCAATCCAAATTGATTTTTCCCTGCATAAATATTCTGTAGCTGTGTGCCAGTGTTCATAAGAACCCACAAAATCAGTTTCCTGAATTTTTTTGCCACGTTTTTTGATCAGTGATCATGTAAAACTGCTTTTAAAACATTCATATTTTCCGTCAAATTAACTGATGATTTACTGTATCTATAATCTGGCAATAACCGATTGTGTTGCATTTAAATAAATGTGTACATTTTGGTTAAAAAAATTAAAAAGCATAAAAACCTGTATTGCTTTATAACTTTCAATGGTACGAACAGTGTCTTTCATGAAAGGCACCTGGAGACAATGAATATTTGGACAAAAGATTAATGCGCTGGGAGTTCACATCACCCAAATCATTACCATCATTACAGTTATTTCTTTTCATGACTCTGATTCACCATTCCCTGCCTTTGTACGGGCTGTTCTCCTCTCTTTATCTTAACATGCAGCCGTTTGCTCAAGGGGATAGTATTTTTAGCTCAGGAAAAAATGTATGGAGCTTATTTACCGACATCATATCATCAAACTGTCAAGAAGCATCTTTTGCCGACTAAACCTTTCGCATATCTGTGTACTCATAATTGATTCTCTGTTATATCGCCAGCAAAATGCCACCAAGATAACTGAGCACTGCAGCATGGATGGTATAAAACCCTCACTGAGGTTTGATAGACTGTCACATCTTATCACAACTTTGAAACACTGAGAGGAAGGAGAGAGAGGGGGTGAATATGCACTCGACTCCTGTACCTCAAAAGGTGTTTCTGTGCTAAACATTTTCAAAGCACTCTGCCTTGAAAATATCATTTTGTATTTTTTCAGGTTAGTGGAAACGCAAGGATTAAGTGAGATAGAGGTAACAACTGACTTCAAGCGACAAAACTTTGAGATTTAAAAAAAGTACAAGTTTGTGTTTGGAACTTTCCGTACGAGCCATGTAAGGTGCAAATAGAAATGTGGGCACAGCAAATACCAGCTAAGACTGCAGACACAATGCTGATGGCTTTCCATTAAGTAGGACAAGGGGAACAACATTTAAAGCAGTGGAATTAACCTTGTTTAGAGTAATTGACCTGTCGCTGAGGCTCACCCCCTTAGGTAAAGCCTGTCAAGCTTTACGTTCTCAAATGGCACCTATGCAGTCCACAATAATAATAATAATAATAATACTAATAATGACAGATTTAGCTAATAAAGTTCTTTGTAATATCTGAAACAATGAGTCCTAATTTGAGACAGAGGCAGACAAACGCAGATTCTCATTTCGTTGCTGAAATGACAAATGCTGCTGAAAGGTTTGATCATCTCTGGCTAACTAATATAGATTAACTCCATTTGTTGGTTGAAAATACTCTAGGTGCCTTGTTTTACATGCATGATGGTAAAAAAACAAAAAACACTAAGGCTAAAGCTCCACGCCCCTGCCGTCATCTTCATCAGTTGCTGATCCATGTAGAAGAGCTGGATATCTAGTTATATGGTGTATTATAGTGGGAGAGCTCACATCATTATTTTGTTCCAACATTTAATTTCATTTACTTTAGAGAAACAAACTAAAACAAGGTAAATATGTTTAGATTTGCTGCCTTGTTAGTATTCAAATATGTTTCACTTCATCAAGAAAAAGGCATCGAGTGAGTTGTCGAACATAATGCTGTCTCGGGTAACGAGTTTGGTCAGTGTTGCTGGCTCCCTGAAACCCAATAAAAAACAGACCAGAGGAGCTTATGTTACCTTCAACACTAGCAGTAAAAGGGACCAGGGAATAATGTCTATTTTTTTATACCTTCATGCCAGTAACAGTAGCATTATGTAGTCAGGTTATTCATCTTCATGTCTGTCCAGACTCATGTGACAGTAAACTACAACTTGACTTGTGCTGATTCCATTTGCTTTCCAAATAATAACTCTAATATATTCTCGTATGTTGTGAACTCAACAGCCTAATGTAGTTAGCTAAGAATGTGGCAACTATTTGCAATGAAATTATTGCTTTGGTAGCTAATTAGCCAGCTATGCTAACGTTAGTGGATTATATTAGAGCAAAATAACACAGTGAAATCAATTCCTCATGACTTCTCTCATGAGACCTGACCCGCCTCTTTATACAGCTCCTATCAATCTTAATAGAAATGTACACGGCGTCAGCATGTGGAGAAATCCAGAGCTTGACAGGTCTGCCTGCCTGGCTACAGTAGCTCAGCTCTGATTAGCACAAACGGTCAATAATAGCTGACTTCATAGATGTAGAGGATAAAGTAGCTGCAGGTTCAGGACCATGGACAGCGTATCAAACACAGATGAAACGCTTAAACTTAAAAAATAACTTCATTTGTAGCATCTTTTATGTAGGGACGCAGAACGAAATGTTTCCACCCAACACTGCACTATTACCTCCTCATTATTACTCTCATGATAGCCAACCATCTGTCCTTGAAGTTACTTTGCTCTTTTGTGTTTGTTTCAAAAACAGATCTTTATAATTACAAATGCCGACATCCCATCCTGACAGCTTGGCTTTGAGCTGCTAAAATGCAACTATTTATCCAAAAGGCTCCCATGATTTAGGAGCTCCGTTAATGATTTGTAAAAACATAAGATAAAACTAAAATAACTCTCAACAGCATGGGTAGAGGCTTTTTGATGTTTCTTTTGAAAACTTGCAACATTAAAGGCATGTGTTGACAGTGCACGCCTGTGATGCCCTGCTGTGCTGAGACTGAGAAACACCCCCCAACAAAGAACACCATCTTCCCTCAGCATCACCAGCCACGCTCCTCTAGCCAATACTCTGCACCGAGCTCATTCCCCCCATGTGCCAGCTTTGAACGTCAGCCACACAACCGAGTCCCCAAGTCACATGAAATCACAAACGTCAACCGTCACATCACATATTTATCTGGAAAATGACTCTGACAGGGTTCTGCTGGGTCTTGCTAATCAAGCATGCTTTTTGTCGATGTGTTATGTTAAAAGCCATCAATTTCTGACTTTTAACATCAGATCGTCAGTTATTTCATATCAAATCCTAAACACATCAAAAGCGACTCACTGTAAAATGATCTAATTTTCCTTCATTAAACCGTCAAGCATTCAAATAGCTTGTGCTTTAAAGGTCAAATCCGGTCATATTTGTAACAACTATTATTATAGTTTCATGCACTCACAGTTAAAGGGCACAAGAGAGCTTTAAAAAAAAATGAGGTCCATCCGAAAAGTTTAATATGAGCTAAAAATTAGTTGGAATAGGAAGCAGAAATTCACATATAAAGCAAGCTGGTTATACACATTTACCTAGACGTGAAGCAAAGGAAAGCACAGGTTTGCTCTAAAACTCCACTTTCCTCACACACTCGCATCTCTCCTGCAACACCTCTCGAAGGCAACCTTTCACTCTGCTGGAAACCTGTACCTTGTTGCACTGCAGGGCATAACAAATGGCAGGATTACAGCGTGTTACGTAATCCGGACCCAAAATTCTCAAAGTAAACAATAACACCTTGCTAGTTTCATGACAGTGTACCTCAGAGAAACCTGCGACCTTTACCCCAACATGTAACCGCAGACGTCTGCTAGAAGAGCTCCAGTTGTTCCATCCCGGGATTCTGATATGACTCACAGTTACTATGAATCACCATGTGACCTGTCAGAGAGGTTTAGGGGGAGCTGAGCATGCCGCTGTCAGCCACCCTGCCCCGGGGGCACCGAGGGTCTCTGTGCATGTCAGAGGAGTGCTGCTGGTTCACGAAGGTTGATGATGCTACATGTGTGTATGCATGTACACATGAAACAAAGGTCACACCCTTAAAGCATGTTCAAATATGTGGTGGTTATAATTTCAGAGAGAATGGAGAAATCTATATTTTACAGATTTAGATAACATGCACAGAAAATATTCTGTGCAAACATGACCTTTAAAATGGCTTAGATTTGTTTTTATATCTAAATACGTAGGATGCATCAAATGCAGAAACAACATACTTTTAAATATGAATTTTTATAATATGACCTGATCATTTCACCACAGAAAATCAACAATCTTAGCAGCTCTTTCTTTTAACATTATCTTTTGGTTCGCTCAGGTGTCAGTGAGAGGCTTAAAGCTTATTTTTTATCCCCGAAAGCAAAACAGATTTTGTCCTGTAAAAAAAAAAAAAAAAATCTGCTTTAGAAAAGATGTTGTAAAACTCCCAATACAACACTTCTCCCTCCAGAATCCATTGGCTTGAAATGTAGCACTCACAGACACATTATTATCCTTGATGCCTCCCATAAGGGCTGTTAACTGTCTCGAGTTGTTTATCGGCCACTTGGAAGGCCACAAAACACTAATGATTTTACAATGCAGGGGCAGTAAGGGCGCTGTTAGAGCAGCTCTGAGCAGTCAGACCCCGAGCAGACACTCAGGAGGTCATGTGCAGAACTCAAGCCAGAATTTTAGATATATTGAGATCATGAGTCCAGATCCTCCTTTGTATTTGGATTTAAATCACTCTCCGGTGAAAAATTCAGATGGTATAGTTGGTAAACAGCATACCTGCAAAACATCAGTGTTAAGTGTCATTATGAGCACATAAGCATGCTGACATTAGGACTTTTCTTAGAGCACTGCTGTGTATAATTACAGCCTCACCGAGCCGCTTCCATGGCCGTACAATCATAGGCTTGATTTTTATGCCGCTGTGGCAGAGACACTGTTTTCAGTTAACCCTAAACTCTCATAAAGTAGTTAAAGGGAAAAGACAAAATGACAAAAAGCCTCTAAACTACAAAAGCCAAAGCTGGAAGCATTTTATAGTTGGGTTGTCCGTCCGTGTGTCCCTCTGAGTCTCGTCAAAATTCTCAAAATTTTACACAAATCAAGATTAAACTGATTAGAACTTTAAAGGCCGAAGTTGCTCTGACCTCACAAAAACAGTTTTTGGACACTCATTAGTTCATTCAGTAATTATGACAAAATTTCACACAAATGTGTAAGAGGATAAAATGCTGAATTGGAGATTGTGACCATATTTCACAGTTGGGCGTACACTGAATTGCTGACACTAATTTTCTGTGGTGATTGTGTTAATCTTCTTTGCTGCCAGGTTAAAAGAAATATACTTAATACCTTGTATTTATTCTTTCTTCACAACATATTATATGAGTCTGGAAAGACATGGATGAGACATCCAACCCTGAGACAGTAATTCTAGTTTTATCAATCTGTTTGCCTCATCCTATTGAATCTGAAAGCACTGGAATCAGATTAAAATAAGAATGTTAAAAAATGTCCCAGTTTATTAAAACCTCCTTATTTCCACAAAAAATACAGAGGGCATGGCCTCAGTGTTAAAAATGTGTCTGTAGTCATCTGAACAGACAGACAGACGTAGTTAAAAGTTGGATTGAGATGGTGAGCACCCGGCTTGTGTCCTGGAGTCTGAGTCAAGGGTCAAAACATCCTGTTGTGAAGGTTTCTGTCACAATGGTTAGAAAACACAGCGAGTGTTCCTGTGAAATAATCAGCAGGAACACTGACTGTCTGAACAACCCCCCCGACACACACACACGCACAAAATTGAAGCCAAAAGTCGCTCTCAGAGCGAAAGACCCCCCTCCCCCCTTAAAGCTCCCAGGAAGCTAATTGTCAACGGTACATTTTTGTATGTAAGAGAGCACTTCCCCAAGTAGTGCCTATTACTCCCTGCATGAATTGACAGGGCTAATGAGGAAATTAGGGTTTTATTAATTCACCCAGAGGACAAGATGAGGGAGACGCAGGGGAGGGGAGGAAAGGAGAGGACTCCATCTTTGATTTAAAGGTTAATTTGGAGAGGAGGGTAGCGGGAGCACAGAGAGTGGTCCTGACAATATTTTGATGCTCCTGGATGCGGGCCAGCTGTCCCGCTATCGGTGCAGCTCTGGCAAAAGACGAAGTGGAGACAGACGAGAGGGAGATAAAGTGGCAGCCAAGTTTAGGTCAAGCCTGGGAATCACGCAGAGGCAATTAGAAGTGTTAGCTTCATCAGTAATGCCAGTGGCTACGTCCGGCCATATAACATCGGTGAGAGCTTCTAGCGCTGCGCACGCTGGGTTAAGGGGCATTAGCAACTCAACACTTGACTTTGACAAGGTCAGGCTTGAGGAGCAGCAGGCGGACTAGCGTGGTGCTGATGACCTTATGCTGTCATGCTGGTGACCTTGAAATGCTCAGTGCTGGCCTCCTCGCACATAATGATAAGGATCACTTCCTAAATGTTCCATATTTCTGCACTCGTGCTCTGCTGCGTCACCGCTCAGTGTTTGAGATAAAAGTGGGTATTTGTGTTATTTATAACACAGAGGTGAATGTAAGCTCAGTAACATTTCATACAGCACACACATTCCCACAGTATTCCGCGACTGTAACAGATATTGGAATGGATTTGTCTCGTATCTACGGTGGCACCGGGTCCACTTGTTTAAGTTGATTAAATGTGCTTTGTGTGATGAAAATATTTTCCCTCGATAATAACAAACAAGACGGCATTGTGTACAGTACATAATAGAGCATATGTGCAGGGGTTGCAAGAAAAATCTGATAACTGTCTGGGCGAGACAATGAAACATGCTTTAAATTTTCAAACATTTGTTTTAGGTTTTTTTCTCTGGAGAATAAAACTGCACAGAGAGGAACTTATTTCCACAGTTTAATTATAGTTTCACTGTCAGATTACTTTATTGCTTTTTATGTATAATAATAAAAATATAATAATAATGGAATTATAGTAATGGAATTGCAGATAATTCCATTTTTACTGTGAAATCTGATATTAACACAAAGTATGTTTTTGTTAGAATTATATAATAATAACAGTGATGGAATGAAACTAAGTACATTTACTCAAGTACTGTACTTAAGTACAATTTTGAGGTACTTGTACTTTTCAGATCAAGATTTAATGTAAAAAAAACTATTTAAAAACTATTTAAAGTGATTTTTTTTAAACAAATGCTTAAGTAAGTTTTGAAAGCAGGACTTTTACTTTTCACGGTTGCAGTTTTAATGGAGTATGGGATCTGAATAGTTTTTCCACCACTGAATAATATTAGTAATAACAGCAATAATTATTCAAATAATAACACTAATTAGATCAACGTTTGTTGTAATCTCATTCTATTTCTACGGTTGTTATAAAGCTCTTTATCACAACAAATGACACCAATTGTTAGTATAAATATATTTATTATGGCCAATTTAAAGCTAATTTTGACATCATTGCTACCTAAAACTAAAAACGAACCAAATGAATTTGTCACATTTGCTCATTCTACAGTAAATTGCCATTTCAAATCAAACTAATAGCAATCTGATACCCTTGAGTTTTCTCATTCTCCACTTTGAAAACACCCCACACAGAGCGAAAAGAAGATTATGCTCATACTTCATGTCCTTACACCTTGTTAAATAGCAACGAGTCATATTTATGCACTTTGTTAAATAATTCACATATCAAAGTCTCAATCTGAGCTGCGTGGGTTCTTTTAATTGGCCCTTGTGAGAAGTCCCTCCATTAAAGAGCAGTTGGAACCAGCCAGGGGTGATGCTGCATGATTTATGGGCCACCTTCATCTGGTTAGGGACATCAACACGATTACATTTGTCTTTATTCTCTGTTTGAAAGGAAGCATATGAGGATACCACCATCGCTTCAGCGTATCATGTAAAAAAGTGCTGGTAGAGTTTCAGATCAAGTGATTTATTGCTTTAGGAGAGACGCGTTAATGATGCATGTGTGAGGCGAACACTAAAAAACAGAATAACATGCAGCAGGGTTTGTTTAAACCACTTTGTATTACATGTAAAAAATAATGAGTGCTTTTAAACATCACAGGTGGTAGGGCCATTTATATTTAATGTTTTATTGATTTTCCTTCACGAATATCAGAACTACATCGGCTGTAAAAACATGTAAACAAAATTATGCACAGTTCCCATTGCAAAATCTTTTTCATGTACCTGTTGCATCCATGAAGACAGAAAAATCCTGTGTAACACTTTGCATCTATCTCTATGATTATTATATTATAAACATGCTTATAATGCATCATAATATGCTTGTAGCTAGCACTGTATAATTATAGTCAGAAGCACTCATAAATATTCATACTGCTTTATAACAATAATTCTAAAGCATTTTATAATGACTTAAAAGTTATATGTACATAGTTACAGATGTTGTTTTCCAAAGACAGTGTATTACAGTTTATATAATGCATTATAATATGATAAAAGGTTTAGCTTCAGAGGTTAGGCTAATTATATAATGCTTTATCATTTCCACATGCTATTATACATATTTAGTGTTTAGAATTATACTTATACTGTGCTGTAAACAGATAATAATGCATGATATGCATGACATGGGCTTCATATGAAGTGTTGCCAAATATATGTTGGAAAACATTTAGCAGACAAACTGATCTCATCACATTTATGGCCCCACAGTAATTTGCAACTAGCGATTAAATGTTGAAATTAAAACTTTGTTTAAAATGAATGTCACCCAAGTATGAAACTATGAAACTCTCTCCAAATGAAACTACTGCAGTGCAACAGATTTCCGTTATCCCGAGACCTGGCAGATGATCTTCTATGAACAGCAACGTGCTATACCACTACAATCTGCTCGGATAATACAACATTAAAAACTGCTCAGGTTTACATTAAAATGGTATTCAGCCCATTCATAAAATATTCATATATGAAAGGTTTTGATCCAAATCCTCTGTCCGCCAGCTGAACCAGACAGCGGCCAAACAACCACTGCACAAGCAAAAAAAAAAGGCATCTCATGAATAACAGACAAGTGTATGAGCCATAGCATATGTGGCGCTCTGATCTAATTATTTTGACTTCTCTACCTCTGCCAAGACTCTGAAGCAATCACCAGCCCAGCAAAGATTGTAGAATTAATGGGATGCTGCATCAAGTCGAATGAGGTATTTATGCTTACTGCTTCAATTGTGTTTGTTGTGATGCCGTCCAGCTTAATGTAACAGCAATTTGGCTTAACGGGTCAGTGTGTCCCAACGCTACTTTGACATCAAATTGCAAGAATCTGCTCTGAATATTCAAGGCACAAAATATTCACTTAGATGGAAGTCACATTTCGGGATAAATACTGTCAAATCCAAATTAGCATCAGGATGGGAAACACTACCTAGCTTTCAGTCGGGATGATTCCAAGCCCTTCAAAGGAAGATAAACTATTGTTTGGAGGAAAAGAATGCACTTATTGTCCATGTAATCCATTAAAGCTATAGCATTCAAAACCATCTTAAAACCAGGCAGTATGGGTTATTTAATGGTAAATCTTCAACAACCAAAGCTTGGTAAGTAAGCCTTTTTTTTGTTTAGTTTTTTTGTCTATTATTATCGAATATATTCCATTTACATTGTATAATAAAACACATATTTATAATATTTTTACTCCATAAAATCAGATTAATCCAACAATTTAAACGAGTGCAAGCAACCTTAAATCAAATTTGTGTATCAAAAGTAAAAATGTAAATTCATCTTTGATATTTGGAATACATTTCTATCGACTAAAAGCAGCTTAAAAACAAGTTAACAAAAGCATAAATGAATGGACTGTAGACATCAAAGAAACTCAAGAGAAATCTGTTTGTTTTCTGTGCAAACACAATAAGCATTTTACACTACAAAACAACCGGGCAGTGGCTACTTTAATCCAGGTCTTTCCTTTAATCTGTCTGCTTGGGTCCTCTGTGAACGCAACAACATGAAAATCTGCTCAGCGCCGAACACTTTCTTCTGATAAACGTTGTTCACAGTATTTGAAGAACGCTTCAAACCGTTCAGAGTCCAGCCAAAAGCAGTCCACAGTGAAAAGCAAAGAGACTCATCTACTGGTAACAGCATACTGTTCTTCTACCAGTTCAGTGCAAGTCATGGCTGCAGGCTGTTCTGCTTTTATGAGAAGAAGTGAATGTGGTCCTTACATTAGCACGCCACTCATCAGTGTTCAAGGGTTATAGCACAGATTTTAACATTCTTTAACCCGCTGATATGCGATTTTAACAGTCTGCTGCAGGCTGCACCGTGATGGTTTGACATTTGTTCTTGTGCCGTGGTGTGTTCAGGACTTCTGGTGTGTTTTTACTAGAAGAAACCATATTTATATCAACTTTTTTATTATTTTATTTCCTGATTTTATTCTCTGACAACAAAACAATCTTCAGGTTAACACGTTATACTAATCCACACATATTAACCATTAAGGTGTTGCTTATTAGCATGCATATTAGTCATATATTGTCTCTTTATTTACCTATTTTATTTTTACTGAAGCTGCTCTCTATCTTGCTATACAAATTTCCCCGTTGTGGGACTAATAAAGAAAATCTTATGTTATTTTTATCAGTTATTATAAAGCACTTATTAATTATGTTGATGTTTTATAACTACCAGACCATTAACTTAAGGATTTCACTCTAATTGAGGAAACTGTTGTTAATTAATATGATCTATTCTTTTGTACCTGTAACAAAACACAAAACAGGTTAAATCAGTGTCCAGATAACTCTAAATTAAGTCTTTAACTTAACTAACTTTCTCGACACTTATTAACCCACACAGGTTCTCCATTCTAAAGCCTCTTCCTCCTCACACTTAACTAACCCAATATAGCACACAAGCACTGCAATTAACAGACTCTGTTCTTAAGAGATGGGTTACAAGTCGAAAAAAAGAGGTCTGATGAGATGCACAGGTTTTAGAAGGAAAAGGTCAGAACAAGTAGAAAGAAAGATCTCCTTTGTTAATGCACTAGTCCAGAGAGTTATTTTGAAACACAATTGTTACATACGAGTAATAGGAATCCTTTTATTGTTGTACTACCCCCTTGTATGCCCATGCTGAATGAAAAATATTAGGATTGTAATTAAAAACATTCTTACTTAATATGAATAAGCAAAAATTTGGGGATTATGGAAGGAAAACTCTAACTTAATGTCTTTGTAATTGTAGAATATGGTCATGCAGAATAAGGCATTAATTAGTGCTTTATAAAGAGCTGCTAAACTACTCATATGCATGCTAATAAGCAACTAAATAATAGTGTGTTACTTTGATACAAAGTGTTATTATCTTACTGTATTCTCAGTAAATCACAGTTGTAACCAAACATTTGCATATTTGGCTATATAGAAAGTCTAGACAATCCCATTAATAATATTTTTTATAAGTTTACCCCACTTTTAAATGTGCATATTGTATACAGATCAATATGTCATGCTTTTAGTGTTTGACAATTTGAGCTCTTCTCATAGAGGAGTCACCTCCTGTAAATCCCTTACATCTGTCTGAATTTACACAAATTAGGGGCTTGCTTCCCCCTCTGTATACATTGTTCATTTTTGCAAAGTGGTTTGTGATTTTAAAGGAGGAGAGTTTGACCTTCCAGAAGCTCACAGTTCCTCCCTCTCCACAGTCGTTTCCTGTTGTTCTGCAATGGTTGAATACTGCCATCTAAGGATTGCCTGTAATCGGATTCCACTGTGCTACAGGCAGGCAGCCTTGATCCTACTTTTCTTTGCTTTTTTTTTTTTTTTTGTTGAGCTTGAAGACAATGTATAAAATGTAATCAATCAAAAACAGAATTGTTAGAGATTAAGAGAGGTATAGGGATTTAAGTGAGTGCAGGGATTTCATTCCAGAAACCTGAATTAAAGGAATTCACAATGTTTGAAAAGAGGGAATCTTGGGTTTCTGTGTTTAACACATTATGTAAGTAATTGAACCAGAATGGTATTCTGACAGTTCTCATTCACATTTCAGTATCTCCACATGAGCCTACAGACTGACTTCATTCATCATAAATTGGGCTGCTCGTTATTCATTCAAGCGTATAAATTTGTTTTAGCGTTTTGAGTGTTGTATTTATTCCAATGCACCTTAAAGCCACATACCCCTGTGGTAGTTTACACTGTAGCACGGAGATCTCGCTGTTAGCCAGTGTGCAGCTTAATTATGACATTTGGCTTGGTGGATATGAAAGACTTTGTCCTGCTGGCATTGCCGTTACTGCTGAAACAAAAAGCAGCTCTTTGTGCCAGGATGTGCACAGAAAGCCACAGCCATCTAGTCTCCCTGTCTCCATCCGACCGCTCTCCCCGGGGAGTGATTGACGGGGGCTTTACCGAGACAATCTCACCCAAAAATCCACCTCTTTCTCTCTCATCCTCAAAGGGTCTTGAGCAGCTCCAAACAAGGTTGAGTGCTGGTTTTTACGAAAGGTATTTGCATTCTGGGCCAGCATTTGCTTGTGCTTTGTATGTCTCTGCACTGAGCCCTTAGCTGGGAATGTCAGACTTTGAAAGCTCTTGCTAAGATTTGCGGAGACAGTGTTTGCTATTTCCTTTTCCTCAGCGCTGAGGCCTTACAATTCCGAGAGTCAATGAACATGAAACTAACTCAAATGATGTTCAGGCAGAAATTGGACATTATAAGCCACGACAGGCAAGTGTAACAGAAGGTTCTGTTATCGGGGTGGTCCAAAGGAAAATTGCACAAAGTCTCAATTAAAATCTGGACCCAAAATGGTGTAATTGCATCCATAAGGACATAAGCTCTGAAAAACATTGCTCGCAGGCATCCAAAATACTTGAACGTGATGAAGTATTTCCATCAAAGCCAGTGAGGGAGAAATAACTCATTTGTTTTCCTGTAAGAGGTTCAAAGAAGATTCTGGCAGAATAACAAATTCTTGTAAATAATGTCAAGTGCCAGATAATCCCTGATTAAAGATCAGGTCTAAGTGTCAGTGAGTTATTTGCTGGTGCTGTGCTAGTGGTATAATGAGCAGAAAAGCCACTCCACCTGAGGTGCTGCTGCTATAATCTTCACAGTAAACACTTATCATGCATTCGCCATTGATTAGGATGTGCCTCTCATCAATCATCAGAGGCTCGTCTGAACAGATTAATAATTATGACATCTGCACTCAGTCAAGAGCGCTGATTAGAGGGAGGAGGGAGGCAAAGGCATCTGATAATAGCGAGCAGCGAGGTGTTGAGGAACTTCATCGTATCGTCTGGTTCATTTGGTGATCACTGTGGTGCTCACAAGTTTGCTTGCTGACATTTCTATTAACTGTATACAATAATACAGCACAAGACAGTGTAATTTACAGACAGATTTAGATACAAGGCTCGACTGCATTTATGTGGCAGATATTTATACTGTATAAAATAAGTGGATGCAGTGATGTCACCGCAGTGGTTTGTGGACTTCCAATTTCAAGTCTCTAGTTTGGCATCTTGGCCTTTCCATTGGATTTAGGAGCCAGAAATGACCGTATTTTTCAGAGCTTGGGAGAGGATGCTAAACTACTAGTAACACTAGTGCTAGCTAACTTGATTAGCAAGGTGTGCCCAAAATAATCAGCTGACTAATCAAGTAAGAAGGAGGGTCATTTTGTCATTCACTTCTATACAATATGATTGTTTTTGCAAGCAGTGGAGTTGCCCCCTGCTGGCCAATTAAAAAGAATGCAGGTTTAAGGCATTCTGTATTGGATTCACTTTTCTGATGCAGAGGTTCCTAATTGGGTAGATGCCAATACCAGTATTTTAGAGTTTTAAAAACATTCAACTTTGACTTTTCCTAATTAAAAAAGGAAAAGCTTAAAATCATGATTTCCAACTTTTTCATGGCACACAAACAGAACCTCCCACCCCTTCCTTGTCTGTTATACTACCTTATGTGGCTGTTTTGTCTTACATTGACGCACATGGCTTTACTTTTAACTGGAGTTAGCTGAAAGCCTGGTGCATCTCAAACAGGTGCCAAAGGGTGCTGAATATATTTCACATCAATTTCTCTGTGGTTTTGCAAAAATTGCACAATGCCGAAACATTTCTTTCTGCTGACTGAGGTGATGCTCTGTATGTGTAGCCTTTGAGTGATATGCAGCCATGCATCAATGAGATGTGACATCAGACATCAAAGATGCAAGGTCAGTCATCAGCTGGAGGCTGAGCAGCATTTCTTCCTAATGCGAGTTGTTTTTGTGCTTTATATTATCTCTTCAACCCTCTCAATATGCACCATAACCATACAAGTGAAAGATAAAAATAAATTCAAAGGCCTTGGATTCCCTCAGTGTCTGGGAGCACTGTACAACGTTTAAGGGAACATATGTCTCTTTTTCTTTTTTTTCTATACTGACTAATGGTAAAAAGTGCGGCCTTTCCTTGAAGAATGTCTGTGAGTGCACTTATCTGGCAAATATTAAAAATAGATTACGGGGCCATTGGGAGGTAAGTGGTTCCATAAGCAGAATTGATGGTACTAAGGAGTATCATGGAGACTGCCTACATCACCTTGAGGGTCTCATCCGCTTAATGATGCCATGTGCCGCATACTTTCCTCCTGAAGAATGGCAACCATTTTGCTGTGGGCTCTGACACTCCACTTAAACTGCTATTCCAAGCAGTTAACAGGAGCACCAGGGCCCACATATCAGACAGCTGGAAGATGGACAACAGGGGGTGATGTGGTTGAAGAGTAAAAATGCTCAGCTTTCACGCACAATCAAGAATTCCAAGGGCAAATGAAATGGCTTTATTTTCCTGGAGAAGTAAGCTTTGGTGCCAGAAATATTAGCTATGGGACATCAGAGGCCAGTTTCAAAAGTGTCACTTTTCATATCTCAACAGGGAATTCTAATTTGACACAGTTGTATTTTAAATACACCTTTGTTAAATACATTGCAATCATTCGCATTAAACTGTAGCAAAACAGAAGCCATCATTGCTTTCTCTACATAAAACCTGACTTGAGTTGTTCACCTTTTAGTTGTTTTTACATATCCCTTTGAGTGTTTTCATTGCCAGGCAGCTTGCAAAGGAAACTGGAGTTGGACTGGAGAAAAAGGGACCATTTACAGAATCAAACTTCAGGTGAAGTTTTCGAAAACCCTTGGTTTGTGCTTCCAGCATGATTTTCATAAGAGTGATGCACTCCTCTAAGCCAGCTCAAGGGAAAGGTGTGGACAGCTGCCAGTTCCGTGGGGTTTGGAGATGCCTTGTGCAATTAGGTTCTTCCACCGTAAAAGACTGCCGTGCTGGTGCTGCCAGCCCCTTCCCCTGGACCCTGAGCCCCTTCTCCCAGCCAGCCCGTCAGCAGACGGGTTGAAAGGTGCCATTTGACCATGGAGATGGGGCTCCCTTCCCTGCCAGCAAGCTTCTGAGCCGATTTGAAGGTGTGTGTCCCTGGACTGGAAAATCTTCCCTATCCGAAAAGTCGATTAAAGCCAACAGCTGCGTTTCAGGCTCTGCCAGGCAACCCTACAATAGACACGCACACATGCACACACTTTGACATCAAGAAGCGTTTGGAGCTGTCAGCTGCATGCATCAACATAGCCCAAACATGAAGACAACTTTACTTAATCAGCCTTTAAACTTTATCACTCTGTCCCATCAATTAGTGTTCTCTTGTCAGCAAGTTGTGTTCACTTTATTAACAAACTTTATCAGATTCATTAGTGAGATACAACTGGCAGTGGATGAAACGCTGCAAATATGAGCCAGCAAACACAGTGTTGAGACATTCCTATATATTGTTTTTCCTCTGCTGCTTACACTTGTGAGCCTCTCTGGTGTTAAAATGCAGCAGAAGGAGTGAATTGAGGCAGAAATGCCTGGTGTCATTGTTAACATCTTGACAATAGAAGAGAAAAGGTATGTTTAGCTTTATTTTCTCTGTGCAGAATGAGGCCAAAAAAATTAAATATGCTTGAGAATTCTGTGGAAGTATTCAACAAAATGCAGCAACTACTGTTGCCTGGAGCTCAGGAGTTTGTTCTGTTTTATAGAACCAAAAAAATCATGTTACATTTTCTGCAGAGCACTCACTTGCTCTGTAGAGTTTCAACTGTTTGTGTCGGGAAATTGAGCACTGCAATGGTCCTCATTGCTCAGCAGCCACCAAATAAATTTCCATTGGGGGAAGGGAAATCAATACGCGCATTCAGCCTCTTTTAGGGTCCTTGTAGACTCTCCCTTGTGATTTTAAAAGTATGTTAATGTAATTTATTGAACCTCTTACCCTAATCACACACATTGCCTATAATTACATACCTTGACGGCTGCTGGACGTCTAATTGCTAATGCTTTTCCTGGAATTTGTCCTCTAATCCTTGTATGTAATGACTCTTAGAAGAAAGAAAAGTGCTTTGCTACTACTTTTAGCTGCTTCCTGGGCTGTAAGGGCACTATGGTTCAAGCAGTCTCTGTTGTTCCTCCAAAGTAACTGCTGGGTGGGGAGCAGATATTAGTACTTGCATATTACATGTCAGTCATGTCTGATTATCAGATTTAAACTGATGAAAATGTAATCTTTATATTCAATTAAGACACTCTGAATTCCTTTTTCCCCTTTGTTTTTCTACTGTCATGATTGCCTGTGAAAACTAAAAACCAAGCAACACATTAGCCGCAGACAGATGTTGATACCATTGTGTTTGCTGCAGGTTTCCTTGCCAGCTGGAAGTTGAAGGCTCCCACTGTTTTTTAAATCTCTTTAACAAACCCTTAGCCCATTTCAGCCTTATTCCATACTAGTCAAAGGTTGTTATCCATTGACATCCACTGGGGCTCCAGTAGATGTATCTGTAGCTCAGCTTGCTTTTAAGTTAAACATGATTTTCAGACAAACAACGTTCCACTATAGGCCCATGGATAACTTCACATTCATAATGTGTTGTCAGGGTTGAAACAGATTTGTACAAGTGCCAACAAAGTGGCAGTGGAAGATTAATTGATTCACTCTACTGT
>CAFUXE010000406.1:1026814-1039294 GCA_903364295.1 Serranus cabrilla
ATGTTTAATCTGCACTCAGGCCCTGTTTAATGTGACAGTTGAGCGAGCTAGCTTAAAATAAGGATTTATGAAATTAACCGTTTTGTGACCTAATTTATACACCAGAAGTTAGAAGGTCACTTTTTAAAGAAGGTTTCTGGTCGAAACAACTGCAATAAGTAAGAAATTCAGCGGAGTTGGTCAAGTTAACTTTTAGCGAGCTAATGCTAGCATTTCAGCAGCTACTTATACGAGTAAAGGTTAATTTTATTGTTAAACTGTTGGTATTACTGTGTTTTCTTGTGCCTTTGAACTGTTACATGACACATCTGTATGCTTTTCTTAGTTACGGTGCGTTTGAGTGCTCAAGGAGATGTGTCTTGCTCATTGTGTATTCAGTCCGGATTTGATCGCCAAACTATCTGGCATATCTGTTGTTAATTATTTTGTTTTGTACGCATTCCTAGTGGAAGTCTGTCAGATGTGCTGTAGGGCTACACTGGTGCTGATGATTTAACTAGGAGCTGCTCCAACAGCTCCTGTAATTGTCTGTGGGGAAAAAAATGAATGGGACTTTTAATTATTGAACCCCAGGCGACTGATTTATCTCTGGACATTTCTCCACTCTGTTGTATCTAGTATCAGTCTATCTGCTACAAATAACAGGCACACTGTCTAGGCAGAAACATGTTTAATTCTCAGTTACAGCAGGCCTTTATGATTGAAGACATTTTTGACATGTCACAGTAGGAAAAGCACAGATATTATTAATTAAAATAGTCATGGATGAATTGAACTGTTTCAAATTAGTTCCTGGTATTGTCCGTACTGACTCACTGTCATGACTTACTGGGACATTGTTAATGTCATTAGTAACACCTGTGCCTTTTCTACTATGACAAGACATAATGTCTGCTGTGAACCAAGGCCTATGAATATTTAACTTACTTGGCACAGAACAAGGCATATTGTACCATTATTGTAATGTATACAAAAAGAGAGACATCACAAGCTTGAGAAGACATACTGTATTTGTAATATTAATATTGCCGAAACAGTTGGTTGCTGCATATGGCTGCCCTACATTTGTTTGAATTGCATTTTCCAGTAATTTTTTTCAACTATGGAGCAGGGAACTGTAATTGTTAGCAGTTTTTCATAGGGTAGGTCATGATATGCACAAAAAGTAGAAACCCATCCATGTCCTATGTAACACATATTAATGAGTAGTTGATTTTCTATTTCTTACTGTTGTTCTGATTACTTCTCTAATTGTTGTGCTGTATAAAATGTCAGAAAATAGCCAAAATGTCTGTCATTATTTCACAGAGCCAAGTTGACATATTTAAATGAAGAAGTGCAATGGACGTGTTCCCTGAGCATCTAATGTCCATCTTTGGAGAGACTTCTCCTTCAGTGGAGGTATAGAGAGCAACAGCCCAGCAGAGAGGAGTTACAGAGAGACGCAATCCAGAGTCGGGCGAGGTGAAGAGGCAGCCTGCTAACTCAATGGTAAGCCAGTCCAGTTTGTTTCAATGCAGCCTGGTTTCAGATATTACCATACCGCAGCTGCCCTTGCTGTGGTTCATAATCCACAGTCTCGTGTAGTCCAACTCCTTGCCTTGATCCTGACTTGCTGCCCCACCTTAGCACCCTCTAACATCGCCTTTTGTGGAATCACTCTGTTGTTCTCTGTACGCTCCGCGGGGCAAGGAAACTCTGCCAGGACTCTCTGGAGATTAAACCATTGCCTCTCAGACACAGAATCTCAGTTCGTGTGTGGGTCTAAATTTCTGTTTTGTAAATGTAAGCATCTCACAGTAGTGTAGCTGTATCTACTTCTTTGTCCTCTCTGAGGGCAGACTAGGTGCTACAGTGAGCCACTACCACCTCTTGAGGCTGACAAGTGATATTACAAGAAAGGAGGGGCCCGGGCTTACAGCTAATTTCTCTGCAACACAAGACATAGATGTGTCTTTGACAAAGTGTCAAGAATGTCACTTCTTCACATACTGTTGTAGAATGTTATAAACTAAAAATCTGGACAAATATTACAAATTGCACCTTTAAATGGGAAAACATTTCTGAAAAATTCTGCTGGCTGTCAGGTTTCCAAAGATGTTCTTTTAAGACATCTGAAAATGACATAACGATACATCTAGTTTTGTAAATAAACAAGTTGTCACATTCATAATAACGGAATGAAGAAGCCAGTCGGTTGAATATAGATTCACTGTATGTCTGGCATAACTGATGTGACTGCAACACATCAATGCACAGGAACAGTATTCATTCATCCATCCGCAGCTTTTATAAAAAACAATATCCCGATTTGTGAGAATGTTTCACAACACAAAAAGATATGTGGTAAAAAAAAAAAGACATTTTCTTCCTTCCTGAAATCTCCCCCTCAGTCCACTCACCCATGCTGAGAGGCTAATGTCATCCTCTCTGCTTTCCAAGACTCCTCTCCCTATGTGGCCCAAAATGATCCAGCTACACAATGACAATGATCCAATATGAGGAACAAAGGGCTTATTTTTCTCTCATAAAAGCAGCCATTACACTAATTTTGCAATGCTATTTGATTTGCACTTTAATACCATTAATACAAGTGTTCTAATATCACCATCATTTGCATTTTCGTGGATTCATTTTTTAAGTATTCAGTAATTCAGAAAATAGGATGTTTGGTTTGACACAGCAGCTATTAACCAGAGCAAATTTGACTGCTGAATAGGGTGTCACGATTTTAATTCTAAACCGAATATCAATCAAAATGAGCGTGGATTCGAATGATTGAAAGAATCAGGATCAGTGATTCACTTCGAAAACGACAAAGCCCAGATACTGGACACACAGACCTTTAGTGAATGTAGCAACTTAAATTCAGCCAGCAAAAACCCCAGCAGGGTTCTGACCCTGGACGGATGGTACTATACACAGGTTAAACCCAGCACTGATGCTGTCTACCACTGAATTGAAGTTGCCACAGTGGCTACCTCTGGAGCTTCCACTCCTTCTCCTTCTAGAGAAACAGTTTGAGTAGCAGTGAGTGAGACAGAGGGACTGCAGGTCGCACCAGCTAGCTAATTCTTGTCCCATTTGTTGTCTGAGAAACAGAAAGACCTGGGTAGAAAGTGGAGCAACGCAGGTCTGAGAGATCAATGTGCTGCACTCAGCTCTACAGTCAAATAAGATGATTCCCATTTAAACAGTAAAAAAAATGAAATCAGTGTGGGGCGGTCTGGTTGATATTATGGCGGGTGGGTGCCACAAATAAAACAATGTATAAGAAACATTGTATATTAATTTTATACATTTATTTCCCACTTTGCTATGCAGTTTACATGTGATGCTGCTGAAATAAGTCAGAAAGACTTACTGACGTGATGTGCATTGCTTCTGTCAATATGCCTCAGTCTCTGGAAGTGAATAATTCCATTTTTTTCCCCCATGGTCAAGTGTTGGAAAAAGTAAACAACAATCACAACTAATCTGAATATTGAATCAAAGTACTTAAAAATTGCATACATTACGATTCATTCCCCAAGTATTCTGACAGTCGGATCGGGCAGCCCTAAAAACTGTCAGTGTTAAAGAAATTAATTGGAAATCTAATTGAATCATGACCTATACCGTATATAGTGTTAAAAGGAGTAATTCATATTGATCTACTAATTATCTGTGGAATGCAAGTGGTATAACAGCTAGCTTGGTTGGACCCTTTATGTTTTTGTTTGGGAAGAGTCGCTTGGAGTGCACAAGTCAAGCATGTAATATCTGAAAAGGATGAAGTTGGAAAAGTGGATTTTACATGTTCTTTTAAAGCTGGCAAATCGTTTGTAGAGCTGTCAAGCTGAAAAAGATGTTTTTTCCGTCCAAAAAGATCGCCTGACAAGCATAACTCAAAATGTATATTTCAAGCTTTGAATGTGAATCCTGTAGTATCAAATGCAGCATGCATGTAAATATTAGTTTAAGGACATCAGGCTTTCTATAGCAGGACCAGACAGCCATTTATCACTGAATGTGGACTCAGCAGACTATTTAAAAAGAAGGCTCAGAAGCTCATTTTCGTGGGTTTAAAGTGGTCTAGTCAGAAAACATAACAAAGCAATGCAAGAGATTTGTCACCATTTCTATAATTAATTTGAAGATTTGAAATGCAGACTGCGTGCATTTGCAAATTAAGTCCAACTTTTTAATGAGAATTTAGAATAATTTATTTTAAAGCCAGAAGCATAATTGAGAAATAGTCAGAATTTTTATCAAGCATCATTGAATATATGTCTCTCCTTATTATTTATTTGTAGTATCTCTATTATCTGTACTTCATAGCTTTAGAGTTTGCTGTGGCCCCGGCCTTTTTCAGGATATCTTTGTATACTCAAAAGCCGACACAGGCCAGCATTCCTTTTGTTAAAATTCCACAAATCGACCACTGTCATTCGCCACATCTCGGGCTCCAAGCCTGTAGACATGACACAGATCGATGGTCCTCTCCCGTCAGTGTCTCCAGCCTGCCAGATGGCTGGTGGGCTTCAGTCTCCTGACATTCATCAGTGTCTTGCAGTCAGATGCTCCCACAGCAGTGTTCTGACCCTGGGACTGGTCCAGCAGACTCGTCTCTCTTGCTCTTCCATGGGGGCTACGAGGGCTTGGTCTAATCATGCCACCAAATGAGGTAGCATCGCCTGGGAGCGGTTGGAAATATGGCCAATATGGCACAGCTTTCCCATACAGCTGTGCAACTCTATCCCGCTAGTTGGTGTAGTAAATGATTTTCATGGAGAGGGAGAAATGTGTGGCCTAATTCAGATATGCCGAGTGCCTTTATCCAAGTGTTTTCAAAGCTTGCACAAACTCCATTAAGCAATTACACTCTGTGCTCTCAGCTGACTGTTGCACCACCCTTCCCATATTATCATCATGGGGTCTCATAGGTGTAAAATTCAGCAAAATATAACCGCGCCTTTATGACCTATATCATGTGTTCAGTGTCATGGAATCTCCTGTTCTTCCACCACCACCTCCGTCCACGAGCGCTCCTCTAAAAAGGGAAAAGCAATCGTCCCACTAAGTGATTTTCTCTGACTCCCCAGGGTGATAAAGTGCACTTTGAAGCCACCCACAGAGGCTTGTCCCTAAAACACCCAGCAATTCACAACTGTGGCTTTGACAAGCCAGCTTTTTTCTCAACAAGTAAAGTGAAAGTCTTTCTAATGGACCCAACATCACTACCGTGGAAACCAACAAGCCCCACGGCACCACCAAATGAGCCTTGTGCAACACTGGAGAGGGAAATAAATGTCACTAAAATGTAATTTCGCCTCTCAAGTAAAGGGCTCTCCTGGCTCCCACTCTCGATACCTACTGGCATGTTATTTGTAGTGTTGCAATTCCATAAAGGTTCTGCATAAAATGCTAGTTCTCTTAGTTGTGCTTCACTGCTCGGCTCAAATTGGCTGATTTGCAAATTGACTTAATAACATATTCCTTTGTAAAAATTACCAAGGATGAAATGAACATACTGCAAGTCTCCAAAAAAAAATACAACCTACACGAATATGGCGCATTTATTCGGAAATTGCTGCAACATGTTTAAGTGTTGTTTCAGTTGCAAATGTCACTCCTGGTATTATAGAACACTGATGCATTGACACTGACCCCTGACCAATGGCAGACACCAATCCCCATAGGCAGCTTTCGTCTAGACTATAATAACTATATGGTGTTCAAGCTAGTGGACTATCCCCAGTGAAATATTACCTCTTTATATACAAATTAGCACCATTAGATAAAAGACTGTCACACTTACCACGCTAAGAACATTTCAGTCCATAGCAGGTGCAGTACCAGGTTTCTATCTCTCCTCACATAATTAGGAAACAGCTTACCCTGGTACTGATAATGCCAGTGCCAAGCTAATCTATAATTATCAACCAGACAGGGTGTGCTGCTTGTACACTCAAAAGTGCAGGAACCATTATTTTTACCCAAAGCATCAAAGAAGCTAAACAGAGGGAGAGAAAGGGGAGATATGTATTTGGTTCAAATTGATTTCATTCTTTTGTATGAATATCAAGGTTTCATTCTTTCCCGTTTTTTCCCTCACTCCCCATGGTAGCGTGTATTCATTGGGACTGCTGTTCCGACCAGATAAACAGGTTTTTTTTGTTTATGGCAATTATTGCCTGAGGATTGTTTCGAATGTGACTCGACTGTCAATGAGGAGGCTGGCAGGAGGGAGGGGAGATGTGATGAGAGGGAATATAGACCAACCACCAGAGTGCATTCTGTTGCAGCTCTAGGGAACATCTGCCATGAATATTCCCGCTACATATGGAGGGTTTATCCAATGTAGAAATGTACATGTTGCTATTGTGCTTCAGTATACTGTTTACTATTAACAGTTGTGGGGTGGTTCTGGTTTACAGTATAATTCATCTTTAAATGCAAACTGATTTAGAACATATCATGGTGCATAGGATTTGTGATGAATATTTGTAAACAAACAAAAGCTGCTTAAAGTGTGTTTAATTCAAAATGCCCTCATTCATTATGCAACAGGGATATGTTCGGCATACTGCAATGTAAAGTCAAACACAGAGAGCACACTGAGCATTTTATTTCTTTTCCATTAATGTTGCAAGCTTGAGCAGTCACGACAGAATCACTGGCGTCAAGAGAGCATCACTCTTAATGGGATTCAGGAATTTTTTGCTTTTTCAGCTTGACAGCTTACTCACCATGATCGAAACAATAGCGGCGATGTAATTCCACCACACTATTACCATGTGTTCTCCCCGTTATGCATATGATTTGTGAGATCTGATTCAGAACCTATTTTTGGACATTAGCATGGCTGTATAACCCCAATAAGATCTAACTTTGTATTTAAAAAATGCTGTGTCATGTGTTCACCATATTTGCACAATTGTTTAATTAGCAAGCAGAAGAGAAATGCTTGCATGCCAAACACATAGGACAAGGAGTTTTAAAGGAGCAGTGGCCTTAAAGGGAAACCTGTTTCCAGGACCAAACCATTATCTGAAGCTTTTGCTCTTCTATTTATTTATTTTTATTTTACTTGGCCATGCAGTGCAGTCGTGCAATGGTTCTAATACAGCAGGAATCAACAAATCGAAAAGTCATGTTGAGTTTTTATTTGTATATAATAAAATAAATGCTTAATTTAAACAAAAAAAACAACCCCTGTATGGTGGGCACTAATCCTAAAAGACACACACTAACCAGTAAAAATAGGACAATTGGCATTCTAATTACTTAGAATAGGCACCACAGTGTTACTTGTCATTTCTCTGTAAACAGCCATGTTATTGCCCCAAAAAGCCAGTAATTACCTTTTCTTTTCAAGCACGACTGACCAGGACCTTGTTTTGGAGACATCATTAAATGAGGGTAGTAAACAGTTGTTTTCCCTGGCCTTCAAAGTAATTTTCTGTGGGCTGTATATTATCACTTCTGCAAGGAAAAGGGATTGGAAGTTGCGAGCAGGCAACGGTAACCTCACCAAGGTCATGAGCGAAAGACTTCCCCCAGAGATAGAGCTTGAAGGCGGTTCTGAGTTGTATTTGCATATATTAGCTTCAACATTGTGTATGTAATGCAGCAGCATGGTTGGCCACTGTCTCATGTTGTAGTACAGGGGTGGAAATGATTATGATGCTTTCACCTTGGTGCGGCTTTGTGATTATTTTGAGCACCATATGTCCCTATCTGTGTAAACAGGCTCCATATTTTAAACAGCAAAGTTTTTTTTTAACTGGAAATCCTCCATTAAATGGCCACTGATAAAGCACATGTTTGTCCCCTGATGCTCATGAGAAAAAATGCCATTTTAAATTAAAAAACGAGAGAAATATACAGTCGCACGGTCGCTGTTTTTAAACGCATGACCGTCAAGAGGTTTAAATACTTGGTGAACTTATGAAACTGAGCTACTTGGCGAAAATAAGTACTTCCATACATAAATAATGTGACATAGTTACATGCGCATGTTATAATTTACAATTTAACTTTTGGTTTCGCCTGCCTTCTGGGTGAAAGACCTGTGATTTTTGTCACATCCATCCACTGCGACCTCCCTTTGTGGACTTTGTCGCTCTTTATACCACATCGCCTAACTTTCCCCTATGCCCCTGTCATATTTATTACAGCCATTAGAGGTTGCTGTCTAACAGCCAATGCAAATATAGGCTGTAAGATTCTGCGTCTCTTGGCTCAGGATTGCATGGGTCTTTTACTTTTCACTGGTAATGCTGACAACCTGAGATGTCAGTGCCTTTTTGAGCGAATGGGTTTTCATTCTAAAGGTGTTAGGGAATAGACCTGCATGCTAAAGTAAAGTCAAATAGATGTAAGCTGTATGTTATGCAGTTGTTTTGAATTCAAGCAAGTAATCGTATCTTTTGTAAAACAGTCAGGTGGTGGGCTGCTATAAAATTCTGTTTCTGTGGAACTGAGATATTTAAAGGCCTCACTTCTATGTCTGGGCTCCTTTAGCTTCCTGTATCTCTTCATTAATTGAACTGTTGCAGTCATTCATCACCTAAAACTATTTGACCTGGCCCGAATAACACACCAGCTGATTTCCACTCTACCATTCAGGAGTGGCACTCTGCAGGCAAATGGAAAAGACAGCATATTTTTGCTTCCTCACTTTGCTTTTACACCATTACATGCTCTCTTCTGGTTATTCAGAGAGACCTTTTTAATAAAAATATAATAACATTATGTCAGACAAATGTTGCCTTTAGAGGCACTTCCCTGACTCTTCAGAAGTGAGATCAAGACTTGTATTTATTAAATATGAATAGTTCATATTTGAAAAGTAATCTCTCTAAGCCTGTATGACATAGGCGATATTAATAAATCCTTGTTATCTGGGTGCTTGCAAAGGGCTTCACATGTTTGACAAATGATCAGGAAGAGCCTTTAAACTAATTCTTGACACTCGGCAATAATTAGATAGAAAACACATCATTAAATCAGCGTGTTTCCCCCGACATTCGTCAACCTGTCAGGACACAGCGAGTGCTGTCGTAATATGCATAATGTGGAAGCCACAAACCTGCATGAGCCAGCCCGGCAATCAGATGAAAAGGAAACATACTTGAAGTTTTAGTTCATAATAATATTTCACGATACCCATATTGGAACATAAGGTCTTTCATCTCAATATTTTCACTTAGAAATCAGCAACAGTTTGCATGAAACTTATTGAAAAAAGCAGCCAAATATATGCAGCATTACTACCTTGAATCATTGATTTAATTTAAGAAATGATTGAACTGTATGTAGCACAAATGAGGCCTCGAGCCATGTGAATGTTCAGTTGATTGCATTGAATGCAGTACTGATTTATATTCCAACACAATTACTGTTGAATTAAATACAGAATTGCCTGTTTTTGTTCCATTTTACCCCAATCTGAATGAACACAATCATGACACGTTAATGTGACAACTAGATGCATTTACTTATTCTTTTTTTTTCCACTACTTGCACACTATAGACACAGTCTTGACAATTTGTATTTACATGCACCAGTTTAACAAATGCTGGGCTGGAAAAGAGACTTGTGTTCATCTTGAAACACATCATATACACCTCTGTGCCCTCCTGGCTTAGCTAATTCACAATCCCTGCTCCCATGTTACCTACTGACATGTGTGGCCTGCTGCTTCTGCCGGTAGTAGTGAAATGTGTGAGTAGGTAACATTATTTCCTCAATCCCAAGCCTCTGGGATGCTTTGCTGGGCTTTGTGGCTGTAATGCCTGGAAGCTGAATGTGAAGCTATAGCACTCACTACTGGTGGCATTTCACCACAAGCCAGAGGCAGACCACAGGCTTTCCTTAGGGGATTTGCATCGGAAAGAATGAGTCAGGCTGGTTTGCAACCCCTGGAAGTGGCAGTAGAACAGAGAAGAGAAAGTGAAATGCTGCCATGAAAAATCTCTCACCTTACGCTTTGCAATGCATGTCATACAGCTGTGCAGAAATTGCTTGTGGTCAGGAAATTGTGGCTTGCATAATGATTCCTTCTCTTTTCCTCTCTGTGTGTCATTCAGTCCTGCTCCCTCACTTTCCCTCTCTCACAGAAACACACACCACTCACCAAAGCTGCTCCAAAGCCATATTTATTTTCAATGTCACTGGGAAACAGTGTTTTTTTTTACTAATATTATTTCTTAAATTCTCTCGAGCTCAAACTTCCTGCAAAGCCGATAAAGACTGTTGACAAAGCTGCTGTTGTTGACATTTGGTGAGCAGCACAGTCCTCGCTTTAATTCTGTATGTCTTTGTAATGACAGTGGCAATATCAGCACCAGAATGCTGACTGGTTGGTGTGTGTCCACCGAGGGCGGAGGGGCGTGCTATATCACCAGGAGACAGGCCAGAATCGCAGCTGCTGAGCTGCCCAGATTGCATCAGCATAGAGCGGACTAAATCCTATCAGACAAGTCAGTGAAGGGAGAGGAGTCCGCCGTCGCAGTGCTGAAGGAAGGGAAAGTGAAAGCTAATGAACAGAAATCAGGTCACAATGGCGCAGAGACAATTTACAACAGATGTGTCGAGGAAAAGTCAGAGGCAAGGGTGATAGATGGGAGGAAGCAGAGAGAAGGTACAGAGAGGTCACCCAGTTATTCACTGATGTTGCAAAAAATTGGAGACCATTATCACCATGAACATTTATAGCACATTATGTTATGTTAACCCTTAAGAGTAATGTTGAACCACACATTATACTATATAAATCCGACCCCTGCTGCTCTGCCATGTAGGGAAACTAACCATTCCCCCCAAATGTCAATAAGTGCATTTCCAATCTGGGAGAGCATTCATTGGCGAGTGCCATTAATTTGAATCCTGTTTTTTTAATTATGGGTAATCAACACAGCAATCGTCTCAGTCAATGAGACAGACGCAGAACCACCCACTAACTGCAGCTGTCAACCTGCTCAGCGGGTGCCGATTAAAACTGGCCAGGTTAATGAATGACATTGATCAATTATGCACTCCGCTCCTTCGCTGAGTTCTCTGATGGACTTGAATACTAGTGGAAGCCTTATTTAGATCTCTGTAACAACAAAACAAAAAATCAGTGGTTTAAAGGACAACGGTGTTATGTGGGGATTTATGTCTGTGGATCGCACGACATGACAATTTAGTTGTCGATACCAATAACTAGAATTCCACGATTCTCGATATCTGAGAACTGTTTTATACTGCCAAAGACTGTATAAAATACCTGGATTACAGATATCTCTGGTGGTTCATTCTACCTGACCGCCAGAGTTCACTGTCATCCACATATTTCATGCTGTCTCTGGCGGAAGAGAGGAGTTCATAGAACCTTTGTTGCGTCCGTAACTCTCGTTTTGCTGTCAGTTTCTCTCCTTTTTATTCTTCCTTTTTTTCATCCTGGTGCAGAGCAGAGAGAAAAGTCCAGTGACAACTTGGCATTCCACTAACTTGTTGCTCTGTGTACTGATATTAGCTGCTCCGTTTCAACAATGTAAGGTGGGAAAAGCATACATGCAGGCAGAGATTCAACCATGGCGGTCTGTTTGGATTTGAAGGGGGAAACTAGGTCATGATTTTTATAATTTAGGCATCGACTTTGTACCAGCATATTGATTCTCGTGATATCCCCAGCACAAGCAACAATCTTTTGTGTGGCTGTCACACAAAAGTTCACAACTGTCTTGCCAGACATAGTAGAATATTTTTGGTTGTCAATCTAAAATTGCGCAGAGGTGTCATAAATTGCACCAAAATAGAGCTTTGGTGATCAAAGGGTCAAACCTTTGAATGGAAACCACATTTATACAAAGTGACTTCTGCACTACAGACTTACCCACAAAGCACACTGGTCAGCTGATATTGAAAGACCCATTAATAAGCACTAAAATGAAAGCAGTGCCAGTATTAAGGCCAAAGCTTGTTTTTCAATTTGCTGACGATGAGTTGATGATGTGTTTCTTTATTGTATTTACATTGTTACCCTGTGACTAGAGCATTCATTGCACAATCTGACGGCCTGACTGAGATTTTATTAGCCCCATCTTGCAGTGTGACGTGCACTGAACCTGCAAGATTGCTGATATTGCAGTGTATAGAGTCCTTAAAGCCCCATATGAGTGCATTTACTGTGCTAGTCCGGCACAATGATAGCCTCACCATACAACCCCATTATCTTTTCTCTGAAGGTTAAAATGATCAGGTCTTGAGTTTTTAAGATTACCTCAGTCCAAGAAAGTTTCTCAGTTTTCAGTTGGAACTCTTTGGAGAAGAAGGAAAAAGTTTCACCAAATCTGTGGCTACACAACATGCCTTTGTGTTTCTGTTTGAGAGAAAAGGAGGGAGAGAACAAGAGCATCCCAGAGTGGCTTGTAATTTAGCTGGCAGCAGATATTCCAGATGTTTGGTCAGTTCCTTACATGCCCAGAAGTGCCAACATGTCGGTGAGC
>CAFUXE010000406.1:1045564-1078553 GCA_903364295.1 Serranus cabrilla
TGGCTTGGGCAGTCTCTCCTAATGAATATTATTTTAACCGAAAGTTTACGAAGCAAGTATTTCTATGCCTGAGGAAAAAAGGAATATTGATGTTTGCAATATAATGATGACATTTGTTCACTTTTGCTTTATTTTGGGCGGAGTGCAAGTGCAGCTCCATGAAATGAAACCCTGCATCCTCCTCTTAATTTTGCCTGTGGGTTCAGAGGTTTCTTGCATTGTTTATTGGAAGAGGGACGTCTACTCGCTAAATGCTGGGATGTAAAACGTATAATTCTAAAATGAATCTGTCCCGAAATCTAATGTCTAAAATCCAGCTGCATCACAGTGCTCTTGACTCTGATTTAACCAAGCAGAATGACTAACATTCCCTTCCGAACAAAATGTGAAAGAACATTGCGTTGATATTTAAGCACTATTACTCCATTACTCCACTGACACTCCAATCTATTGTGACTTACACTGTGAGCCAGTGCCCATTTCCAGAGTCAGTCAGTTGTTATTAGCCCAAAGATTAGACCAAACCACAGCCAGTAATAGGATATTAGTGATAGTATTACAGCACACTCTATTTAACGTTTTGGAGCGAAAAGTGAGTGGCATGAGTGACTCGAAGGCTAGCTGTCAGGCTGTCAAAGGGCAGAGGGCAGAGCAGCTGTAGACACCCCCAGCTGTCTGGAAGCTTGGAGCGGCCAAAGGCTGAGGACACAAACGCTCGGCACAGTAAAGAGGAAATCAGCACATTTCATCAGAAAGAAGGCAGCAGCTGAATGGCCTGTGATAAAAGCTGTTATTGAGTCATCAGTGATTTTCAAGGACTGGTGGCAATGGTGCAAACTGATTGCATGCATTCACTATGTACATCTAATTTCCTGCTCTTTATTTCCTAGAAAATGTCGCATTTCCAAGATTTTCATTGCAAGACAAATGTTTTTTTTTTGTAAAGCTAGATTTTTATGCTAAATGCACCCATCTGAGAGACTAAGTACGGCTGTAGGAGAAAGGAGCATTCCATCCACTGATTGAGATTGCAGATTTGAAATATTTCCTCTGTTATTATTGTGAAGCCAAGAAAGAAGGACCGTAAACCTGCATTATTTGAGACCATCACTCTTTCGCTTTGTATTGAAAAAAGCTGCCTCCTTCACATTTTTGTCTGGAAGCAAACTGAAAACTGAAACTTGTGTGGTAAAATAATACCAAAAAGTTAAAAGTGAATATTGGCTAAAATTAGCTTGCCAACACATAGCTATCATTAGCTTGCTAACATAAAGCTAACATTAGCTAGCTAGCAGCCAACTTGTCCTTTCTGGTAGACATAGAGTGCTAAAATAAATATATGATGTGTTTAATCTAATAGTTTTAGCTTGAAAGCTACAAGACATTTTGTTAGCCTCTCAGCCAATGTTATATACTGAGTTTCTGGATCGCACAGTTTGTGTCTCAAGTCTGTATACATCTGTTTACAGCTTTTTCTTCTTAAAAGTAAATAGTATTGGCAGTTTATGAAAAACTGGGTTCTTTAAGCTATTGCTAGTACATTCTACCACAAAGCATCTTTTGACCATTTTTCTGTTTTTTGCTTGCATACGAAATTATCAAGGAGGCGCCGTCTTTTGATACAAAATCAATGGAGAGTGATGGTTTAAATTTATAAACAACATGAAAAAGCAGCAAATCCTCACATTTGAAAAGCACAAAAGAGAATGTAAGGGCTTTTTTGTTTGGTAAAGCAGTTCCATATAATTTTGTGTTGATTTCAAAAAGAGTTTGTGTAATGTATATGTATACTTTGCTGCATGTACAGTATATCTACGAATGAAAACAGAAATCATAAATGTCATCCAATCCAAAAATAAAAAAAGAATACAGAAAAAAGGAAGAAAAAAATCATGAGGAAAGAAGGCATCCTGCTAATTTGAAGCCAAGGAGTCTAAAAAAATATATAAAAAATATATAAATATCATCCTCAAAGAATGCAGCATCAAAGCCTGTGTATCTTTCAGTTACAAGAAAGAGACTGATTGAACTAGTCCTTTGTACGTTGGTAGGGAAATTTTCTTCTGAGAAAAATATAAGTGAGAAAGTCATAAAAGCACATTCACAAACATCACTCCCTTATCTTACGCCTTCTGCTCAACTTCACACAGAACTAACTGGGGAGCGATGAGGGGCATCCTCACACAAGCATGACACTTTATTTAATTAAAATGGTCAAATATTTTAACTGAGCCATTTAATGCAGATTTTGAGGAAAGCTTTAATTAAGTACACACTCACAGTCTTTTTTAAATAATATGTCTTTGTAGTTTTAATCATTTGTTGTGGAAGTGGAAACTCAACCTAGATTTCTTTAAATTCTTATATACAATAAACGTCTTTTCTGGTTTGGGGGAAAGTAATGCATGACTCCATTCCACAGTTGCTAATCTAAGCTCACAGTGCATTATATTCATGATATCATGCTCACCTCAACAGAGGCTTTTTTTTCACATTTAAACTAGCCTAGTTTTGAATTCTGGAGCATGCTTTTAAAAGGAGACGGCAGAATTACCCTCACACTTTAGTTCTTTCCGTGGATTACACAAGGGAATATATAGCACTTTACAATATGTGAAGAGCATGCAGAGCTGTTTCCCTAGAAACGATAATCATAGTTGATTAACCCAGCATGCTGTAGATTTTTTTCTGTTCACTTAACCCTCGAATAAATGGTTTATTCTCTGAAAGAAACTTTAAAACTACATTATTAAGTTTTCTGCGTGTGTTTATTCGTGGTGGGACAAAATATCAATATGTGATAATCATATTGCACCTTCTTATGTTATATGAATGATACACTGGCGCCAAATATCAATATTTTGTATTAACACATGTGGGCTCTCTTAATGGATTGGCTTGCTACACCATTAGCTTATCAACTGAATGAGGGTAACTACATGGTTAAGAAGAAGAAACTCAAAAGTGGAAAAATGGCGGACAGGACAGAGAGCAGTGGAATAAAAATCTGAGATGTGAGATTTGATTTTAGTTTCCTGAAACAAGATTTACACCAATGAAAATCATTTTGGCAAGGCATTGTGTATTCAACATTTGAACCCAAGAACTGTTTTTGAGCAGTTAATGGCTTTTGTACATTGGAATGACTTGGAAAGACGTTATGCTGAGACTAGAACTGGAACTTTTGGAAACTTTGGGAAAGTTTTACAGATTTGAAGAAAGTTTGTTCCCTCACCATGTGTTGAAGTCCTAGGTGTGAAGCATTAATTAGGGTTAGTTACTTTGTATAAGAAAAGCAATGATTAAACACTAATATGACTATTAATATGTGTTTACATAACCATTTATGTTGATAGAAAAAAAAATAGTAATTCAAAATATATAGCAATGTTTCCAGCCCTGAGAGATTAAAGAAACTTTAAGGAGAACACCAAGTAACAATAGTGTGTTTCTGATAAATTTTAGAGACACATTCGGAAGATCGTCTGTGGATAAATTCTCTAATTTGTTTTAATATTTAAAGACACCAGTAGCAATGTGAATAATTTAGATGTACAAAAGTTTCTGTGGTTTTGTTATTACACTTTAAGGAATGTGTTTTTTTAATCAGGTAAGCTTCTGTATGTCTGCAATTTTCAGATTATTGTAAGTAATTAGTAAATGCTGGACTTAAATAAACACAAGCCCCCAGCTGAGCAGCGCTGTGGTGTCCTCACCAGAGAATAAGAGGCATGGTGCAGGGAGGAAGGCTCTGGCTGTTGTTTGTGCCTGTGGGCTTAACAGCAATTTTGAGTGTCCCGTTTTCAGTCTTTAGACTCTCCGGGTGCAGTGGAGAAGACACTGCCTGAAGACCTCATTTTTGAATGCCGGGGAACTCGGGGCATGTCTTGGACACTCAGGTGGACAGAGAGTAGAGCTGGTAACTGATAATGACCTTGTGATGACTCAGATTATACAGCTGCCAGAAAGAATCCAAACGTGCAGTGACTGTGAACTGGGAATGTCTAGTTTTAAGGTCCCTGAGTGTAGGGTCTGAAACTAAACTGTATTTGTTGGGATTTTCCCTTCCACCATATGGAAACAGACTGGACCTTGTTCAAAACCAGGAACAGGCGATTGGAGTTTTGACCAGGTGGCTGTTGTGATGCAACCCAAGAATCCACTATTTGTCATCACTGGTGAAGGAAGTCACCAATAAGAAGAGGAGGATTTTCAGGCACAGTTTGGTCAAGCTCCCTGAATCTGCAGACAGGCACTGAGAGACCAGAACTACTGCAGTTCCTGCGGTTATAGGACCAAAGTTACAGCGTTGAAATGAGCTGGGATGTTGGTTGGCCTCAAATATCTTTTGTCATGCTGAGGATTGCCCATATTGTTTTCTTTAGGGGAGATGAAATTATATGGAGACTGAATTGAGATTTTGGTGGAGGCCATGTCCATCTTTTTGGTACAGGTAACAAAAAAATTAGAAAGCTCTCGTCGATGTTGGGCTTTACAAGGGTTCTGTGTTGTCACTGACTCTCTGATTTTTCATGGACAGACTCTCTAGGTGCAGGAAAGGTGCAGGTGTTTCCTGCTTATTGTGTTTGCTTTTGCAATTATGGGACCATCAGCCTGCTCTTGGTCGGTTTGCAGCCATAGCTGAAAACGGTAAAATGCCCCCTTCAGATTGGGAGCAAGTAGCTGTTCCAAGTGAAGGATTAGCTTGAGGTCTGCTTGTTGAAGTGTCTGTGGAAATACTGGCTTAGTGGAAGATTAGTGAAGAGGCTGCTCATTCTCATAGGGAAGCTTTTGGTCCACCAGTTGATCTAAATTCCAACCCTCGTTTATGGTCAGAAGCCATTGATAGAGCTCAAAAGATTGAAGGAGGGGTTAAAAATGCACAAATTAAGATTGGCAAATATTTCAATGAAATATAAGCTTCCTGCTGCTAAAGCAAATTTGCGTCTTCGCATAATTTGGTGGACTTAACCGGCAAAGTCGCAGCCTCAACCAGAACCAAAGAAGTATGTGTGGTTGACCCCCCTTGGCTGTCATTGGCTGTGGTTTTCTCAGTGAATCTAGAGGAGACATTGATTGTTGTATCTCGTCCTTAACGATGCTAGAATATTTCTCTGCACATTTTCCCTCCACAAAACAACAACCACAACATTTCAAATAGACTACAAGCCAGCCAACAGATTTCCGTGCGTCACACCCTGCAATGCCTACATTCAGCACAAATATTGCGATTAGTCTCTTGCCCTGAGATTGTAGATGCAGTACAAGCAACTAACTAATTTTTCATTTGCAATGTGCCCATTCTCACAATCTCTTAAAGACAAAAAAGAGCACATTCATCCAGAATGAGTTTGGAGAAGAACCACTTCTTGTTTGCCTCTTCTTTGAAAAGATGTAGCTAAGGTGCTTCGGCCCTCCAATCGAGATGCCTCCAGGTCGCTTTCTTGTGGAAGGGCTTAGTCCAACTGGGAGGAGATCCTGGGGCTGACACACAACAAGCTGGTGGAATTACATATCCCACCTGGCCTGGAACAACACTGGGATCCCCCAGGAGGAGCTAGAGGACATGGCTGGACAGAAGGGCATCTTGACTGCCTGCTGCCACTGTGATTTGACCCAGATAAATGGAGGTAAATGGATGGCGTATAGCAAGTAAACAGTATTTAAAAAAACATTTATAAATAGTTTTTACACATTTCTATTCGAATCTTTGACATTTAAAATTGTGCAAAAACATATTTGAAAAATGCATTACAACAAGTAAACAACGGTTGTCTTCAAAGTCTTTAGATTTACTTGCATCTCCATTTCAAGTTAATAAAAAAATCTGGTGTTCATATACTGCTTAGAAATACTAAAATAAAATGTTATCAATTGTACTGCTCCTTCATGAGCAAGTCTAATTTGTTTCTAGCATCTGTGACGGAGCATCTGCTGCTTACCAAGGACACAATTAGCAATCCATCAATCAACTCCCTCTCTTGTAGCTAACGCAGATCATGCTCTGCCAAAAAGCATGGGCATTAACAAGCAACTGTTGGCCGTCGCGTCCTGGGCCAAGCTGTGCTTTGGCTTTACAGTGAGGAAAATTTAATGTTGAGAAATGGTATTGAGTGTTTCTTGTCAGGAGACACAACCAAATTAACTGTGTTGCCCGCAGTCTATTATCCTAAAGAGGGGCACTACTGAACGCCAACAATCATGTTAATACAGTTCTTTTGGTTAATAAGCACGTCACCTTCTCAAAAATCCTTATCTCCGAACTACAAAGGACGAACACTGTGAACCTCAAAATGTCAAAACTGCAGTCAATACTAGGCGTGTACAGTACAAAGTTTTCGTTCCATGTGTTCTTGCTTTACAAATAACAGATTTGCTCACAAATAAGTCAACAACCCCAAGCCATGAAAAATTGGGGTGTTAAATACAAGTGTCATCGGCATACAATATTGTATTACGAGTTTAGACAAGAATGTGATATTTGTCGTTATTTCAAAATCTGCCATGATACGGTTGGATTTGATACAATTCATTCCTTTTCCATTTAACACAATCACTTATCTTTTATCAGCATACAAGAACACAAGCAATAAAATATTATTTTACAGTTTTATTACAGAGCCCCTCCATTTAAATGAAAAATAATATTCTGTTTAACTAATTCATACTAATAAGTGTTGTACAAAAATAAGTATAGCAGTAGATGATACATACAGCAATAAATATGAACTAAGATTTACAAAATGAATTTGATGACTAAAGATGATACGTGTAGATATTTTCACTGTGTATCGATGATACTTTAATATTTATACAAAGTTAAAATATATTGATACAGATTAACATATCCTTACACCGCTAGAAGTAAACATGCATTGTATCATATATTTGAGCTGTTCCCAAATACCACGTATGGAAAGCACTTTATGAACAGGTCAGCAGTTAATAAATACAAACCGTATTTCAATCCCAACCTCATCTCCAATCAACCTGGAAGTTTGGAGTTGCAGTCATATTCTGTAGAGCAGAATGCTACTGTAGACATTGAGACATCAGACATATAGAAGAAGACCGAGGGTAGAGATAAACACAGGGTAAACTAATGATAGTGGAAATCCTGTGTTTTTGCCTGTCAGCAGCCTTCCACTACCTCAGGAGTTTGACTGCTGCTGTGAACTCTGCGAGCTGCTGAGAGCTCCAGTGGTGAAAGAGCGAGTTCACATGCTTCTGTCCGTCACTTCCTTTGGACTGAAGCACAACATCCCCTCCTCTATCACCATCAGGCGATCCGACACACCCCTAATGAGCTTTCCAACCAATTATGACCCCCTGGAGACGATTCGGACCCTTATTTGCACCTGCTACCAAGTACATGGAATAAATAGCTGTGGAGCGCATTGTTGCTTGAATGCATAACATTGCTCTGGGGACAGAAAGATGGATTTGCTATGACTGGGTATTATTCCTCTGGTATATCCCCTTCAAATAAGAACGTCCCTCGCTGCAACTCTCCCTACTGGGACAATCTGCAGCATGACGAAGTGCAATTATGTGCCGCATAATAGCCCGTTCTAACCCTAACCCTGTTTAAGACGCGAAGGGCAAAGTAAAACCCTGCGGGACACGCTCTGACTGTGGAGAATTGGGAAGGAGAGTATGTGTGACACATTGACTGAAAAAGCCAGCGACAATAGACTAATAATGGAAGGTCACGC
Organism: Serranus cabrilla; assembly: GCA_903364295.1. Taxonomy (NCBI): domain Eukaryota; kingdom Metazoa; phylum Chordata; class Actinopteri; order Perciformes; family Serranidae; genus Serranus; species Serranus cabrilla. Next base: position 1,053,280 of record CAFUXE010000406.1, read on the forward strand.
CTCTGTCTGACATCACCAAGAAGAGGCAGCTCATTCAGGATTCTGGCTCAGCTAGTGATGAGATGCACACAGGCATTAGGATGTGCTGCCACTGTCTCCCACTTACATTTGACATTATGGCAGGATGTTTAGGTGTGTTTGAGATGTGTATCACATAAGAGTCAGAGGAGGGAATGAGTGAAGCAATGGTCCTCAAATCTGATATAAAAAGAAAACATGATTTTGTGTTTTTATTAGGTTTTGTCATTGTGTTGTTGTTTTGTTGGGTGGGTGTTCCCAGTGCCATATGCTTGGAAATTTCCCCCAGGACTCAACCATTGTCAGAGGACAGCATCAGAGCTTATTTATTTCCTGCAGACAGGACAATGCAAAATATGTTGACAGTTTGACAAACTTTCCCATTGCTGCTGTCAAATGGAAAATCTTTATTTTAGCATCCTCAGAAAATAAAACAGTCATGCATTTTTTCATAATCAAATTTGTTTTGACATCTTTTAGCCCAGAAGTTAGGAAAATGTTCCCAACTGATAAATGTAATCCTCCACTTTATCTTTAAATACTACTGTAAAATCACCGACATACATACTTTTCACCATTCGCCATGTTCGCTCCCCTCCCTCCCTTCATTTTTTTTCTCTTCTGTTTTTTATATCTTTCTTTTTACACCACTGCAAATTATTTCCATCACTTCTACTTAAGTGACATTTACAAATGAGGGTAAAATCAGGAAGGCAGTGGATCTCAAATTGGAAAAGGCATTGAACTGAAGATAATGCCACAGGCTCCATAATATCAAACCAAATGATATGAAATGTCAAATGATGTGAAATTGTTGCAGAGCTGAATTTTATGCTCCCGCCCTCATCAATGCAGCATTTTTTTTTTTTTTTAGTAACCCTCTACTTAGGCTCATGAAAATAAAAACCTGATTAGGTTATTGTTATAAAGACGGTGCTGAACAGTATATTTAGCTGGAAAAAAATATTTTTTTAAATAAAAATAAAAGGTCTAATTAGAATGAATAAAAAAATGAAAGGTCAGTTTATGCAATGCTTCATTTAAGAAGTAATAAGACAATTTGGAGTAGTGAATTGAATGCTCCTTACTGCACATTTCCATGATTATTTCTTTGCCTCCAGGCCGAAAACAAAGAAAATCTATCTGATGCAGTGGGGAAAGACATGCTGGTTTTATTTCACCTACTTACTGCATGCAGCTGTAATTTACATGCAGCTCATACACTAGATGTTGAGAAATTTCTTCAACAGCTGCTGTTGCACTATCCTTCTCCACTGACATCCAATCTGAAACAATGTTTTCCCTATGAATGGCCAATTTCTCAATTACCGTAACCCACGTTTTGATGATGATGGTTGTTTTTTTCCAGCTCTTTTTTTCCACTAACTGTGTCTCTCTGTTGCTGTTATTCATGCTCTGCTTTCAGGGGCTGGAAATGCAGTTAATTTAGGTTAATTTGTGAAACAGAGAACAGAGCGACGGGTCTGGGTCATTGTTTAATGCAAGCAGTCAATTACTCTGGTTCTAATGAGATCAAACTGATGAAGGCCATCAAGAGTAACATAAAGCCTTATCGGTCACAGATTAATAGAGTCAGTTTGAACATTTAGGATGTCTGAATGAATGAAGTTCAATCTCCCGTGTCTCTTTCCGCAATCTCGAGGTCACTCTCTTGACCCTCAAAGTGATGTTACCACAGTTCAGGAATAATGATCCATATTCAGTGCAGCTTTGAAACACGGGGTTGTAAACATCGTATGGACGTGTGTTACATCTAATTAAAGGACTTGACCTCACAGCCTTTGATATGTGTCGTGGGATGAGCAGAAAAATCCTTTCCTGCTCATGTATTCTTCACCTCCCCCCTGAACCCATGCCCCTTGTTCCATTACATTTGATTTGGAAACCCATTCACGGTCCAGTGACTCCCATTTTCTCACAGGATTATCGACAGGGAGCCTCCATTTGTTCTAATCCATCTCTTTGTCATTCAGGAGCCGATGTTGATCCCATAATTATATTTCTATCTTCCAGTCAGATCTGGTTGAAAGATTTGTATCTAAAATACTAGGAATCCAAATATACCACCTACAATCTAGTGGAGTACATTTGATACAGAGCATGCAGACTGTTTTTTACTCTCTCAGGCATCTGAGTCACTCCGTGTCTTCCTCGCCAGATGTGCAACACCCACAGCTCTGGAGGAGCCTCTGTTTCCGATAAGAAGAGAGGTGAAGGCGGCTCATGTTTATGGCATGACAGTGATGTACTTATAAGTGACCTCAAGGCAAATGAGCAGATGCTTCATTACCCTCGCCATGCATTTCCAGGATTATAACAACACATGGATATGGAAATAAAGGCACACGCTGCTGCCATAAGGGAGGAGAGATACATGGTGAACATGGGTGTTCTTAAGTTGTGGCAGTATTCAGAGAATTAATTTACATGTAGATAAATGGATAGATAAATGGATAGATGAATAGATAGAGGGAGTCCGCCTCTACACATGTAAATGGGCTGGACATCAGTTTGAGCTGGAACTAATCTGACAACTGGGTGTATATACATAGTCAGATAACCACATCAATATTGGACAATATTTCAAAACACCTGGTTATGTTTATTACATCTGCCAAGTAGGTTATATCTACAGTTTAGTTTGTCTTTTTGTCTGTCTGTCAGCAGGATTACTGGAAACCAGCTGGCCTGATTTTCATTTGCTGGAAGCGTGTAGCATGGGCCAAGGACGAACTATTACAACATCTCCAACCTGAACGACAGAATAGACCATTTGTCTTACCACCCATAACGACACATGAGTGTTTTTTTAAAAGCAGCTTGCAGTACAGAGCGGGGTGTTCTAAAAATAGCACACACGTCATTATACATACAGGCCGCATTTGTAAAAAAGGCTGCAGTTTCTACAAATCTACTGATCTAGGTTTAGGGCAAAAAACGTCCTGGTTAGGCATCATAAAAGACAGTTTAAATAGTAAATAAAGGTACGTAAATGCTGGAAGTGAAGTAGTTACGAGGCTGTAACACCGTTACGTGAGTTACATTAAAAACTAAATTCACGAAACATAATTTATGTTAAAAATTGTGTTCTTTCATTTTCACATAAAGCCTGGAAGTAAATCATCCAATATGGTTGCATTTCCAAAGTATACTTGTCTGCAGGTTTGCTTTCCAACTGATCACGTCAACTCGTTATTTTTTCCTCTTACTAGAAGTGGTGATAATCATCATTGGTTGAACTAAATAACCACCACCTGTTGGCTTGCCCTTGCACAAGGTTCGCCAACTCTGGTCGAAATGAGGCATAAAATGGTTTAATTGTTGTTGAAAGAACCTGTTAAAGGCTTGTTTTTCCTTGGCCCCAATAGATTCTTTCCTAAAGCTGTTTCTAGCAGAGCACTAAAGTTCACAGTTTGTAAAGTACTGTTGCTGGTTGGAGTGTTATGCTTACTTTACCTTGGATTTTAAGCCAAAACTGTGACAATAAAATAGTAACTAATGAAATAGTTTCTGTTTTAGAAGAGCAACTATTGCAATCGGTAATAATATTACAGATCCCATTATTATCTATCGAGCACTACACATGCTACATACAAAATGCAGAAAAATGGACTTTCCATTTGCCCCAGATCACAAGACCGTTGTTACAGGTGGCATGCATACTAACACAGGCAAGACACATGAGGTTCAATACCTGCCAGCAAGATAGATGCAATACTGATTCAGTCACCCAGAAGAGTGAAGTGAAACCTTTAGAGGATCACGTATTTCTACTGCTGATTAAAAACCACCAAACCACTTGCTAATTTATACACCACTGTGATCAATATGTGTCTTTGCCGACTAATAATTCTTTACTACAAACTGACATCACATGCACATAAAATGTATAAAAGCATACTGTGTATGCTATTATTAACTTTGCTGTTCATGGCTGATGTGATGATCTCCGTGCCTTATAGTTCCTTCTCAGCTTTTCTTTTCTGTCCTATTGCATTAAACCCACAAGCACATGCAGAGAGAGGCCTGTGACCAATAGACCTTGGATTTTTTCAGATTCAGCTCAGAGTTTTCACCTCACTAACTTTTATTATGTTCCTAGCAGTCCCTAAGCATTTGCTCTCTGAACCCAAAGTCCAAAGAGATGTCGGTCCCAAAGGAGTAGAGACCGACTCCAGAGAAACCAGAGGGCAGACTACCAAAATCAAAAGCACTTTTAAATCCAGAGACTGAAAATAAGGCCTTAGAGGGCATTTTTATTAGACTGTGAGGAGGCTGTGATGAATGGGATGCACTGTAAACATTTTCACAGGGGAACACTATTAATGGCGGAGCGTATGACATGAGGAAGCGCAGACAAATGCAGGAGGTGTTGTGGAGGGAGATTTTTGTGTTGAAGCTTTTTTTTCCTGCTTTTGAAGGTGCAGTGTCAGCTCACTTCCTGTGAGTTTTGCTTACAGAGCCAGAAAGACTGGGTCACCTGGTAGGTCACAGCAAGGCACAGATTCCCTCGGTTGCATAGCGACTGCTTTCAATGTCATTCTGACGCTTTTGGAAACTCAACCTTGTATATCCCTGTAAACAAGACTCTCCAATGATGACCCGAGGGATAAAAAAGTAAATCATTTCATGCTACCAAAGGGACTCTAAATTGAAACATTGTGATGTCTAAACCGCAGAGCCCGTCTCCACTGTACAGCTCATGAGGTTAGTTGCTTAAATACAATAAGGTGACAGCATTTTTTTGCACATTATAAAACATCCTGTAAGTGGTAGAATGTAACTAAGTACAGTGAGGTACGTGTATTTACACAGAGGCAAATATTGGACTTTTACTCCACTACATTTAGCTACCAGCTAATTACTTCCCATGCAGGATTCAACATGAAAAAATGCAAGCAATTAAAAAAAATGATTATGCATGTTCATAAATTCAACCACATAAAAACTATATCAAATATCTAAGTGGGTCCATTCTGCAAAACAAGTTATTTTACTTTTTTTCATACTTTAAGTACATTTTGATCCTGATGTTTTTGTACATTTACTCATGTTTTGAATGCAGGACTTTTAATTGTAGTGGAGTAATTCTGCAGTGTGGTATTAGTACTTTTACTTAAGTAAAGGATCTGAATACTTCTTCCACCACTGCATCAGATTCATGCATTGCTCCAATTAGAACATATTAGAGTTGCACTGGGTGACTGTGTGTCCTCAGTTGCCCATTAACTCAGACAGCACACTTCATTTGAAAGTGAAAAATCAGTGAACAGGCATGAAGATAAGATAAGCGCGCCTCTTTAGACCCTCTTTATGATTATTTATACTGCCTGTAGGACTAAAGTGATGGCCTCAGCCACATGACAACAGGCTGATGCAGGAAGTGGGAATGGGAAGTATAGCTGTTTCCAGACAGGTTTGCTTCTCTTGTACAGGGGAAAGTGCAAATTCAATTACTTATTTGTGCATGTATCTCGCCTGCAGGCCAGGCTTCACAATCTAAATGGTAATCGCGAGCCTATTTATTTTTGCTGTGGTTTCGAACAGTAGTGTTTTATTGGTACCTTGTGAGGACGCTCCTTACCAACATATCTTCATTACCTCATGGGACGCTTGACATAATGATTATGTTTAATCCCCGGGAAAGCAGCCACCACTTTGTAAGTGGCGTAAATAAAGAGTCATTTGGAGATGGATGGAGACATTGCTACTGATGTTTATGCTATTTTCTAATTTCTCATTCAAATGAACTCGCTGTTTTATTACATTACTTATCTCTCAGTTATCTTGCGCTCTGAAGTCTTAAACTATTCAGTCACGTTTTAGTCACTCATTTAACATTCATCCTCGCAACCCTGTGTGAGTGAATAGCAGCATTCATGGGTGACTTTAAGATGGACAAGCTGTTGGAGTGTTTGTTTGCCCCCAGCTTCACCCTGCCAGGCTGAATACGTTGAGACATTGTTTTGATTTCAGCCACAGCTCCACCACTGCCTGTATCAGATTGTCTATGAAGGGGGAAGAAAACTACTACACCCTGCCCTGCAATCTTCACTTGGCTGAAGTAAATTGCTTTCATTTTGGCTGGGCTGCCCTTTGTTATAATGTGACAAGGCTACTGATTAGACGAGAAGGAGATCAATAAACTGTCAAGCTTGTGGCTCAAAAGCAGTACAGGGAAATCAAGAGAGAGACTTTCTCCACCCTGTCACTGGCTGGAGTTCACATCGAGCCTCCAGTCTGGAGGGTTAACACCCGCATCTGAATTGACACTTGGGAGTTTCATCTCATGACTAACCAGTTAGCCGTGGATAACGATGTGGCAACTACTTACTACGATCTTTAACATGGCATTTTATCATCATCATGACTTCATAACAAGATATTGGTCATGGTGCACTCTTACTGATGTTCAAGCTCATTGAACCAGGGCAAGAGATATTAAACATTTCAGGTATCATCATATCAACTATCAGATTTGTCCTACGGGATGTAGATGAAAGCACTACATCAGTATTACTCTGACATTTTAGTCAAGAAATCGTCTTGAAATGAAAAAGAAACAACATATATCAAGCACTGATTCAGCCACTGCCAGGGGGTATTTGGAAAGATGTGCAACAGCTCAGCTATATACAGCATAATATATGCATATCATCTAAGAAAAACAACAACAGTTTTTAGGGTGAATTGAAACACAAATAGGACTATGAATTGATGACCGTCCTTGTGCAGCAAAATTACCCTTTTCAGATGTATTACTACATGTATTATTGTATTAATACAGATGCATTCGAAAGCCTTTGTTGCTAATCGTAAAAGAAATGCTAAATAAATTGAAAGTACCTCAAAAATTATACTTATATCAAACTGTACATTACTTGAGAAGATACTTAGTTATTTTTCACCACTGTCCCCACTAATGTAAAGAGAAACTTTGCCCAAAGATTTGTGACTTGTAAGACAAGTTTCGACTTCTTGCCTGGCAACCTCACAGATAAAAAAAAAAAACTGTGAAACCACAACCTGAAGTTTTTTATATTTAATTTTTTTGACATGGTATGTTGATTTTGTTACTCTGAGCAGGGCTAGCAATTTTTCCCCAGTTTCCGGTCTTTATGCTAAGCTAATCTAAGCTAACCAACATACAGACTTAATGGTATCAAAATACTCATCTAAATCTTGGTAAGGAAACAAAACGAACAATTGCTTAAAGAAGGAACAACAATGAAGTTTTATTTTACCACATGCATTATGGATGAACAGCACATTAATGATCATGACTAAAACCACACCAAAACAATATGGAGCGTAAGCACGAAGCTGCTGTTGAAATAAGTGTGTCGCAGGTCAACACAGAAACAGGTTTGCTTCCAGTCGTGAACCACCACAGGCCATCTATGATGCTATGAAATATTTTTTCTCTCTTTGCGCTGTAGGGACTGATGCTCATTGACAGTGATGCTGATAGGACGGGGCAGGTGTCCTTTTGATGTCCTCAGCACAGTTATTAACAAGTCATATTGTATGTGAAAACCAATCATAAAGGATAACAGGCAGTAATAGCTGTTGTCTCAGCATAATTGTTTCGAAGTCCGGATGCACAGAGAGAGGTGGTGAATGACATGCACAGCGGAGACGCAGTTGCGCTCTCCAGCTTTTGAAGATTGTCCTTGTCCATGATGGGAAGTGGAGCAGCAGGTAGCTATTTGCCATCCAATTAGGATTATTCGTAGAGTTCAACAAGCGTACACCTGAAAACAGTTTTTTTTTCTTCATAAATTTCCAATACCCTTCTTTAATGATAAAGATAGTGGGATGCTAATGAATGTCGCAGTCTCAGACACATCCCTGCAGGACGCATTAGCCAATCACATTTCCGATCTGTTTATCTATTAATGAGGAGATAAGAGTCTCAGCGATGCCTGCAGTGTAAGCTGTAAGTTCGCCGTGAAGTAATCGCTATGTTTAGTTCATTAAGCCCAAAGCGTGGTGAAGCCCTTTCACACAACTGACACCATCCGACACAGTGCTGTTAAATGTGCGACAGCTGTGGGTTTGACACAAGAGGAGGTTACTCTTGCTGTTGTTAATGCACAACAGGGATAGACTTCTGTTAAACATGATACCAAGGGAATAATGTTTGATACCTGGATACTGTGACAAAACATGTCATGCTTACACGTAGCGACTAAAAGACACCGCATCATGTAAACACGCCTGATGAAAAATATATAGGTTCCTGTGGAGCGCTGTTGTTGTGAACATGCCACGGTTTGTTCTGTGGAGATCTTTAATTATGAGATTCACGTGCGGCTTTTCAAAGGCTTTCAGAGAAAACTACGCCACAAGAGTGAAATGGCTTCGCGTACATAATACCTACATTTTGCATTTTCCCCTTTGAGACTTAAAGAGTTGTTGATGGAAAAGCCCCCGGGGGCAGAAGGCACATCTACTTCACTTTGATCCTGACAGAAGGATGGCTGCCTCCCAAAAATATCATCTCTTCTCAGCTTGACCCACTTGTTTGCTCTTATCTTCAGCATGTTGAGGGGGAGTGAAATGATATGCTGTTGCCGGTAGAAATTGATTCTGAACCTTTCTCTCTATGCGACAGTGTATTTAGTAGATTCTAAGTGAAACATGATATATGCCATTTTGTGGATGCTTTTACCCAAAGTGACTTACAGTACTGCAAGTGCATGCAATATTAGTACGGGTGGACCTGAGCTATCATACACTCAATGAGGTGTACAAGGTTTGGACAGAAAAAGTCGCTCATATTGAAGAGCTGGTTGCAGATAAGAGTCTGTCACCCTGTTTAAACTGCCTTTGTCTGCAATAGAAGATGTTCAGTATATGGCTACAGGTCTTTGCAGTGTCACGGTGCAGCTAGATCACTGGGACTAGACAAATTCAGGTCTGCAGCAAGGTGACTTGTCATGCTTGCGTGGATCGTGTATAACCCCCATTAAATCTCATGTGTGAGACGAAGCACTCAGATCAGATGGTAGAAAGAGACCTTTACTTATGTTTACAACCACTAAGTCCGTCATTGTCACCATCCCAGCTGTGCTGTTTCTCACGAGTGCAGCTCCTTACCCCGGTGGGCTTAATGACCCTCAACGTAAGCCTGTGAAATCCAAAGGACACCATTATTAGTCTTCCTTAATAAAGTCAGATTGTTTCAGAGAGATGTTGGAATGTGTTTCTAAATACGGCGTCTATTCTGCCATTTGTCAGCCTGATGCAGATGCTCTTATCATCAGCAGCAGAAACAGTCGGTTATGATCTCCGATAATTGATTTTGCAATGAGTGTACGCCTTCAAAAGACGCGGGGAGAAAAACCACTGAGAGACATCATTAAAAAATATTAAAAATGTAAACGAGGAATTCTTTTCCCCTGTTTTAGTAATCATGATTGTCAAACAAAGTGTTCTCTTTTTCAGTATTAACCGGATTGTCTGGATGCTTACAATAAGAAATTGTTATATTAATTAAAAAAAGAAAAAATGTGTTTTGTTTTGTTTGGGGTTTTTTCACGTACAGCGAGGAAGGAATCGGAGTGAACAAGGACTGTGCCAGTGAGATAAGGTGTAGAGTCTCTTTTGCCGTCTTATCAGTATCCTCTGCAGTCTTAGTACTGCCACAGCTCCAGTGGGAATTGACAATAACAACCGATTTTTTTTTTACTCTTGCTTTTTCTGCAGATGGATTTGCGGGATCTTAAAGTATGAAAGCTGTTGCCAAGTCCCAGTATTAAACACTATCTTCTCTCATTTAGACAGAGAGAACTCCAGGAAACTCAAACACATTTACTCAACTTTACAGGTGTTTTGACATGGACACAGTCGAAGGGCATCCCATATTTACATTAGTCTCCCTAATAGCTTTTGTAATTTTCCCACTAATTAAAATGTAAACAAAACTACAAGCTGTGATTAAAGAATTTTTGCACACAAGTTATTTCACCAGGAGTGGATGGCACTGAGGAATATCTGTGTAGATTTATGTTTTACTGCATTTTGACTCTCAACATAGTGACTAGAGCCTGACAGATATAGTGGTTGACAGATATCATCGGCTGATATCGTCCTATCAAAGGCATATCGTTATCGGTGCATATGCTGTCTGATATGTGCTGTTGTGACAACTTGTTTTTTTTACACAACATATAACAGAAAATGTTGCTTGGCATGATGTAGTAATGACGATTAGCTATTTCTTTTATTCCTATTTCTTTTTTTCTCGGTTATCATTTGGCTGACAATTGTTTTTATAATGCATAATTATGTTAAATATTATTTAATATATTTATGTTTGACTAAGTAGCTCTATGGATAAATTTGCAAAGTGGTCAAAAATCAGTGCACAATCCATGTAAAGATTTAATTTCATTCCAGCTCAAAAATAACTATATCTGCCACCATATCGTGCTCTAATAGTGACTGTGGTTTATGTGTGAAATACTTTACCATCGTTTGTTCATATAAAGTGTAGGGTTGGTTAGGTGACAAAATCTTGCTATACCAACTGGACCGGTTTACCAATTTACACTGTTTGAATACAGTGACTTCAGTCCACTTGGCGGCAGTAATGCACCTGTATGCTGGTTTCCCAACCACCAATAAACGGAGGAAGAAGAAGTTCACCTCTTTTATCCAAATGAAACTCTTTTAGACTAACTCTGCTCTGAAGATAAGAAAATGGATTGTGAGATAAACTTTGGCAGCTGTAGATACCTTGGCGACCCACTCAAAATAGTCTGTTTCAGGCCGTGAAACAATCTCATGTAGGCTAAATTCTGATTAACCAGAATATTTCATAATGACAGATGTCCATCCAGCCTGTTGGAATAAAGTTAAACCAGTTTAATCGTGTAAACTGGACCAAGCAGGGATGTGGTATTTTTGTGAGCTAAACCAGATATTACCATCACCTTAGTCCCCTCAACAACCACTTATGCTTTTTGAAGCATAAAAGCATAACTACACCACAGCTTCATGACTTCAGCGTCATCACCACAAAGCCAACGATGACGAAACCTCTGTAGTCTCATTTAGCAGCTTGTTAGCATTTTCTTTAAGATATGCACAAGATTCAGAATTCACACGTGGAGTATTTACTGATGTATTTTTATCTAATTTAAGATAAAGAATCTCTTAAGCTGGTGTTAACCACATGCCTCATTTCAGGCATCTAACCAAAACCCAATTCAAAAACCCATTGACTTCAGGAACCGAAACCAAACACATTTACAGGTTTTAAGGCTCATTTCTGCAGCGCCCTCATTCTTCTATCTGGCACTGAAACGTCCATTCAGATGATCATCTTAACGTGTCAGTGCAGTGCTGATCCAGCAGGGGACTATGTGAGCAGGGGAAATGATGTCTATTCAAGAATACAATGCTGCTCTATGTCAACTACAAGCACTGTATGTGCACCCCTGCATTTAAGATGTGTAAAAGAACAGAAGTATTATTAGCAAAAAGTACTCAAAACGCCAAACGTGAAAGTACTTAAGATGCTGCAGAGTGGTCCCTGTTGGTGTTATATTGTTAAATATCATATTATTAGAGATCCAGGGTTCATTCTTGACCTTGGATTAACAATTCAAGTGCATTTTGATATTGTAGCTGGTTGAAGTTAATTTAACACATTTGATACTTCCATCTGTGTAAGTAAAGTAAAAGCTGTACTCAAAACTGCACTTATTTAGTTACACTTCACCAGTCAGTCTTTAAGCCATGTGTGCTTAAACATAATGACAATTATATAATTGTCTCTATAAGTTAGGAACTAGAGGAGTGAACAGTTAAACCCCAATTCTAGAAAAGGATGCAAAGACAAGATATTTAATGTTCAACTGGTAAACTTTTGTAAATATATATATTAATTCAGAATTTGACGCATTCTGTTTTTACTTATATTTTACACAGATTTTCTTTTTTTGAATCAAGCGTTGAGGGACAATCGAGACAAACAAAACTGTCAAGACAACAGTTAAAAACACAGTGTATCTACTCTGTCCTGTCCAGTTTGTTTATGCAACTCTGGCTCTTTTCTTTTTTTTTACACTGGACTATAAAAAAAAATGCCGTTCCTTTTACAGACTTTGTCACACACACCCTAAAACCTTTACAAGCACCAAAGATATTAAATGATTAATTTCACTCTGCGAGATAATGTGGTGGCTCAGGCTTCCCCGCGCTCTGCTTGCATGGCTTCTTTTTGTCCTTTGTGTGACATATAGTGCAGGACAGAGGGGCTGCAGAGAGGTGACTAATGTATCCAGGTGGGTCATATCTAGCTGGCTGTATAATAAGCAGAATGGGATCAAATTTTGAAAGTGGAAACAGATCAGGAACAGGATCCCCCCCTCTGTGAAAGTAAAGTAGTGACCTTGACCAGACTTGGAGCTGAGCGTTGGGTATTTCTCCAGAGGTGGATCCAAGGTTACTTAGCTTAAGCTTTTCAGTGTGTCTGTCAGTCAATGTGAAGCTGAGTGTTGTGAAAATCAAGACAGGCTTCAGTCATTTCTACGAAAATATACCAAGGCAAACTATGGAGAGACACAGTTGATCAGGCTGAAAATTCCAACCGAGCATTGCTTTATCTGTTATTGACCTACTGACTGACCAAAGTGCCATTTTCTTGAAGCACAATTGGCTGTGAAAAACAAAAATAACTAAAAAAAAGGAGGGATAGCGTAAGAGTGAAATGAGGCATTCAAATGCCCCTCAGAACACAGCAGTGGATCCAGACAGGCGAGCCACAAAGACAGAAGCGCCGTATCACCGTTCAGGCTGGCGTTTTACAAACAGCTGCACAGTGCCATCTAGAGGAGCCTCAGGCAACAGTGGAGAGAGGAAAAAGAACTCAAAGCGGAGTCTTGTGCAGGTGTTGCCCACATTTCTGCAGGTGTGCATTGTGGGTATCAGATGTTGAGAGGTGATATCTGTCTCCAGCACATGCACACCCTCAGATCCTCTCCAGGTGAAAAGAAGGCGACACATCACTGTGTTTGCTGATTCTGTTCTCCCCACATAACTAATCCCTCACTGATCCTATTTGGGGGGAAAAAAATGTGATGCAACCAAAACCGGAACAAGAATGTCTTTACCAGGGCAGACCCGGCCTGTTGTGAAGCAAAGAGAGCAAAAAAAAGCGAAAGATACGGACTGCCGTGAAATGTGTCGAGGTTGTGGAGCTGTCAAAGACATCATGTTTGAAAGTGCCTGCTGTTGAGTAGCGGCGCTTTGTCCTTTTCTGTTTTAATCACCAGTGTTCAACTGTCCCCAGCAGCAGTGTGACATCTTTAACACTGCAGGTATACAGCCTCCAGATATAGGCTGTCATCAATTTTCCTGCCCACTGAGCACACATTGTTCATGTTCAGTACACCCTTGTCACAAAAGTCAAACCGCGCTGTTCTTATGTTCTCTCGCGGTTTAAATTTACCAATTCACTTGACCAGATATACCAAAAATACACCGTAGCTTCTGTCTTTTAAAATTCTACACAATCCTTGTTAAAGGCATTACACCTGCTTGCAAAAAAACAGCAGGATAATATATTTGTCCTGCATAAGTGATATAAAAAGACAGAGTAATTGTGATATTTATATATAATTAAGAGCTTTTATTCTGAAGTGCTAAAGGTTTGTTCCTGCTGTGATGGTGGCATTTTAGAAAATACAGATTTGTTGTCTTTGCTGTGAAATGAGTTGAGTCGCAGATGGGCGGCACTGACAAAGAAATGTAAGCTAATTATATCAGTGGAGGAAGCTTTCCCCTCAGACCTTGAGCAGGTTTACAGAGTTATCTCTGCTGAATAAAACCATCAACACCAACAAATGCACAGCACAGACTGACATAAAAGACCAGTTCGATTTTACTTAGCAAAATAATTGTGTTTATTTGCACAAGACTGAATACGTACTCAAATTATGCCATTAGCTATAATTATGAAATAGAATAAACGTATAATAATGGTAATTCTGCTTTGCCCCCAGCAGACACCCATTCATATGCCGTGCTTGTGAAGGGAAATATAGATGAATTTGTACAAATGAAAGTGTTTGAGTGCTTGTCATTGATTTTTTCCATGCTATTGTTTGTTAAGTGTATTTGTGTGGAAGCTGAGTGGGTGGGTGTCGGGCGAGGTAAGGTGAGGAGCGATATATTCTCGGGAAAAAATGGGAACAAAAGTCTGGAGTGGGCCCCAGTCTGAATTAATTGCCAACACCTAAAGCAAATGTAACCTCAATTTAGCCGCCCAATGATTACAGAGGTCGCTGGAGCTGCAGGAGCTCTTGTCCTCATTCTCATCGAAAAAATGTGTTCCTTCAGGGCTTATTGTGACTTTTACCAATGTCACAGTAAAAATATTCCAAATGTGGGATCCTTCTAGGACCTTTACATCTGTTGTGATATAATTATCTATGCATATGAACATGTTTTGGGGGCTTTGACCCACTTTTGCTAAATTCTTTGTTAATATGTGAAATATCACTGTATCACCACCCAATGTCTATAAGGATTCATTGGAAAGTAAAGGAATGCAGCCATTAGTGTTTTTAGTTACACTTGCGTTATTAATAGCACTTGTTTGACTTGTTTGTCTTAGGAAAGGTCTTATATTTTATAGCCGTGCCAGCAGGATTGAGGTATACACAACTTTGGTCCAGATTAAAATATTTTAAAAACTGTTGGATAGATTCCCATGATATTTAAAATTAGAATTCCTTTTCTTTTGTAACCCATAACTGCTAATCTAGTGCAACCATTTAGTCTAAATTTCAGTTTGTCCAAAATACCTGCGGAAATCTTGACATTCCCATCAGCCTTTGCTGTATTCGTTTCAAGCTAATTATGATATGTTAGTATGCTAACATGCTAAACTAAGATGAGCATAAGGGATAATTTTATATCTGCTGAGCATCAGCCTTTTGTCATTGTCATTGTATGCGTGTTAGCATCCATGTTAGCTTTTAGCTCAAAACATTGTTGTTCAGCCTAATAGAGGCGCTGGCATGACTTTACATTACGTCTTTCATCAACATAATGGCGAGAAGAAAGGAAGATAGATACTGTTGATTTCAACATTTACACTTTATGACACTTATGACACTATTATGATATAGTTTGAATGTGATGTGTTGTAAATTCAGATGGGTTGTGATTGACTGTCAGTGTTTCTATAGTTCATCAGATCCCTCTGTGACCCATAACATTGTTAGCCATCATCTTCGTCTTCATACACTTGAGCATCAATGGTTTTTTAAACTGTATAAGTGTTCTTTTTTCCATTCCTGTCATTACAAGAATACCCAGTCAGTATAAGTACAATGTTGGTGCAGAGAGACGACTGGTAAAGTTCACCGGGTCTCATTTGTATGCCATTTGGCTGGAAACATTTGAAAAGTTACCTCAGACTGATTGGAGTAATTAGATGTGAAGTCAAGGTGCTCATTTAGTTTTGATGTTGATAATGCTGCTGCTGTTGCAGGGCTTTTTATGGTCTACGTGTTCACAATGTGATCATATTTGACAGCTGATGAAACATAGTAAACAGGATGTGATGGATCCGTCTGATGTTCATGGTGAGAGAACAAACTGAGTTTGACGTTTGATAACTTTGTGGCACCACTGGCCGGACATTTGACCTGGATAATGTGTACCTTGTCAAACCATCTTCTCTTAGCAACACGACTCAAACATTTCACACGTGGCATAGAGGCTCTAGTTTCATGTTTTAATTGGTATATTTTATTCTTAATCCTGCCAAACTGACCAAACTTTAGAGATTAGATTTTTAATTTTAACTTAACAACATCAATGCAGGGAGAAATCTGTTGTACAAGAGGCAAATATGCCAAGTCCAACCAAGTTTTTGATGTCATTCTCGGGAAATTTAGAAATTTAATTTAATTTCACTCTCATTAAAGATTCAGTTTAATTTTCTTCTTACCCAGATATCATGTTTGGAGCGCAGCATCACGACAGATATGTGAGAGCGGAGTGGCAGTTTAGAGCAGAGGAATGGTTTTTATGTGTGTTACACGTCGCTTTAGGCATCCAAATAATTAACCTTTCGACCTTCATTTTCTGAAGGGGCTGTTGGCAGTTCAGACTTTGAGGAAATGGGTTTAGTGTCACACCCTCTCGGGGGCATACTGCGGACGTCCTGCTTCTGCCGTGCATGAACCTCGATGCATAAGATGTTTTCATTGATATTGTGAGCCATCCGTGTTTCATCTGAAACATTATTGAAGTTCATTCGCAGCATGCTCCAGGCAATTCCTTAAGGGAATAGCCTTGTTCTTTGTCTCCCAAGTCACTATCTCAGCCTGCAGGCAGCATATCGATCCATCTTGCAAATCCCTCATGCTAAAACTTCCCCTCAAATAGAGTGCAGGCTCACAGATGTTCCTGCCGCATGCTACCATTACTGTTGTCAGGTAGGAAAACATTTCAGAGCCATTTTATTTACCTTACATTAAAAACAGACCAGAATGAGTTTAATAGATTTTTGAGAGTATCTTTTCCTTGTAAATTGTTTGGTTCTTCTTCTGGCGTGCAATGTGCTCATTAAATCATGGCATCAGGCTATTTCTTTATTCAATTTCTTTTGTGCAAGTAGAACATTTTGGTGGGCGGTGGCACATGATGAAAAGCCAGAGATTTAACGAAATAAACAGTATTCATCCTCTGGGGTTCATGACTATTCGTTCCAATTGCAATCTGCTCCAAAACACGTGTCGGATGGACAAACACTCCCAGTGACAGACACACAGTGGCATCTTTATGCCTCAGAGCTAGCAGATCAAACGTGCATTTTGGTGCAAGCTGTGGCGCAGAGAGGAGGCACTATGGGCAGTCATCAACACGCCTTCATTGTTCATGGATTTGTTGTGGAAAAAGTGAGACGGAGGAATCTGTCTCCTTGATATGCCAGATGTTTCCTCAGGAGCTTCTCGTTTCGCCCCAGGCCAGACAACAAAGAGACGCAGAGTTCATTGAATCATAATGTTGTCTCCTCTTCCTCAGCATGCTAACTTCTAGTGCTGCTGCTGTTGTTGTTGAGCTGCCTTAGCTTCAACGTACAAATGATTTAGTAGAAAACTCTTTTCCAAACTATAGAAATTGGAAAGTCATAAGGATTTTTATTGTACTTATGAGCAGAAAACATGATCCTACATGTAGACACCTTCATCTTCATCAAGTTCTGACTTGAACTTGAAACCCAAGAATGGAGGACAAGTTGCAAATAAAAAGCGAAATAAGCGAAATAAGCATCAACACTACTCTGTCTACAAATGGCAACCAGAGCGCTTCCAGTACCAAATTCTTTTCCTGTTGCTGACAGATTCTGCCTTTATATGTTCTTTACAGAGACTCTTACATGGGTTGTTTTCTATGCCAAAAGAGATCCAGTGTAATGTTTTATAGTAGGGCAACAGTACGTGTCAATGTGGTTATCAGATTGTCCGACAGGGCCTGAAACACCTGCCACCTTTCCAAAATCTGAACGATCTTCCTCACTTTTTTGCAGTTTTGCTGTAAAAGACAGTTTAAAATGTAAATACCGGAAGTGAAGCAGTTACGTGACTGATGTGAATAAACCCTGTTCTCCTGGGTGAAAGTCATTTGAATGTGGCATCCACAATTTGAACTCTGCATCTGCATCAACTACTACTCAATGACTATTACTCTTCACACTGCAAAATGTGTCGTCTTCTTTTCAAATGCTACAGTCAGCAGCAACAACTTAAGAGAATTAAGTACACCATATGGTGAAAGCATGTTGCAATCTGTGATCGCCATGCAACAGCGGCTTCAATGCCTATTCTGTTGGTATGGATGGATGGATGAATGGATGGTCTGCTGGCGGTTGTTCTTTACCTCAACTTGTGAAGTTTTTTCCCTGATGCAGCTGCAACAACAGCTGACACAGAGTTGAGTTGAACCTATAAGTTCAAAAAGTCAGATTTTTGAACCAGGTCGGAACTTGTGCTTCTATTTACTACCCATCCATGCATGTAGACCACTGTAATTTAATGGTACCCATGAATACATCATCACACTCATTGTCACACACTTATTAGAACATGATGCATGTTGGTGTTTGTCAAAGCAGCAGTTCACATCAGATAACCCGAGTTCTTGTGCTTAGGGGAACTTGTGGGTTGACACAGTGCCGGTAAGGAGACCTGAGGCACATCATCCCTTTTCACTCTGCAACTACCTCCCTATAAATATAGCATCAATAGAGAGCCTGTCTGGTGTTTTGGGTGAGAAGAATGAAGCAACTCTACCTGAAGCCTCAGTGATCTTAGATGAATGGGGTGTCATTCAGGGAATAAGCAGGGCAGAGAGGGTGGATCTGATGCCAGGTGCAGCAGCTGCTGGTGAAGGCCGTTCCTCTCAGCCTCAATCACTTTCTAAAGCTTAACCTATCTTTGCGCTTCTTTGCACAGCTCTGTGGTGGAGCCTTTCATGAGCTCCCCCGCTCTTGTAGAAAAATGTTTAACCTCTCTTGTAAAGAGGACTTAATGTACCGACGGAAATATCTTGTGTCAATTTTCAGTCCTTAACTGTGAGAAAATGTGTCGAAATAAAGTTTGCTTCAGTGGAATTCAACTAAAAAAAGATAGATTTTATTTTTAATGGTTGTCACTTTGAAGAGTTGTACATTATAAGGTGACTCAAGAAACGACTCCTCATAGAAAAGGCTGGTCAAACCCAAGCAAATAAAACAACTTAATGCCAGTAAATATGTACATTTACTCAAAATTAAGGACAATTTTGAGTTAGTTGTACTTTACTTAAATGTTTTAAATTCATATTTCACTACATCTCAAGGAGAAATGTTGTATTTTTACGGCGAAACATGACCTCCTTGGCGGAGGTAATAATCTTCCAGGAATATAGTATATAATAATTTAACACCAGCACAGCCCATTTTAGCTGCAAATCTATTACTTTTATTTTTAATGCTAATAATACTTGCATACTTTTACCTAAGATACCTTTAACAGTTTTAATTATAAGACCTTTTTAAATTGGGTTATTGCTACTTTTACAAAAGTAACACATGTTCAAACTTTCTTTACCACGTTACAAATGTTTCATCTCTGACTGCATCCAAACAGAGACAGTTCAGCTACTGTGCAGGCTAACGGCAAAGGCAGCATTAACTTGAAAACTCGAACATGTCTTGGATGAATAACAGCACATGGCATTTTGATGGAGAAACAAAAACAGTCAGTATCATGCCAGCTAGTTTCAGTGGAAAAGCTGTTGAAGTCTTGCTAATGTTTTCCTAAGAGAATTAGAATTGACTGTGCACAGGTGGACCTATCAATCTAGTGTCTGTTTACATGGCTGCCAGATGTTAGCCACCGTGACCAAGAGCAATCCACAACTTAGCTTCTCTTTTCTTTTTTTACTATTCAGAGCCGACTTATCATTTTGACAGAAGTCGAAGAATTTAACACTCTGCTATCTTAGACAGCTTTTAGTAGTTTAATTTAATGATGTTGAAGCTATTTTGGAGAGATGTTGATTTAACTCTATGCTTATGGTTTGTGGTGTTGTTAAAGCAATTATCTCAATCGTTATTCATCACAGAGTCCCTCGCCCACTAATGAAAAGGCATGTTCTGGTTTTATTGATACTCAAATCTGATTGATTCTCTCTCTTATTGATACTGCTCTATTTTGTGTATGCACAAAATAGTCAAGAAAAGACCTGAAAAGATTGAACAATTAGTAAAGTGAGCCCACAAAACTTTCCCCCCTTTTTTCAGTTTAATTTTAAGGGAAAATTGTGGTAAAGACAGTACATCAACATTGCAGGTGGAGTCGGACTCGTGTTAGAGATCAGGCCAGGTTAATGCCACACACGGCAGGAAGGCACAGGACATGACAAGACAAGACAAGACAGGGCAGCACAGGACAACACAGGTAAACAACAGGTCACAACACACTGCCGCACAGAGCAGGACAGGACAGGACAGGACTGGGACACATGCACACTGTAATGTTTCCTTTGATTTCCGACTGTGGACGCTGTCAGGTGCAGCTTAACAAACATGAGCTGTCCCAGCTTCCTCTGCTTAGTACATCACTCAAGATGAACACTAATTTCAGTATTAGTTTCATAGAGTAAAACAACAACAGAGAGGTTTCAGCGCAGTGTGTTGGCTTTTCTCTGGGGATTGTGTTCTCCAATCTGTGTTTTTTTTAGCTGCCATGTTGTGCATGCTGATGCGTCTCTCTGCCTCCTGTAGGAGGACACACCTGGGTTCCTGAGCAGGGAAACTGCAAAGAAACTTCAACAAGTTCAATGTCTGACCATTATAACCCAAGCTTTTCATTTGTGCCATTTATTTTTTAGAGAGAAAAAATAGTTTTGGTCTTTTATTTAACCCCTCATTGTGCGGGATAGCTCCAGACATGATATTCAGGCGGACATAAAACGGAGATATTCTTTGATACACCCTCTCTGTGTCTTCTGTTGAAGGTTTTTTTGCATTATGGGGACCACTCTGTTCCCACTTGGTGTAATTTAATTACAGTGGACCTTGGCATACCCAGGCTGTGCCCACGCAGAGCGGTGCAGAATGCCAGCCGGGAACATCCTGTCTTAGGCGACAGGAACATCAGACGCGACAGATGGCTCATAAATCATGGAGGTGCGTGCACAGTGTCGATGGGAGGCCTTCCTCTGGAGAGCACACTGTGAGCAGGTGGGCAGAGGGAGCATCAGCTCAGCAACATGAGCCCTGGACGCATTACCACTCTGACTGGGTAACTGCCTGGTGTCACAGAGGCAGAATCAGGAGGGAAAACATAGAGGCCTGCTTCCTCTGTGTCACACTGTTCACTTTCAGTCAGCCTGTGTCTCGACATTTTAAGGTCTGAGTTCATTGTGTGCAGGAACTTTTATTTCGATTGTAGATGAGAAGATTTTTACAGTCTTACTTACAATGTAGGGTTTTGTTTCCGTGTGATTCTCACAAAGAAATGAGCCAGAATTAAACAGGTTGGACTGCATTTTAGGGCTCATTTTTATTATGATTATTTATGTATTTATTTTTGTGGGGTTCCCTCATTTATCTGTGCTTTTATTTGTTAAAAAACTGGTAAAAAAAATAAATAAGAAAAAGTATTCAGGAACACAAATAACTGTTAAAAAAAGACACCATTTACAGACAATCACTTCATCCATTTTTTTATACTTGAAGCGACTCACAATCAGCTTATAATCAGCAGCTCATCCATATTTTCATCTTCTTCCACTGAAATCTGCTTTCTGAGCTTTTCCCTCCCTCTCTGACTGTGTTTACACTTAACTGTAGCATCACTTTGCAACAGGAGACACTTAACCAATCTGCTCCTTTTAAGAAAATGTGTATAATCATGTGAAAATGGGTCAAAACTGAATATTATTATTCATACTGCTAACCAAAAGCTACATGGTTCACCCTGCAAGACTCTAAATGAATCCTGTTTCAAAGCTCAATGCAAAGATTAAACGGACCGTTCATTTTTTCTCTTACCTGTGGTGCTATTTATTCATGGTTTTGGTGTGAGTTGCCGACCTGCTGTTGCCTTTGTAGAGATGTCTCTCTGCTCTCAAATAGACTAAATGGCACTCAGTTTGTGGTGATGCAAAAAGAAACATTTAAATGTGAAAACTCAACTGGTATTGACGAACGGTCTATTCTGTCGTTTAGGCTGGAGATCTTGTAGAAAAAATCTGATTCTGAACTGTCCCTTTAAGAGGTAACAGTCTTCTATGTGTGATTGAGGCGTCTTCATTGTATTCCACATTAATTACCATGCTCGGCAAAACGCTTAACTCTATGCATCATCTGTGGTGAGATCATTCCGACACCGGCGTATTAATTGATCCATTCACAGGAAAAGTCGTTTCCTTTTTGATTGCCAGCCGCCTTTTCTTCTAATCAGCGTTTTACTTTGCA
Source organism: Serranus cabrilla (assembly GCA_903364295.1). NCBI lineage: Eukaryota > Metazoa > Chordata > Actinopteri > Perciformes > Serranidae > Serranus > Serranus cabrilla. The sequence continues at coordinate 1,075,313 of CAFUXE010000406.1, forward strand.
TTCATTCACATGAAAGAGTTGCTGCTCCTGCGAGTGTGAGGCGTAGTGCAGCAGGTGACAATATGCTACCTCAATAAATAACAGTCCTCTATTGAATTGGAGCTTGTTTATTTCTCTTTGAGTCCACTTGAAAGGTACGTATGACTGACAGTGGACGCAGAGCTGCTCCAGTGTATCATTAAGTGCTGCATACAAGTGCTACTCTTTCTTTTCATTCTTCTTTTCTGATTAAAAATGTATTCGTTTCAACCGTAACCATGCACATGTTTAATTGATTTCATTTTAAAGTGAAAAACAGCTCATTACAGATAAAATTTCATAATTAACAGTTAAGAGGGACATAATCTAACAACAATAATTCCTTTGAAATAAAGATGTGTATTTTTGTATGTGTTGCTATGCAGGTCATTCACTTGCAGCCCGATCTGGCATTGTTGAGCAGATTAAAACATGAGCGGCTGAAGTGGTGTTTTTGTTCCAAAACAAATAAGGTTTAAAAGCCAGACATGGCCAGCTGGCAGAGAACCAGCCCTGCAGATATATTATGGTCATTTAATTCTATCAGACAATAAATATCTTAGTTATTGCGCCTTTAAGCGAGGAGGACTTAATGAATATGTATGCAGCGTGGCATGTTAATTACACCAGGGTCAAATATCATTTGCATATTATTAGTGTTTTTCAGGTGCTAGAGGTAGCAGCTGATTGGGGTTTACTGCATCAGAACAGTTTTTAGTATCCAATAAGTTGGCAGTAAGTGAAGAATGAAGGGTAGATTATTTTTACTGCTACAGCATTGTGAAAAATGTAGGGCATTAAGTGTTTTGCTTCTTCTAGCTATCTGTCATTTAGGTCAGGAACAGGGATTAAAGCCTTCGTTCGGGTCTTTTCAATACTTTTCCTGCTGCCTGTATATACCACTTACATTTTTCTTTTTACCATGCCTGGTTGGTATAATTTTTCCCACACAACCTCACCTATATGAGCTGATTATTATGATTTTGAACCCATAAAACACAAAATCTTTCTTTTCTTTTCTTTTTATTTCAAAAACATTTATGCTTTTAAGAATTTTGCATATATAACATAAGAAGTAAAAAGGGCATTGCATCTATTTTATATATTTTTATACTATTTTACAATTTACAATTGTTCTTACAATTTGCTACTATTATATACTACTTTTTGACCTTTTCTCTGATTTTACAAGGCCTATCCTCATTAGATAAAAACTTGCATGGAATTTCAAGCCAGTATTTCAGAGGGAAGTTGGCAGCAGGGCTCGACTTTGCTTCATTTTTACATTGTGACATCAGCGTGACATCATTATCTGTGACTCCTGGAGGTTTAGTGCGATCAGTGTAGGTAAAAAAAAAACAACATCTTTATTCTTTTCTTTCATAGAAACCAAGCCAGATCTACAGGAGAGTCCATGTTCCAGCAGAAGCTGAAGACCATTATGACGGATCATCAAGATGTGGAAACCTGCAGGTCAGACTGTGTGTACAGTAATGTTTCATCACAGAGCCACTATCAGCAGCTCAGGATGGTTACAGCTTTGCCTAACAATGAGAATCCTCTGCGAAGGTTATCATATCCGTGCATTACACCTGCTTGATCAGTGGGGTCACAAATTAAAAATTCAAGATGATTTCAATTGGTGACAGGGAAAAGCCTTTGATAACCGGATATATGTCTAGATAAACAGACTGACAAATGAATGAATGAATGAATAATACACTAACAGACTTCATAAGTGAGATTGATTCCTTCTCAGATCAATGCTTCTCATACTTACCTTGATGTGAAAGTGCACGTATCGCCATTCTGAATCAGAGCACATCAGCAGCTCTCTCCGGGGAACCCCGCTCTTCAGTGTAAAAAGACCAGCTGAAATATTCAGCATTAACTCCACTTGAAGCCAATGTCACTGGTTCTCACTTCTCCAGCTGCCTTGCAACACACACACACTCACACACATGCACTCTCATGTTTGCATGCTAATGTTTGTGTGCTAAACACCTTTCCATCACTCCTCTGATGAAATCTCCAGACGCACAGATCCACAGTTGTTTGAATTGTTTGTTTGGAGTTTATTATTCACGTGTTAATGAAACACAAATGCACACAGCTTCTTGAAGTGAAGCGTGGCGTGCTGTCGCACTCGGTCTGTGACCCAGAATAGTGACATCAAAACTGTAAAATCTCCAATGGCAACTTATCACTTTGAAATTCTGCAAAACAAAGAAGCATGCTGAAGGATTTTTAGCAAAAGAAACAGTCAATTTTTAGCACGACAATGGTCCAGACTAAAATATCTCAACATCTGCTGGATAGATGGCAGCGAAACTTTCTACGGGCATCTGTCTTTTTATCCAGCCTCATGAGATTTAATTAAAATATCTTGAACATTTTCAGATGGATTGTGATTAAATATGGTACATATATTAATGCCATTATCAGATTAGAATTTATACAATACTTTGGTTTATGACTACATGCCTGCAAAACTAATGACATTCCCATCATCCTCAGCTCTTCTTTGTGTAGTGCTTTTTAGCTAATTTTAGCATGCTAACACACCAAACTAAAACGGTGAACATGATAAACAGAATGCCTGCTAAAGAGCATTTACCATTGTCATTATTAGCACATTAGCAGGCTGACATTAGCATTCAACTCACAGGACTGCTGGCATTATACTTGCTAAACATGAGCATGGTAGCATTGTCATTAAAAGCATATGGGCAGGCTTACATTAGCATTTAGCCTTGGATGTATTATAGAAGAGGTTCTCAATCTTTTTCCAGCCAAGGTCCCCTTACAAGATGAAGAATATACCGGTGTCACTTGGAATAATTACACATTTTTAGCCTTGATTATATAAAGGAACAACACAAGGGAAATGTCTTAGAAATATAAATATTTTTGACATATTTGCAGGTTCTAAGAGATCTAGATTTGTTAGATTAGAAACCTAAACTATTATAGATTAAAAAATCAAGACACTATCCGTTGAGCTCTAGTGCATGCATAATACATTGAGGCTGTATCTTGATATTTAAATGAATGAATCTGAATCACTGGATTTTCCCATAGACTTGAAGGTTTTTTATTTGTAGACTTTCCTAAGTTGAGAAAAGCAAAGAAACCTGCAATATCATCAAGACCCGGAAAACTAATTTGGGGTATGTGCCAGGCAAGCAAATCATATTTTATTATCTATTTATTTTAAGGTAAA
>CAFUXE010000406.1:1082593-1103230 GCA_903364295.1 Serranus cabrilla
AACTCCAAAAGTTTACCACCTATCGCACCGGCAGCATGGCGATGACTGCAGGGCATGTCCAGATGTGCAGTGGATCAGACCGGAGTTACCAGCAGGCCCCACACCCAAAGACATTTAGATGACTTGCAGGGTGTCACAGCCAGCAAATAAACACTCCTTGGTTCATAGTTGTGGGGCATTTGAAGCTGGTCAAGGTCCAAAAACCTTGGACCCTGCTGCCTCGCTCAAAGGACTTCCGAAAATGGGCTTCATCCCTAAACCTTGCCTGAACTCCAATCAGAGTTTTACAGATGGCACATTATGTAATCATGATATTGTTTTTTGATGGCAGCTGATGAATTCACTGCCAAGACATGACACCACTATGACCACTTATAGCATTCGTCACTGACGTCTTTTGTGGAGGAGAAACGCTTTTCACCATCTGTGATCCCCCACAAACACGACACTCAAATGGCTTTGGGTGGAGAACATGGACATGGAAACAGTTTCATGTGCCGGATCACGTAGACTGGGGATGTCACCAGAACTAATACATTGGTACGAAGTAAGTGACTCAATTCTGAAAATGTGACAGTACTGTAGATACCAAGTTTCCTTCCAGGCCGCAGAGCATGGAGCTCCCCCTGCTGGCCCACTGGTTACTGCCCGCCAGATGATGCAAGCAAGAGAGACTGGCCTGCATGCACATTTTTACACCCAACATCATTGAAACAGAGCAGCTAATATCAGTTGCGAAATCATCAAGCTAGTAGACTGCTAACATGTCACTGCATGTTTCTCTCTGCTGCTAACCAGGAGATAAAGAGAAAAGGAGAGTCAGTGACAGCAAAACAAGGTTCTTTGAATTCTGGATGACCACCAGAGATGGTATGAAATACAAAGATGACACTGAACTCTGGCAGTCAGGGAGAATGTAACAAAACGAGTGTTACGGATGCAACTACGGTTCTATGAATTCTGTATGGTCAGGAAGAATGAAGTACGATTTATTGTTTTTTTTTTAGCCATGCTTTGGAATTGGATATTGATAGATTGGTCACATTTGTTTGTTAAGTTTTCTGTTTCCTGTTTTATGTTGAAATGTCCTCACCTGCCTATATGAATACTGTCTCTACCCTCATGTGTTGCTCCTGTGTCTCATTGTGTCCCTCTCTTCCTTCTGTGCCAGTTCATCTTGATCCCTTGTGGTAGCGTTCTAGCATTTGTTTCTCCTGAGTTCATACCGGTGTTAAATTATCTACCTGAATATGGATCCTTGAGTTTGTCTGTGCAGGTTGGATACCTTTGCTTGATTGTTGGACTACGGTTTTGACCTGGGACTGAATGAAACGACATTGAACTTCCTGCCTCTGCCTCTGCTTTGTGTGTCTCTGAGCGTGATAGGTAGTTGGCATTGAATAAGAATATTAACTTACGTCTTGCACATAGAAACACTTTATAAAAGCTTCTCATTTAGAATACAAACTTGAAAGAAACAAAAATCAGTCCTCAGGGTCTCTTAAACTCACTGCCTAGATGCAGATGTGTTCAAAGGCACTGAAAAGACAGATGCTCAGATGATAAGTTAGATATACTGCCATACACGATAGCTCATAAAACTGCTAAAGTGAAGATAACAATAAAATAAAATCCTGAAATAGTATAGAAAGTGAAACTTATTCGAGGAAGGGGAATTGAAATCACCTTGCTGCTCCTACGACTACCGCCTTATTTGTTATTATCATTATTGTTATCATTAATGTGGTTGTGAAAATAATGAGAGCTGTTATATTTATGAAACAACTTGAGGCTTAGATACTGGAGGCTGGCTTAGTTGAAGTCTGCCTTGAAGGAAGTGGTAATTAGGGGTGTAAACAGTAAAGCTTGGATACATACAGAATGTGTGGAAGGAAAACATGGAGGAAGAACAGGTAATTAATAATGCTAAAACTATAAATTGACTTGCAGATAATTAACTCACCAGACTTCGACCATGCATGTTGATTGGACACGTTTATTTGCTGCTACAGCTCAGCTTGTCAGAATTTGCTGCACAGCATCATGGGAATTAGGGTACCTTTTCCTGCATAGCAAAAACATTTTAAGGAAGACACCACTGTTGATTCATCGCTACTCTTTTCCCCTTCTTTCTCTTGACTAGCTTGCTCGGGCTTCTGGGCCTGTGTAGAAGACAGACAAAGCTAATTAATCCCTGACACGGAGCCGTGCGCGGGGAGACGGTTTGGGACAGCACCATGCAAAGTGGAATCCACCACTTCCAAATGAGGCCTGACAGGTGACTCTGCAAGCCACCGCATGCATGCTGGAACCAGCCACCAGGGGCATTTGTTAAAGACATCACAAGCAATATTTGCTGACTGCTCTTTTTCTTAATTGGTATGGAATTTAAAAGAACCATCCTGGCAGTGTCATTGTTAATTACACTTTAGGCCTTACAGCATCTTGTTGTCTCTCTTTTCTTGTTATGAAAAGCCTGGAGAGAGGGACAGATTGCGAGCAACAGTCTATGTTCAGTTAGTTAAAAGATGAGGAGGCAGGCTCCAAAAGAGCCAAAATTAATTGTTGTCTCAAATCGCAGGCTCAGCATGCCTGGTGCAGGCAAGCCTCTATAATGAAAGTTGTATGAACAGGAGATGAATTGGAGGGCTTTCTAATCGGTAATGTGGAAACAAATGGCTTGCTTCCTCTTGTACACAATCATTCTCTGTCATTTTTTGTCGACATCTCACTCAGTGTGTATTTTGACAATTTATTTCTCGCAGAAACTGTTGCTCTCGGTGTGTGTGTGTGTGTGTGCGCCTCTGTTCCTCCTCTCCTTTCCCTCGCTCCCTCTGCTGATTGATATTCGTGCTTTGGAGGCAGCCTGAGCCCTAGAGCTCAAAGAGTTCAGTATCTGTTGTCCACAGTGGTGAGAGGGGGAATGTGGAAGCAGCAGTAAAATAGCAGAAATGTGAAGAATGAGAAGCCTGAATTCAGTAAAACAGTCACTAAATGCCGGTGTCTTCATCTGATTATTGATCATCTCCATGAGGATAAAGGTTGCCAGAATCCTGCGCTGTTATCCATCTGAAACATGAGATAGATAGAGGTATAAAAAAAGACCCCGGTAACCCTGTTTTCAAGCTACTGCTTTCACAGTAAAAACAAGCTTACCATATGAGTTTTCTCAAACAGTTTTATTTGTTATTTAGGATGTTGATTTTTTTTTTTCCATTGGTCAGATGTAACTAAGTTATTTTACCAGGGTTGAGTAATTGAATGAAAGAAGCATCCGGGACAGATAACGGATTTTTAACGAGTATAAGCATCATCTTAGTAAAAGGTGTCACTACAGCCATATTTCCTTTAAAGTCGGTGATGGTGATAATATTAACACGTAAAACAAATGCACAAAAACATATTAAAGATTGCAAGGCTGCATATACAGGCACTCTTTATCTCTCTCTTGACTCATACAGACAAACACACACACACACACACACACGCCCACACACAATTGCTGGAAAAGACACTCTGGCAAATACTGTTTACTGATATGCGGATTGGGTTTAAGAGCGGAACGCTGAGCATTTCAATCTAAACAGTAAACACTCTTAATTGGATTGTGTGCTTATGTGCTTTGATGTGAATCCTCTAAGGACTGTATATTATTAGGCCTAATTGATTCTGATACATATTTACACGAGTTTGGAAAATTAGTCCAAAACAAATGTGAGTGGTTTCATCCCCAATCTAATAGCGGAGCATTACATGCCACCTTTTGGTTGAAACAGCCATTACTGGAACAGCGTGTCGTCGAGGTGTCAGAGTTCACTGGTCATTTGGCAATCCAGTGAGGCTGCTCTGTCTGTGTCAACATCTTGTGGAAATGACACCGTGGACCTCCTGCTCATCACAAATGAGGCCCAGAGGGGATGATGGGAGCCGAGCGAGGGGGCCCGCCGTCACCCTGAGGTGAAGAGGTGGAGCACTGATCCTCTGTTGCTGACCTTGTATACCGTCACCTGCCTGCGAAGGTTGTGTGTGTCAAGCGATTCAACCTCTTCCACAAGGGATATCAGTCTGCTTTAGTGTCCTGAGAAATGTGGGTTAGCACAATGCAACCACCTCAGTTTGAGTGTTTATCATGCCCAGTCATCATAAAAAATGTAGGCATTGTACATTTCTTCAAACCACAGATACATTTATATAAAACGCTGATATGAAACTGGGCTGATGAAGTCAAACAGACACTGAACTTTGACCTCAGAGACCGGTGTTCAAGTCCATTTGGGTCTTGTGTGTCAAAAGTCAATATTTTTAAGTTAACCTGCACATAGTGCACCACAGGAATGACTCCTCAAACAAGGAAGTAAGGTAGCATTTTAGCACCCTAAGGTCTATCCTCTCAAACTCAATGAGTATTTTGAATAGGTGTGTTGTTAGAAGCCTGAAGCTGTGGAACAGAAGCTAAGATGTGTGTGCTTTGTTGCACAATTTAAAATATGTTAGTAAATACACCCACTTGTGAAGTTTTTACATGTCCTTAAAAAGGCGGTTGCTAACAAGAGGCTAAATGAGACTACAGTGGCAGTCAATGATCTTAAGCAGGTTTTTCAGAGCTCTTGCAAACTCTTTTTTCTAGATTGTAGATTAGGTTAATAAACAATGAATTCAGCTTAAGTTTTGCTAGCTTTTGTCAGAGACGGTCAGTTTGCTATAACATAACGTTAGCTCTTTACTTCTGTCGGCTGCATTAACGCTTCAGACATCATAAAAGTGGTGTTCATTTGTGGAAAAATCATCTTGCTGAATCAAACCCGTAAGCATCAGAAACGTGTGTTTGTCACAGAGTTTATATTCAGAAATAATCAAAAATCCAATGCAAAAATCCCATAGGCAAATACTCAGTAGACCCTGTAGTCATGCTAATTCCAGGTTGGCCTACAAAAAAAACATATTGTTGTATATTTCTCTTTAACAAAAATGTCTCCAGATGTTTTGTTTTTTTGTGCCCAAATCCTGATTTTTTTTCCCCCTCTAACCTTAACCAAGTAGTTTTGTTGCCTGAACATAACAAAGTAGTTTTTGTTTGAATTCACAACATTAACCATTGTGTTTCAAACTGCATCACAAAAGTAATGCCATGAGGTTCTGACAACTTTTCTGTTGCAAACCCTGCTGATGCTTTGTCACACTAATGACAGTATTAAGGTGTTTCTCATAACAGAATCACATAAAGAATCACAGAGTTTCAGTTACTAAAAGTTTTGCTAGTGTAGCTGGAGGCATGACAGGAAATAAACTGAACTTACACCTGCTGTTTCCTATAGAGCATTCACATTTTAACCAACAGTTTCTTACCGGAGAAACTGTCCAATAACTATGTGTTTCCACCCAAGCCGCCCCACTGTAGCTGTAGTTTAAGAAACATCTCAAAAATACATTTTTTGAAAAGCCCAAATGCTTCGGGGTCAGTTTAGAACCGGTGAGCTTAAGGGGAAACTCTGGTCCAGAACAGAGTGCAGTGGTTCAGAAATGTTGAGATTCAACACAGATTTGGTTTGCAGAAAAGTACAATTTTACCATTTTATTCTGCAGATTGGGTTGGTTTGACAGGACTGTGCACGGTATAGAAGGTCAAATAGCAAAGTTAAAGACAAGTTTAGTCCGTCCTAAACAACAGACATACGGTCTTCGTAGTGCAGGAGCAGAAATTGGGTCTGCAGGTTGATTTAGGGTTAGGAGCCTTTTTCTGCCAGGGTGACTCTGTCATGGAAAATAACACGAGCTCCTTGGCCAAGCGGGCATTCACATCTTTGGTTTCACATCACCTGCAATTTAAATTCCATTACTTGCCATGCCACACTTCAAATAAAGCTGGGGCCTATTAATTACTAAAGTATGGGTTCAGGGTAAAGGTGAACGTGCAATTACAGAATTAAATCAAGCTCCCGTTTAGCTTGTCAGTGCTGACAGAAATAATTTGAGTGAATTATTAAATGCTTCCACTGCTCTCAGCGGCTTCATTGTCGGCTCAGGCATTCACAGCTGCGTGAATCCAAGCTCTGCTCCTTTCTCTTTTAAAGTAATTGTGCTTCTTTTTCTTTCTTTTTTTTTTTTTTATTATTCTTGAACTGTGCATGTTCTACATAAACAAAATCAAGAAATACACAGTGTTACTGCTGTACCTAGGCTTTCAAATGCTTTCTGTGTTCCTTCAACCGTTTAATAAAAGAGGTCAAGATTAATGAGATAATTTAAAAATTGTGGTGGTTATGGTAATCATGCGGAAATTGTATATCATTATCAGGGTTTTAGGTCTAGTGAATTAGAAGTTATAATTAGCTACCTGTTCAGGTCATTTAAAGTTCTGATGTGATGTTGATAATTATGCTAGGATTGCAAAATAGATAATATTCTTATTGCGCCTGAATGCACCGCATTTTTTTTTTTCCTTTTCTGTATGATTTTACAAATAGGACTGAAGCATAAATATTTGCCTGACTCTCCTCCCTGCTCACACTGCCGTGCTTTACGTTTCACTAAGAATGAAAAATAACCAGAATGTCTTGTTTTGTTAAATTCTGCTGCGAGCAAGCATTTTAACTAATTGCCTGTAATGAAGCAATTTGCCAGTGGCTGACTGGATTTAGTGGTTGAGTTTTGGTCTCCATGACAACCAGCTGTCTGCAATTAGTAAATCAAGCCAGGGTGAGGTGCTGGGCAGTCAGAGTGGCTGCAAAATAAGTCAAGAGTGGCAAGTGTTTTTTAGTAATTGGGTTGCCTGTGAAGTTTATGCGGAGATGACTGCAGGGATGTGTGTACCGATGATGGCTTTTCTCAGGTATTTTTAAAACTGAATGTTTCCTGTGGTGTTCCTGTTTCAGTGCTGTGCTGTTTGTCTTAGTTTTTGTTGTCTGTTTGCAGTGCTGCTGCACTTCACTCTGTGTCAGCTGGAGGTGTGTATTGTGCTCAAACAGCCAGAGGTATGTAGTGAGCTTTGATTGATGTTACTACTTTCTTTTAATTTACCCATTAGCGGGTATATTCAACATTTCAAAACAATGAAACTGCACACAGAGGATAAAAGCGGTTTGTTAATGCTGGTGCGTGTTGTTCTGCTGTAGCTCGAGCTGCTGCCTTAGGTCTGGATTATCCTGGAGTCCATGGAGCCCCAGATCTCAATGGAGCGGCTCACCACGGCACACACCACAGCACGATGCCTCTCAGACCTCATGATAACAGAGATCCTGAGACTGAACCTCACATGGCCTCCGACAGACAAATCCAACCAGCAGTGAGATCTTTTGATGACAGAATGCATAAACAAGCTCACCCCAGGAGTTGGCGTGGCACTTACAGTCCATTTCAAAGTGAATATACCACCGACCGAGCGCTTAGCCTTCCCAGAGGACGCCCAGTTATTAACCGCAAGTCCAATTTTGAAGAGGTCAAGCATGTTGCCCCCCAAACTCTGGCTGAAGCCCGAGGCCGGCCTGACCGTGTGTATTGGGATCCTCAAGGTCACAACAAGCCGCTCCCTTTTGTCTACACTGAGCACGACCTTGTTGTTGACGAGTCCGTCCCAAATAGACGTGGCATGTCTCTGAGTGGGCTCCCCATGCCCCAAAGCAGGGGTCACGGCGCTTACCAGAGGGGTCTCACTGGTTCTGGCCTGGGAAGAGAAGCTCCTGTTCTCAGTTCATCTGGCATCACCAACAAGGACCCCGTCACAGCCATGACCAGACGGAGTCCTGTTGGTCAACTGAAATGGATTAGGTTCCCTGACCGTCTTTCTCAGCCCCTGCACAGACGCCTCAATGTCAAACCGTTTTTCCAAGGTAATCCTGTTCTGAGACATTTGATAAAAGAGCAAAAATCAGGTCTAGTTAGACTAAGTCAGTGAGCTAAAGGTTCTGTCACATAGTAGCTTGGCTGTCTTGTCAAATAGTGTCCCTGTGAGCAGTTCTTGAAGTTAACAGGCCAGCATTTTGTTTGGAAATGTGATTTCAGAATCTATTTGTCTGCTTTTCTCTAACCTTTACTGAAAGAAGCAATGTCCAACTTATCTGTGTACAAGCTCCTGCATTGCTCCTCACCTGTAGCTCTTACAGAGAATATATAAATTACTGTTGGTTATATTTCTCAGTGCCTCTGTCCTTTTTTCTCCTCCCCTCATCACACATGTCTGACTGAGATTTGGATGTTACTAGAGTGCCATCTGTTGGTCCTCATGTGTACATTTACTTTTGGCTCACATTGTTGAACACAGGTGCTGCTTAACAGAAGGTCAGTTTTTGACAAATCTCCTAATCTGTTTACAATCTGTTGTTTGCAAGTACTACTAGTGGCTATGCTAATTTGTCCGAATAACATTTGTTTTTTCAATGATGATGTTTAACTGGAGCATTTTTAGCAGCGACAATGAGGTGTTAAAATGCAGCATTACACTCAGAATATTTATATTATTCTCAGGTGGATTAATAGACAAGATTAATTGATAAAAACCTGCACATGTCAACCACTGTTTCCTACTGAAAGACATTTGAGTGTGTGAAATGAGGGCGGGTTTAGTTATTCAGTGATTGACCCATAAATTAATCAATCAGGAGGCAGAAATAGAGTCGGTTATGAGCGCTCATCCAGAACGTGTATAAGGAAATGAATGACAGAACAAAGCAAAGCAATCACCTGTTTATGGGAGCGGGAGGGACGCCAGTGAACTGTGGCCATACATCATGTCAGGCCGGGCAGAAAGAGACGACGTGAGGCAGCTAGTTTGGAGAGCACACATTTGGTGATGTCAGGCTAAAAAAAACTTAGAACAGAATATCTTTCATTCATTTATCTTATCATATGAAGCACAAAGTGAATGGAAAATACAAACAGTTCATTGACAAGTTGCCACACACACACACACCGTCCTACGACACCCTGCAGTTGTTCGCCTCTTTACCCTCGATCAATGACTTAATGACCCTGTGTACAGTTTGAAGAAGGAGGGTGAGAGTCAGCAGGTAGGAGAATCAACTGTGCATAAACATGTGGGCTGTAGCAACCGAAGGTAAACCTGGGCCTGTATATGGAGTCAGGGAAGTAAATTCAGGTTGTACTTTCTGCTTTTAATTATATTTTTATATTTTTTCAATTTGCTACCAAGTCTGTTTCAAACTGCTCTGTTGAAGAAGAAGAATTATAAAGAATACAATTAAAATTGGCCTACATACCACAAAAATAAGCTACATCTAAACAACGTTAATTTAATAGAATACATCATTTAATTTTAGTCAAACAGTGCCCTAACTTGGAAATGATATCTACTAATTCACACCATAGACTGTATATAATGTACGTATATATTTGACTGTTGAGGACTATTACATTTGTGTTCATATACAAATAATTTTATATATATATATATAAAATGTACGGATGTTTTCTTGTAGCGTTATATTCTATCAGCTGCAACCTGATGGGTTGAAAAATACTACTAAAAAATTCTAAGTAGATTTGCATACATTAAGTACTTAAATACTTACGTAAAATGTGTACATACAGGCCACATCCGGCCCGCGTGTGTTGCTGTCTGCGTGAGGTTGCCCAGAAATGAGAAATCAATACAACCGCAGTGCTTTTATTTTGAAGGTGATTTCCGTATGTGCTTGCCTGCACAGAAATGTCTTCCACAAAAAACACTGTTTCTAAAATGACGTCTCACGCTTAAAAAAAAAAAGAGAATGTAGACTTTTAACAAGACATTCAAGCCAAAGACAAACTGGACCTTTCTCACTAAATAAGAAAATAACTAAAAAATACATCAAAAACATGAATAAATAGCTGGTTTACTGCAAAACATACATTGTTTTTGTGGTTTGAATGTATGTTGTGTTTAAAATAAATGGAAAAGTGAGATAATGATTGGAGTTTTTACAGTTTTTGTGCTATATTTGACACATAAACATATTCTTATCGTAACATTAATTCTATCAGATCAAAACCATATAATTTACTGCATCTTATAAAGCGAGTATCGGTCCGTCCCTCCGCTACCTTCACAGTATCTCAAGTGGCCAAAAATTAATTGCCCACTCCTGTCTTAATTCCTCTGCAACTCGCACCAAAATAACCTCGATTGATTAAATAGTACTGCAGGTAAAATTTAAAACATTTTATTTCGGGGTGAATCATTCCCTTAATACACCATGTGCACATGAAAGAAGGTTTATTAGCATAAAATAAGTCTGACATCTCTTTTATATCAAAACATCTCCTTTGCAATGCATTTTAACCACTTTTAAACAGCCAGGTAGCACCGCTGACAAGAAATCTTACGTGAAGATTTGACGGCCTTGAAAATTGATTGGTTTTGTCCCTTAATTTTACTTACTGATGTTATTTTTGTTGCTACATGTTGCTTTTCTATTGCTACTATATTGTGGGCAGTAAAACTCTGATACGTCAATAAATATTTGCTGCAAGACTATATTTCAACTTTCTACTGTACACCTTCTGTAATTATATGCACTTTTAAAAAATTCACATGCTCACAGAGGCTGTTTCTCACTGCCTGTACCAATATCGATTTTTCTGCAAAAAAGGCTGCGCTGGCTGGGGAAGTAAGTGTGTATTTTGGGTTATATGTTTGTCCTCTCTTTCATGTCATTCGTGCAAACATTGAGGCATTGCTTATTCCTTCATAACCCTGAACCAAGGCTACTGTTGTGCAGTTTGAAAAAGGTAGATTAAACAATGAACATCTGCAGAATAGTGTATGTTAGCAGCTACACTGGACACATGTAGAAATGAGCAGCAGTAAATAATATATAAGACTGCAGACAGCACAAACACAGCCCTCACTAACACTCTCATCCCTCAGGTTCCTGTCGGTTGTTTCACTTTATTGTGGAATAAAGTTTTAAGCCCTTGTGGTTTCATGCTGGCACTCCCTGTCTGCTGGCATCCCCAACAGAATTCAACAAAACGGTCAATGGATCAGTTTGGTTTCCGTGTCAGTCGGATCATTGTCCGCAGACCAACACGCAGTAAAGCTTTATAGAGCATATAGAGGAAGTTGTGCCACTCAACTTAGCAGCCAGTGGAGCTTTTATCACTGCTGTTGTTGGCTTTAGGCTGCAAAGTTTTATGAGTGTTTTCTCCAGCTAAATGTCTTTATAAAGTAACATTTAAGTATGTTGGACATCATAAAAGTAGTCAAGGCTCACATGTCAATGCATGCAATATTTCTTATTCTGTCGTGGTGTGTTCAGGTATTTGAGTAAAGTTTATTGTGACATGACATTGAGAAGGAAGACAATAAACTTCAAGGATGACATTACATTTCAAGATTTTTTTTTTACATTGTGGTCCTTGATTTAAGGGCTCTTTCACGACCAACAAACCAACACAGTTCATTTCTACCTATAAATTATTAAAATGTTGTCAGTCAAATGTGTTATCTGACAAACTTACACTTCCAACCTTCCTATAAGCCATAGTTTGGTTCCTGTAGGTGTAAATATAAAGAAAGTGTACTACTATTGGAGTAGTACACTTTCTGAGCTGTTGACTTGCAGTTTGCCAACATGTGATCTCTGACTAACTTGCTCTGAGAGGCAGTGCTTCTGTCACTTTAAAAAAATCTACAGTAACCTGTGTGATTGACAAATATAAACAGTATTTTTCACCATCTACTGATGTCAAAATACATCAGTTTGTATTAAACTAAGCTGCCATGGTTTAATGCAGCACACTCCCTTTTCTTTTAACCCATTAAAACTAACCTTCCCACCAGCAATGACCGCTAATTAGAAACTCACCAGCTCCCATAAGTTTAACGGAGCGGTCTGAAATAAAAAAAATCTTTAAAACTGAATTAGTGTGCGCAACGTGGGTTGAATTCTCCAAGGATGCAATATAATATTATAATATCCATGATCGTTCACTGCTAATTGTCTCTTTTTTCCCTCTTATGTCACCCATTACGCACTGTCTGACTGGCAGTCTGGGTCAGTCCTCCATCAGTCAGTCATAGGGAAGGTTTATGCAACAGGTTAATCCAAGTGTCTATGAAAAGTCTGACTTAAAGTCATATTTAAGACTAATCTAAAAATGCAATTAGCATAGGGCCACATGTGATAATGTCTTCATTTAAAAAAGGTTGTAAGTCGCTGTTTTCTTTCAGTGTGGCACAATACAGCCTTAAAAATATAGAATAGCCCACATTTTAAATAAATGCTTATTTAACCCTTTCTGCCTCACAAAACCACCACAGTTTTATCAAAGTTCTGCCACGTCCTGAGTGTGTTACGCTACACATGTTGCAGCACACACCTCTTTCAAAGTAACCTACTTTGTCTTCCTTTACACAATCCCAGAGAGTGGTGGTTAATAAGAACGTGCATTTGTGCTGGTGTGTTTGTGTGAGTTTTTGTAATGTGTGTGTTTCCTCCCGGTGTTCCTCTCCTCTCGTCTTGTTGTCCCAGATGAGGCTCTCTGTGAGCCCACTGCAGCCTGCCAGCACAACTGACCTGTGGTAAGGGGGAAATCAATAGTCAATTCCATTTTGCAGCCAGCGTGTGACAGGTACTAGATAGGAGTGGATTGGGTGCATGTAAGGAGCAGGAGCGTGAGTCGGCGCTTGACTGACCCCCTCCCTTTCTCTCTCTCTCTCTCTTTTCTTCAGTGTCTGACCGTCTTGCTCGGCCAAGTACAACAATTCAGAGCTATGTCGACACATTAAGCATCATCGAATGTTAATCTGGAATATGACAAATGACTGTGATTGTGATCAGAATCAATCTTATATGCTAAAAAAAATGAGTGTGCATACAATTTAACCGCTTTAATTGATGCATTACTCCAGCTAGACACATTATATTTATGTGAAGTCAATGCATATGGCAGGACATTTTGTTTGGCACATATGCAGACAGCATCCATGTGATTACAGCAGTGACGAGAGGAACATGCACCTTCCACACTGTCACTTTTCAAGACATATGGTCGCTCCATCTGGGGGTTTTGATGACGTGGGCAGCCAGTGCAGCACATATCTGAGCCTTCACTGTCTGGATAGAATGAAAAGTCTGGCTTTTTGCGTAAGAATTTCTGATTGTGAAGATAAAATTTTGTCAAAATAATGAGAAAATGAATAATTTAAACTACAAACATGATGATGCAGCTGCGCCATGTGTCATGTTCAACTGAAGTGGCTTTAAAATAAAGGCTCCGAAGCAGCATTGGTGTCTCATTTTGTTACACCCCTGTGGCCTTGACTCCTCCACTTGCATTGTCCATTAAAGGGACTAAGACATGAGGAGGCGAGGAAATGAATAGAGGATGTACAAACTTGATGAGAAAGGCCCTAAATGACCCATTTTCAACAGACTGCTGCACAGTTTCTCTTTCTCTTTGTTGCACTCCATTAAAATGTGTTGATGTCCCACGGGGTCATTCACCTTATAACACCCTAAAGTACTCAAACATAAACACTTTCCAGTCTGATGTCAGTAATTACAGCTGTGAGGCGGGTATTGAGTATTTAATAGCACATAAATATCTCTGACTCCGTTCTGGGGTTATAGGGCGGATTTGAGAACACTTTCAGGACTTGTTAGAAAAAGAAAAACTGTATATTGATTTTGACTTATGGGGTTGAGTGGAGTGGGAGGATGGCATTGTTTCAACAGAAAGCACCGAGCTTTGAATATTTTTAGATTTGAATGTAAGCATCCATGATTAGCAGGAGCCGTGATTACAGCCGTTGTGATTGCAGTTAACTACTGTAATTCTCTGTATAATGGTGGATAGATATGAGAGGATATTCCCAGCAGTGACTAATTCGGGGTTAGTCACATCTCTAATGTGAATAAGAATCCAAAGAGGAGACAGCGTTCTATTAAGTACAGTACAAGAGCCGTAATCAAACCTAGCAAAGCTTCATCAGTTCAACTTAGCTTCGGGGCCCTCAGCTAATTTTACTGCTCACTGAAACGTAGCATGTAATACCCAGTGGATGGCGAGCACTTCGTTCATTACTGCTGATTAGGAAAAAAGATCAAGCAAAATATGTCAACGCATGATAACCAGTTAATGTATTTTTAATTAGTGTCTGCTTTTCTTTTCTCATGTTGATTCCTATTCACCAACATACCACTGCGGGCATTTAATTCCTCCTCCAGCGGCCTCTTGATTAACAGTTAGCTTCCATTATGTTTTTTTTTGCGAGCGCGGCGGAGTGGCCGAGCAGGGATGCGGATGTTAGATTAAAAGTTGAGTGGGTGAGCTCACTAGCTCGCCTCGTGCGCCGTCTGAAATGAGGGCCTCAGCCAGAGAATCATTCCACAATTTAATAAGCTAATAAACGTGATATGGCAAGTAGTTTGAAGTGCCCTTGGGGGGTCAAGGCACAGTTTACAATCCCATTTAAGAGCTTGTTCTATTACCATGCTGACAACGGCTTGGACGGGCTCAAACAGGGAGATGCCTGCGTTCTCAGGCAGCCTCGGTGATACAGCAGATCTGCTACTTCAAAGGTCAGTCCAACACACGGGGGTCAGCCTGAACCAGACTTATTGCATTCTCAAAGACGGCTCCCTGGAGCCTTATTGTAGGGTGTTTGACAGCCGTCATATTAACTCACCTTGCGGAGAAAGACTATCAAGTAAAGTTGAAATACGTCCGCACTCTCATATAAGCAAGGGCCAGACACCTCACCTGTTCAGAAATTGACATTCAATCGCTTCAAACTGAGGTGTAATGACTGTTTTTATGACTCCCTCAGCAATCACAAAGGAAATATAGGCCTGTAGTATAATGAATACAATGAATATATTCATGTCCGATATCACCTGATACATACAAAAAGGTGCAGAGCGAGGTGAGGTCAGGTGAGGTTACTCTTATTCGTACCTGTGGGTAGATTTAGTCTCCAGTAAGGCGAGGTATCTACATGCAGTTTACAAACAACTTTTTCAACTTTTTTTGATTAACATAAAAATTAAAAAGCTAAAATAAATGGTGGAATGATAGAATTCAACATATTCTCATGAATCGTAAATCCATTGACCCTGCTTCTGTGCAATTTAGTTATGACTTTATGTTGTTTTTTCTCACCACTATGACCCTCTGTCCAGAAAGAAGAAGCTGAACTTCAGTGGGTGGAACTCAAGGTTCGGCTGTGACTCACCAACCAGTCTACCATTTTACAATATAGTTCAGAGGGTTTCTGTTCTTCAAAAAATGTTTCCTAACCATGCCACCACAGAATAACATGTTAGTCAATTCAATAACAACAGGTTAGAAAAAAGACATCGTGGTTTTGTCGAAGTTTGCTCAAGCAGAACTAATGCTGATGCCACTTTTTTGGAACATGGTTTCACAATTTGCCTCAAAGTTTAGTTTTAAAGTCAATATTTGCTTCCAAAATGTAGGTAAGATTTGCAAATTTATGCTCTTAGGTCTATTTACAGGTGGAGAAGATGGCGACCATCTATGATCCCGACCACACGGTCAAGCAAGAACATCTGGCACTGAGGCTGGTGTGGAGGGATTAAACTCTGGCTGTGATTCCAGCCACATGGATCTTCTTTGCCAAGCATCCTGCTAGCCAATTCCAGGTATTAGATATTAAAGTAGATGACCTCCTTCCCTGTATCAGTGTCCAACTGGATACCAAGAAGTGCAATGTCCTTTTCTTGGCTACCGTAATTCCAAGAATACCGGACAGCGCCATTCAACCATGTGATTCTTTTTCATTACATGATCTGACTCAGGAAAGAAAAAAGCAGGCAGAGTGTGCTTTATGGTGAATAACGCACAAACAATTCAACATATTCTCATGAAAGGGTTGTTATGATTTCTTAACTAGACGGTTGCAGCGCAATTTGCATGACATCTTATGAAATATGACACTTGACAGTCGATGTTTTCAACACAATGCAGACACAGGACAATTGCAGCGTTTACATTTACATTTTACACATTTACTATAATTGCTGTTTTAAACATGATGTTAAAGCTGGAAAACAATTTGTTTTGGACTTTCCTTTCTTATGGTTAGGTAAAAAAAAAACACAAAAAAACAGTTTGGGACATAACTTCCAACAACAAGACATGGACTCTTGTGTCCTGGTTGAAAGTTCTGGGTTTATTTGGTCGTAGTGGTCTTAACATTATATTGCTTCATCGGCAGACAGAATGCATTGAGATAACTATGAAATCCATTTCTTTTCAAAGGAATAACTACAAACCATCTTGGAGAATATTCCATGGAGTTATTTTACTAGGATTGCACCGTATATGATTTCATGAGACAAATAAAAGTTATTGACATGTTCCAGATTTCATTATTTAAAGTTGAACTATTCAACTCTTCTGTCGAGAAGGCTCTGACTTTGAAACACCCCTCTTTTCTTCCCATAACAGGGCCCCCATCAGTCATGTGTTTCTTCCTGGAAAAAAGTGAAGTTTCACAAATTCAAAACAAGGATGTTGCTGCTGCTGCTGCTGCTGCGTCTTGGCTAACACACACATATGTCCTCCAATCTGAGCTGCTTTGAGCCGCTCTGTTTCATCTGGTGCTATCAGGGCTGATGAGAGCCTCTCGTCTTTCTGGGTCTGCTGCAGCTGCTGTGTGGTGAGTGGCAAGCCTCTCTGATGGCTCTCCTTTGTCTTCACATCAAGCGATTTGCCGCTCCTTTCATTTTGATACTTGTGCCAGATTGAAAGGGAAAAACTTCACAAAACTTGTTCCTGAGCGACACAGGTTCAGGCTGGAGAGTTGCATCCTGGTCCAGTTTACGGACGGCTCAACTTATTTTCATTAGAAACACTTGCTTAATCAGACTTTTTTTTTAGCCGCTCTGTATTGTACTTGTGCCATTTATCAGCCTCTGTAGTTTCCTGTCTAATAATGCCAGTTTAATTTAAACAAACATGAAATGCTAAAGATATAGAGGATCTTCAAATGAGTGGAATACTAAGATAAGATAATCCTTTTATAGTAAAGAAACTTGGCATTTAATGTCAAAACATGTCAAGAGTTTTAAGATATAAACAAATACTTTTAACTTTATCTTTATGTATATAGTTATTTTGTAAGCTGTGCCAGCTGTTTTGTCTTTGTGGCATCCTACCAAATAGTACCAGTGTCGCTATGGAAGTAACGTTAGCGTGTTAAACTATGGAAAACATATTCATGTTCTGGTCATCCATGAACGAAAGAGGATGTGAAACTGATTGCTTTCTTCCTTTTTTTTTTGCTTTTTGGACTTTTACAACTGCTGACACAAAAGGTCAGACACACCGAGTCTTAAAGCTCGATGGAAAAATTCTACGACTGACAAACTTTTCCAAATTAAAAAAAAAAAAATCTTTAACACTTTAGAGCAGAATACTTGGACATGAGACATGAGAACAAAAAGGGGAAATATAGTGGCAAGTCTGTCATTGTACTCTGTGTTAAGGATATTGCCAAATCCTGAAAGTGGGCGTTTTGTAACCCCCAACAGCAACGGGAAAGGAAACATATGGTGGCTATGGCAGAATGTACCTCCACACATAGAGACATGACTCACTGAGACATATTCTCATTGATACATTCAGGACAAAATTGGCCAGCAAACTGAAAATAGCCCGTTTTATATTCCACCGTCTTGTATCAAGTTGTGCTTGTTGACAAAATAACACTCCAAATATAATAGCATATCTCCCCCTCTCCCTCTCTCTCTCTTCCTCTTTATCTCGATTGCCTTTTGTCAGAGCCACAGGCAATTACCTATTACTAGTAAGCAGAAATTTTAAAAAGGAAAGCAGGGGGAAATGAGGCCTTTATGCACACGGCTGATAAGAAACGGGGAGAATTCCATTTCTTTCACATCGCTTTAACGCAGAAAGCTGTGTTATTGTGTGCTGAAGGCAGCGATCTGACTGTGAGTTTGAGTGATGGTTAGAAATTATTAAAGTAATACCTCGTCGTCTAATTTGACGGTCTAGACATAACATTTCCGCCCATAGGTATAGACCAGAAATACTTAATGGAAATCTAATAACAAATCATCTCAATTACATCCTTTCGCCTTTAAAGAACAACTTGAGCTTTCAGAAGTATGTTCAATGCTGCCAACGTGTTTTGGCTTGAGGGAACAATGGCCTCAAGATTTCTCACTAGAATCAGTCAGAGAGGAAGTTTCTCAACGCTGTGGTCTCACTTACTGGCTCCGTGTGTTTGTGTGTTCACATGCATGTGTGTGTGAAATCTATCTCGGGTGGAGAAATCAATATGTGTCATCTGCCACACTGCGAGATAACACATGAGAGCTCTCCTCCCCGCTGAGCTCCCAGCAACACGCGAGTGCCTGTTATCAGTTCAAATTAATGCTTCCACTAAATAATGAATGGCACGTTTGATCCACTGTAAGAAGCTGAACGATGGAGTTTGGGATTATAATTTAAACAAATCACTCATTGGGATTCTATACATGAAAAGGCACTTAAAGACACATTTCATCAGTTATCCTGCTAATCAGCTGCAAGTCAAGATTATTTTCATAATGGAGTAATGTGGTGGTTAATTTTTAATAGGGCTGGGCGATATGGACAAAATCTTCTCTTCTGATATAGGTGATTTCATATCTTAATAACAATATATGTTATGATACAGCATGTTTCCTGGTAATTCAATATATAAGTAGTCTGCGGCCGCCCTGTTAGATCACCTGGTAGAACATGTGTCCCATGTAAAAATAAAAGTCTATCATGGAAGGCTAAAAAGGCCAAAAAAAATTTACAATAATTAAATAAAATTGTCTTTATAAAGGCTATTTTACAATTACTAAAGCCAAGAATTCGTTACATTTGAGAAAAAGGAATTGGTAACAATTTTGACTTTTTTTCTTGATAAATCACTGAAACAATTAATTGATCTTACAACATGAAAATGTTTTCATATGTGAAATATGTTGTGAATTGTCTAAAAACTGCATGTTGGTATCACATGATTTCCTGTTTCACATGTGATTAACCCATTAACCCTGATATATTACACGTGATATCACACGTGAAACACTGAAAATGATTGTATGTTATTCACGTATTTAAACGTGTTTCACATTTGATAAATTCACACTTTCTCTCTTTTATGAGGGAGGAATTGTTCTCAGCTTTCTGTCAATCACCCAGCAAATTCAATTAAACTGATTGTTTGAGTATTACTCCAGATGAATAACTGCTTTGTCTTTCCTCCCACACAGACGCAGAAATGCTGTGACGGCATGTCTGCGCCGCGCTGCTGTTGCTTTCTGAGCCGACAACAAGAGTTTAGTTGAATTTTAACACTCCAAGGTTGTGTAATGGTGAGTATTTCACAAACACACTCCTCAAAATTCATTTCAACTTCATAACACCTGCGCTTGTAATGTCGGGTCCCAGCTGACTCTCGATTTTTAGAAGCAGGTTGTTGACTTAATACCCAAAGTACAATATGTTGGAGAATATCTCCCATCTGTTTATCTTACAAGCTCCCATCTTCAGTTTATTATACATGACCAATCAGATAGAGCGCGTGCCCAACAAGGCTGGTTAACTTCTAACAACTGGCAATTATAACCTTCCTGTCTGCTTGGAGGAGTTTTATACCTCTAATAGAACAGCTGATGGGAGACATGCAGCATACTTATTTATTACTGAGGGTTTAAATTTCATTGTGAATGTCACATCCTTTGCGTGATCATTGAATTATTGCATAAATGTGGATCCACGTTGTCATGGATTTTTACACGCACGTGTCAGCGTGTGGGTTTGTTCTGCAGACGCCGTGCACAGGCAGCACTGCAGGGCGCTCTCTGCTATTGTGTCCATTTATATTGAAATATTATGCATTATGGAGATCACATCCTTGCTCACATCACCCTGCTCCGCCAGCCACTTGAAATACCGTGTTGATGATGTCTTTTGAAGCGGCACAGGTTATCACTCTCAGTACCTGCCTCGCACAATGCGCCGTGTCGCTCGGAAAGCGACGGCAATTCAAATATTGTTTTGATAGGTCATGAAAGTTTGTAATTTAAGAATAATGCATTTCATTTTGGCTGCCTAACAGGTTTTATCATCATGATATCCTCATGGGTGTCAGTGATTGTCATGCTGGTGGCATTTGTGAATGGAGCGAGAAATGGTGAGTGTTGCTCTCAGAATGAAATGGCAAATCTAAATGGAAATACCTAACCAGCAGGTAGGGAGACAGTTGTTATTCCACCTTTCCTTGTTTGTCTGTGAGGTGCTGTTTAAAGTAAATGTAAAGCTGCTCATTTATATTTAAGATTCTCACCAACATGCCACATCTGAATTGATCTCTCATTGTCAGAGGATGACACACAGCCGTGTGCTGTCGTCCGGACGTCCAGCACCGTGGTGCCTTTTGGGTCCCCCGTCACGGCCACATGTGTCATCAGAGACGGCTGCCCTCTGGTCGTTGGACAAGCTGCACATATAGATTGGCGCCTCGGTGATCGCCTCCTCCCAGGCAACATGGTGGCCAATGAGAGCGGCACGGTCTCTGAGGTTGTTATACCAAGCTTCAATCTCACCAGGGAGCTGCTCACCTGCTGTGTCCAGGCCGCTCCTGTAGGAGGAGTGGAGATCAGAGCTGGATGT
>CAFUXE010000406.1:1104154-1125046 GCA_903364295.1 Serranus cabrilla
CAGCCTCAGCACCTATCATTCTGGAGCCAATCAGTTCAGGTGGGAAATACAGAAAAACAGCATCTATTGAATGTTTTCTTTGATTGTTTCTATTGTGAGCAAGCAGCAACCTCCGAATATCATTTACTGGCCAATAACCAGTATTTAATACAATTCAAATCCAATTAAATTCCACATTTAAATCTATTTTCAGGTTTTCAAAATCATAAAATAAAGGTTTCTATAAAACCTTTTTTTGGCCTTATTCTTTCTTTTTCAAACTGACAGTGTTACAGGCGTG
The DNA here is from genome assembly GCA_903364295.1 of Serranus cabrilla. Lineage (NCBI taxonomy): Eukaryota > Metazoa > Chordata > Actinopteri > Perciformes > Serranidae > Serranus > Serranus cabrilla. Next base: position 1,104,435 of record CAFUXE010000406.1, read on the forward strand.
CAGTACTGAGCTGGACTCTTTTAATTCTACTTCTCTATTTTTAAACCCAGAAGGTCATTCGACAACACTAGCTGCTGTTTTGAAGATATTTCCAGAATCCTCTTCTTTCTACCTGAAAAAAAATCATGTGCACTGCACAAAAAAGATTATACCAATTTCCCCAGATTTCAACATAATTCTTCTCTCCAGGTAATCTGAAATCGATTCTCCTTTCCTCTTTTGTATGACAAAGAAAAATGTAATTAATTTGAAAGAAGGTATAAAATAATAAAAAAAAAAAATCTGGTGACCATTTTTTAAAGTCTAATCTAAATAGTTTTCTCTCCTATTTTTTTTAATAGAATTTCATTTGTCTAAGTGACTTTGTTTTTTAATTTCAGTTGGAAGAAAATTTTCAGTGTGTTTTTGTAATACTTATTCTGGCCACAAGAGGCTGACGTGCACCATTATATATATATAATAATAAAGCCACCATGTTTGTTTGGATTGGAAAATAGTGTCACAACTTAAATAATACCGTTTATTCATTTATACAAAAGATACTTTTAGCATTCTGGAAAAACCTTGAGACCAGCTCAAAGCATTGTTAAACATCCTTCTGGATTAAAAAAAGATGAATAATGTAAACTCTTCTCCAGCTTAGAAATACCTAAAATATTTGTGAGCCAAAACTAAATTACATGTGAGTTTGCTTTGTTGACTTATTTTATTACAGCTAAGTTTGACCGACCAACAATAGTGAAGGTTCAAGCGGTGCCAAAAAAGTACGGCTGCCTGAAGCTGAGCTGGAGTTTATCCCAGCAGCAGGCCTGGATGCAAGACTACCGCCTGAACGTGGAAGTTCGACTCAAGACTGCTGACAGCAGCCAGTGGAGTGAACCACCAGTGAGTAAAATTACTTCCTCAATACAAACTAAAAGCAGTGTAACGTTCTTGAACATGCCTGGAGTCACATTAGTTTGTGCTCTGTTAGATCCTGTTGAGCCGGGTCAGACCAACCAGATCTGTGGACCAGTGTCGCCTCCTCCACGGCACTCAGTATCTCGCCCAGCTTAGAGTCAGAGACAAGCAGAGCCCCTGGAGTGAATGGAGCAGCAGCCAGTCTGGAGTCACCTTGGAAAGTGGTAGGACTCCGATCAATTCAGAGTGACACAATCAGTCCGTCTCACACTGTCCGATCTATTGCCTTTTCTTCCATTTCCTGGTCTTTTCGATATATGCTAATGCCATGTTCTACATCTCCCACGTTGCTTTGCTCTATAGCACAGGCTGAATTGATGTATTGAGTTCTGCCACACACTTTGCCAGTGAATCCATAGACCTGTCTTACATGGGAAAGTTTTCGTTTTTAAAGAGTAGGAGGAAAAGTGAAGGCTTTTGACGAGCCGCTCATCTGACAGCTGTTTCTTTTCTCTTCAGCTCCCACTGGACGTCTAGACTGGTGGATGAAGGTATCAGGGGATCACATGCACAAACAACTCCAAATGCACTTGTTTTGGAAGGTACACACCTCACACATCACATGTTGCTGGACACCTGTCACAGACTGATGTATTTCCTGTTATAGCTCTAGTTGAGTGTGTGAGGTCTGCTTTTAAAATGCCCTGTCACTTTTTTTTTTCCCGTTGCAGCCATCAAAACAATTCCGTGCCAACGGCCAAAATGTGTCATACATTGTCTCAGTGAAAGAGCTGCCAGGTGAAAAGGGAAAGGTTTGCTCTACAGAGGGGAATTACTGTACTTTCCACATCCCCAGGAGAGTTAAGAAAGTGTACCTGAGTGCTGTAAATGGAGCAGGGAAATCCTTACCCACTGAAGTTCGGATTCACCAAGCTAAAGGTAAAACTGTCAGCCCTAAAGATTAAGATGCATTTTGCACACACAGAAACAGCGAGCAGGGAATTTGTACTGTGCATTTAACCCATGAAAACCCATGCTTACCCATGCTAGGAGGAGTGGGCAACACATTTCTGCACCCTGGGAGCAGTGGGGGTTAAACGGCTAAACCTGCTAAAACTGGTTTAAAAAATGGATTTGATATGATACAGTTTAATACATTTTTTCCATAACATGCATAATCAAAAGTCACATGATACGATATTGCTGTGATTTTAAATGTTTTGCAATATGCTGAGTATTGTGATAATGCATGTTGCAATATATTGTGACTTATTATCTTTTTTTCAGCTGAAAATTATGTCCCTTAAGGGAACATATTTCTACATATATTTCTAGTTTTATCAGGTCTTTTGATCTGTCCATCTCACTTTTAACATTTTATTGCAGTAAATGGGATTGCCAAGCAGAAACTGACCAACACTGTCAATCAATATGTGATAAACGTTGCATGCAACTTGCAAACTGCAAACTGAACTGTTTGTATTACAGCCTACATAGTCCAACTTAACTGAATGCAAACATGTGTAGTAGTTTGAACAATGCAGCTTGAACAAAAAAAATATGCAGCCCCCTCAGCAACCGCAGAATCTGTGATTACATTACTGTTCTAAATTATATATGTTTTATTTTATTTTGAAAATGAAATAAAATAAAACATTTTATTTTGAAATGAAATAAAACGTCTTAATTCTGCATCATGTAGTGGACTAAAAAACTTTATTTTGTTCTCGTAGCAAATGTTTAATACATATTTGTAATATTGATAATTTGTATAGTAACATATTCATACTTACAATCTGTGTATTGCTGTTTCTATGCTGTATTGATTTTTTTATGCTGTGTTTTGTGTGTGTAGCTCGTGATGTGATTTCAGACGTCACAGTCACTCCTCATGATGACACATCCCTTCTGGTCCAGTGGAGTCTGGTTTCTTCCGGTATCTCTAGTTTTGTGGTGGAATGGGGACCTTTGATAAATGCGAACGTCTCTCTCACCCAGTTTGAAATAACAGACAGAAACCAGACACGCCTTGTTTTAACAGGTATGTTTTATCAAATCTGTATTCCGTTTTATGACAAATCCATGTCCTTCTTACTTCCTGACCTTTTATTTAGTTTTCCTAATCTAGAATTCATCCTTTACCATGAGAATTCGCTCTTCTTTTTCTTGTGCACAACCCGCCTGTACACACTGTCAGGAGCTTATGGGCACTGATACACTCTAACCTCTTCACTCTCATCAATAGGCAGCTTTGAGCCCTACAAGCCCTATGGGATCTCTGTGTATCCGAGGTTTAAGGATGGGATAGGCCTTCCTCAGACTGTTAATGCCTACTCGAGACAAAAGGGTAAGTCACCAAAGACACGAAGAGGATCACACAAAGAGCAGGCAAGGGTGTGAGAGTGAGGCTGCCTCAACTTTAAAGAAGGGAAAAGGGAATTTGCCACATGAGTAGAAAATATATATATTGTGCAATCGATCAGAAACAGCTGATATGTGATGGAATAATGCCCTCTTGTGGATAGAAATGAATCATTATTTCCTGCTGGCCTGAAGGGTTTAAATCACAAGCATAATCAGTCATTTTAGTTGTAATAATCACTCACAATGTTTCTTTTTCAAGCTCCATCCATGGCTCCAAAAATACAAATTAAAAAGAGCTGGCATTCACATGTCGAGCTCACCTGGGATGAAATACCGTTAGACCAAAGGAACGGTTTTATCCAGAACTACAAAGCCTTCTACTGGGATGAGAGCGGAGCCGTTAAAGGTAGGTTGGAAACATGAATGGGAGAATTTGGATTTTTTTTAAAGTGGGGTTTGTATGAGGTACTTGTCTGTAATCAGTGTATTACCTACAGTAATAGTTTGGAGAAGCAGGCAGCACTGAAGTTAAGCCATGTTCTGCTGTGGAGGGGGGTGCAGCAAAATGTATTTTAGCCACCAAAAAAATCAATGTCAGTTTAAGTGTTATATTTGAAATATTTGACCATCTATTTATTTATTTACCATTAAACTTAATGCAGGGCAAACTAAAGTACTGCTTTCCTCAAAATCACCAGACTCCTTTGACAAAAACAGCAATTTTACTCTGCAGAGCATGAGAGCTGCTGATCTGCCTCTTCCTCATTCAGTTACTTTATTTGTGCTATTGTCTGATTTTGGTACAGATTCACCGAAGTCACATAATAACACAAATAAAGTAACTAAATGAGGCAGTAGTAGAACGGTAAATCCCCTGTTCTGCAAGTTAAAATCACTGTTTTTGTTAAAGGAGTCTGGGGGCTTCAAAAAGATAACAGCTGAAGCTTTAACAGGGCTGTGTACGGTAAGGTAGAGCAGTGAAAATAATGCAAATATAGAATAGACTTTAACTGTCTAGAATACTTTAAGCTGCTGCCTCCGTCCTTCCTCCACTGTTGGTTATACACTGATTATGAATAAGTAGCTCAAACAACCCCATTTAAAAAAAAAACCCAACTATCCATTTTACTCCTAAACCACTATCTTGTGTCTTTTATGTTCTCTGATCTCTGCCTCTTGTTTCAGTTGTGAATGCTGACCTGGAAGAGAGGAACGTGGTCCTGAAAGACCTCAAGTCTGCATCTCTCTACGAAGCTTTTCTGATGGTTAGCACGCATGGCGGGAGCCTGAACGGGTCGACTATTCATTTCAAAATTGAGCCCTTTGGTTGGTATTATCATCCGGCTGTGTCTTTCTCAAAACATGGCAGAGATTGAGAGTGTGTGTTCCCAGCAGATCTTTTTAATCGTGTGTATTTCTCTCCTCTCAGATGCGGTCACTGTTGTTGTGATGATTGTAACTGCGTCCTGTGTCGGACTGTCATTCTTGATTTTCTTCATAGTCGTGGCCTGTTTCTCCAACCACAAAAGGTGAGATTGTTGCCAGGCTGTCTTGATATGTGAAGCTGTTATGTCATTTATTAAGAAAATCTGTCTTTTGCAGGCTGAAGGGGCGTTTTTGGCCGGCTGTTCCAGATCCGGCTAACAGCAGCATCAAGAGATGGACATCAGAATCAACACAGGTGAGGACCCTGTTTACCTGTGCAGCATCAAGTGCTTCCATGCAGTATTTTAAAATAACAATGGATGATAATGATGATGATGATGATAACATTGCTCAATGTGTAAACATGTAGCTGTTATATTCAACATAACTTTATACACCAGTGTAGTGTTTACAGCTCATTCAACAGCCTCCAAGTGGGAAAAAAAGCCACATGCTTCTTAATTAAGACGCATTCATAAAAAATGCAGAGTGATATATACGGCAAAATACTGGCCGTGTTTATATTTGTCATTTGCTGTTCACTACAGATTATTGGGGTAATTTTTTAACCAATTTGATATCACCAGGAAACTTCCCAACAACACAAACCAACACACCATTTTTTATTGCAAAATTATTCGTGTATTTTGGATGTCTGGTCTAAAAAAAATATGCTGCAGAATAGCCCAAAAGCTTAAGATTGACCAGTGCATGAAAAAAATGTCTTGTCTTATTAAATCCTGTTATTTTATATTTATCTTATTAAATATATTCTTATTGGCCTACATTTCCAGCACAGAAATCTGAACATTCAGTCAAGCCAGGTTCAAAATTAGTTGCATTTAGTTTAGTTAGTTGAGACATTATGTAATGCTAACCTTTAGTGCATTTTGGAGAAATCTACAGATGCAAATAGACAAAGTGTAGTATAATAAACATTTGAATGTTTATTATTAACTTTATCTTCCTTTTGCAGGATTCCCATCTGTCCTGGGACAGTGAAGAGCCCAACCCAATGTACCTGTCCCACCTGAGCTTCCTGGACCTCTCTGTGAAATTGAGTAAAGAGGATGATGATCCGTGGTTAAGCAGCGCTGAGGACACCAGCGACCTGGGAGACTCCATTTGTGGTTCCCCGTTCATCCCTGGCTACTCTGGTTCCAACAGCGACTCTGTTCCTTACGCTACTGTGATCTTCTCCGGTCCATGCAGCAGCCCCACACCCAAAGACCCCCATGTGTACCTGCGTTCTGAGTCCACACAGCCCCTCTTGGAGACCGAAGAATCCTTCAGTCCAAAGTGCTACCAGAATGTAACAGCCAATGGGAGGCCAAGTGAGCAGTGCTTTTTCGGACCTTGCCATGATTATGAACCGGAAAAGGGGGAAGACCTGAGCCATCTGTGGGATGACTTTCCTTTTCTACGAGCATTACGCTTAAATGATACCGAAATTGACTAAAAGTACTTTAATTACTTTTCCTCTATGCAAGATGTTCATGTAGGTCTGTGTTTGCAATGATATGTTCATTCTGCAGAGCGCACAGAATGCATGCAACACTTACTGCTGAAATCAAGTTAATGATTATGATGCTCATACTTTGTCTGAACCACACTTTGTAAATATATATCACCTCTATAGAAAATACATTTTTTACTGAAGTTATAATCAATATTGTTGAGAATATGTTGCTGTGGCTTACATGTGGACTTTCTCAGAAATACTTATTTTTTTATGCCAAGAGGGCACAGTTAAAACAGAAAACCCATAAAGACGGAATAAAGTGTGTTTTCCTGCTGAATGATCTTTTTTATTGAAATAAATCCTCATGTGAAATTTTTGCTGGTAAAATGGGACACCTTGTTTTATGACTTATTATTTGGTCTAAACGTTCAGTGTAACTCAAACAGCTTTATATTTCCATTTAGTTGTGTAAGTTGGAGGTAATGGATGTTAAATTGTCAAAAAGGATTAAACACGGGGAAAAATGCCACTTCAGAAAAAGGTCTAATTAAAATGAAACAACAAATATAATGTGGTTTATGTTCGTAATAAATAACAACAAAAAAAATCTGCATATAAAGCAAGTGGAAATTTACTTGTTAAGATGTCTTGAATGGCTTATTAAGTGCATATTTTAATAGGAATTTAAAAATAAAATACACACTTGGTAAGATTTGCCTTTTTGTCGTGAATTTATTGGTTTCAAAGCTGAGATTTTTTAACAATTAAAAGACTGCATTATTTGTTCAACATCTCAACTTCATACCATTTTCATTTTCATTATATTGTATTGTGATTCCATTCGGCTCCTCTTCATCTCCTCTTCCATTTTATATAGAGTAATTAATGTAACATGTGAGCTACCACTGCCATTTGGTATAATATCTGTTCATAATTTCATACTAAATCAAGCCATTATAAATTCTACAATTTCAAATCATGAATGTTATAATATCATTTATATAAAAGTTGAATTCATCGAGAAAATAGTTAGCGGAATGAAGTTTATTTTTAAATTATTTGTTTGTTTTTTATGATAGAAACTTGTATAGTCTTCCTATCCATGGGTGCCGAAAGAGGGGAAAGGGAGAAGGATTGTAGGATTCTAATAAAATTATTTTACAAAAAAAACACATTAACTAACACATTAACTTATTAACTAACATATGATCAAAAAATTACAATGTCCTGGTAACAATACCTTTATTTTGTTTTATTGGGGGCCCTGTAATGATTCTTTTCATGGTGCCCAAAATCCCTCGTGGCGCCCCTGGTCCTATCGATGTTTTCTGGGATTGTTAGCACAGCCTTGAACAAATGTCCCCAATCCTCACTCAGCTACTTTGGTCTAGTCAAAATGGCGAGCCTCTTATAGGGGTCGAGTGCGATTTTATGTCACATTTTCATCATTTTCGGGCTGGTTTATGTTCTACCTTATGAGCTATATTGACAACCATGTTCACAAACGTGGCTCTGCGTACGGTTCTGAAAACCTCCGTGGGTGTTTTGAGAGACAGCGGCGCTCTGTGCTCTGCCCTGACAGGGAAACCCTGGACATGCAGCTCGGCTTTTTTATCGTCACCGAGAGTCGGCTGTGGTAAGTTTAATGACATGGGGAACCTGAGGAAACTGGACATATATGTTTAGAAAATAGCTGTATTTTATACAACATTAAGCTGTTGACAGTGCCTGTTTGTTAAAAGCGGTACCGTTAACCGTTAAGCTAACGTTAGCAGCATCGTCAGTTAGCTAACACCAACAGCAGTGGGCACTGTTGACAGACAGCTGTAGTGGTGGAAAATGCTTAATAGTGTTGAAAGTAATTTTAACGCTACTAAATTTACATTTTAGCTAACAGTAGCTAACGGTTTTGAGACATAACTCATGCATCACTGTGACATACATTTAACATATTATGGCGAGACACAACAGGCAAAACATAGTTTTGTGCTATTTTTCTTTGGTAACATGTCTCCTTTCAGATGAGTGGAAAGAAAACAACCAAAACTAGGTGTTTGTTTTTCTACAACTTCATGTAGTAAAAGGTTAGTTTATTGGATTAGATCGTTTCCTAGACAGTGCACACTTGCACAAAATGACAACAAATCTTTTTTACTTGCAGTTGCAGTAAAAAAAAAAAAAAACACCTGTTAGCTTTGATTGTTTTCTTTACATTAATCTGAAAGAAGACATGTTATGAAAGCAAAATAGCCTCCCAGAAAGCATGTTTTTGCCTGTTGTTTCTCACTTTCCGATAAGTGGAAAGATAACATCCAGATATATTTATTCCTTAGTTACTTAGATAAAACTGTCAACAAACACTGAACATCACAAGCTTCATGAAAATAGGATTGTTGACAGGCTGTTATATTAGACTGCATTCGTTTTAGGAACACCTAATAAACTGGCACATTAGTGTATAAATGTGGGTTCATGCAGGCATAGGATTAGATTAATAATATCATACTCACTGGCTTTAGCAGATAATTACTTAAACTGTGCAAAAAGTTAAAAACAAAACAAGATTATGTTGAATAATAGATTCTAATAAATCTTAGGGTAAGGGGCTTTACACCACAAGTGGCATTATTACTTTGCCTCCCTTCACACAGCAGTAACAATAAAAAACTAAACACTTATATTAGGACGTATGCAGTCGTATCTTTGTAGCAAGTATTCATATTTGTTATTTCAGACTTCACTTAGTGTTTATGTGTATGTGTGTGTGGCTTTGTCTCCTCAATCTGATGCATCATCTTGCTTCATCATGATTTTATCGGGAGCATCTAGAGCAGCCTTAGTTTCACTTCCCTTCAAGTCTATTAGAATATGATAACTAGTTTTCACACAGTTTTATCCTAATTTTACCTCACTGAGTCATAGACCAAACTGTCATTAACATACTGAGAACAAAATGGCAAGTTGGCAGTTTTAAATCGTTTCTATTCAGAAGAAAATAAAATATATTAACTGTACCGTCTGACAGAAAAGACATCATCGACAATATCATAAGAAATAGAAAGTAGCTTGCCTTGCAATAATGTTCTTGCAACTTTGCATAATGTTTACCAGAGAACTTTCTGTAAACTGTTCTGACAGACGGAGAACATTGCGACACCAGAGCAGCTGCAGTGCATCATCGTGTTAGCTGCAAATGTGTTTGGACTTCTGCAGGGACGATGCACCAGTGTTTTAAGGAAATGACACAATTTGGTGTTTTGATTATATTGATATAAACAACCACTATCCTCTCACAATCAGATATGTGCGTATTTGCTTTATCAGGGGTGAGGGACTGCCGCGTTGTGCTTATTATCTCGCTTGTACTCTTCAAATCAAGCATCCTATCCTTGTGTATCAGTAGCATCGTCATTCTGTATTTTACTTCTCACAGAGCAGATTAAAACATTTCACACACAGATATAGAGACGGTATCCCATTACTGTGAAGTGGCATGCTGCTAAGAATGACAAAAGGATCACTCAGATCATACATACATTTAAGAAAAACAAAACTGCGCAGTATTCCATTGCTGATTAAGATTTTTAATGTCAATGTTATGAATGAAGCTTCACAGTATTTGGTACAGCCCAACTTTGAATATAAAGCTGTATTGTTGAAAAATGTTAAGGCCTATCATTAGACATTGTTGTTGAATTGACTGGAGTTCAGCTTTTTTGCACCTTATTTGTATTTGTGCGCAAGACATTTCTTGTCTTGACTAGAGCTCAGTTATCATTATAGAATGGGCTAAAATGTAATACATTGTTTGTATGATGTATAGCAATGTTAAATATTTTTAATAAGATATTATGTTGGTGGTGCATAATCCAGTAACAGCCACCATATTGGTTAAAAATTAATTTCCCCACCTGTAAAATCATTATCTGCATTGTTCTCAAAAATCCCATATCTGTCAGGCTTTAGTCTTGACCTACAAACCAGCTTTGTGGAGGTCACAACATGCGTTTTTGTTGAAACTGTGTCACGGAAGTGCTGAGTCAGTAACTTTGTTATTACAGAGGGTTCCATGTAGTTCACAGTCAGCTCTGACTGGCAACCACTGATCCTTTACTGGCACACATGCTGTTTTCATTTGTCTTTCAACACTGGACAACATTGGAAGTTCTGTGATTGTTTTTTTAGGCCTAAATTGTTGGGCCTCTTCTAAGCTCAAACTTGTTATGATCCCTTTGTCAAATAGTTTTTATATGTGTTGTTTTCATCATCCCCTCCACTCACTCCTCTCTCTCCTCAGTCGCAGGTAGCTTTGGTGTTCCACCACCTGTGAGACATTATGCTCGAGCGCCGAAGAAAAAGACGGCAGGTATGCGTTGTCACCGCACCATGTTTTGACATTTTGAAATGCTCGATCTTCATCCTAACATTTTTTTTTTCTTGCAGGCCCTGTGAGCCAGCTCAGCGATCTCCCTCCCACAATGCTGAAGATGGATTATGCAGCGGTGCCCCTCGCTCAAATGTAGTCATGCATCTATATCTTATAAAATGTTAAATGTAAATTCACAAGTCATCACAATCTATGTTTATTCTAATTATATTGTGCCTAACACTTGTGTATTGTCTGTCTATAGGTCTGATGATCTTGTCAAAAGACTTCTGTCGTTGGAGTTAGCCAATCATGTGAGTCGTCATGTCCCCACAGATCGCCTCGTTATTTTTTTAAACGTACACTCACATGCCACTTTCAGAAATAAAAGTTATAAACAGGTAGTGTAATAATATGTGTTCATGTCTTCAGACTGAGAAGCTAAAGCTGAAAACGGAACAGCTGATTGCTAAAGTCCAGAGGGACGAAAATGACCGCAGCTCAGTGGAAGTCAAGGGTGAGTTGATAGAAGCACAGCTAGTGTTGTACATATACAAACACATAGACACATAGACGAAGATTATTTTACATGTATATTCATTCAGTTCTGCTTTGAATGTCTTTTTTTCCCTCAGTGGCTATTCTGACTGCAAGAATCCGAAACTATCAGGAACACTTGCTAAAACATCACAAGGTGAGCAGAGGAGTAAAATCCGCATCATTTTTCTCCCTCATAAGCTGAACAGGAAGGCCTTCAGGTTTAGGTTTTATAAAACAATCTTGATGACGTATCATATGTCAGGTCACTTGACTTGCAAAACCAGAACTTTCATGTATGATTACGTCTCTCCACATTTCCTCCCTGCCTTCCTCTGGTGTGAGGCATGCGTGTGCTACAGGATATCCTGTTTACTCCCACACATTAAATAAGAACATGCGTAGTATGGTCATGGTTGAAAATTTCCATGTTACATCATGCTTGTTGAAACTGACACAGATAGGGAATAGAGGTTTTAATGGCTGAACTCTGTTGTACCGTTGTAATAAAGTATCTCCTCATTAGTTGATGAGTGTTAAAAGTAGGTGTCCCCATTTCTTTGTGTTTTAATTACTTTCAATTTGATGTTATTTAATTCCAGGACAAAGCTAACAAGAGGCGGATGCTCATGGCCATTGACCGAAGGAAAAAACTTTTGAAAAACCTGAGGCTGGTTAACTATGAATCTTTTGAAAAGTTGTGCGAGCAGCTGGGCATCACTTACACTTTCCCTCCAGAGTACTACAGACGGGTCACTCGCCGCTGGCTGGCCAAGAAGGCCTTCTGCATCAAGGTAGCAAACAAATGACATCATTATTCTGTTCATATCTGTATTTTCTACATACGATGTGCAGATTTTCATTTGCATGCTTAGGATCTAACAATGATGTCAATTGGAGATTAGTATCTAAAGAGCTTAAACCCTGACCAAGGTTTTCCTTCCACACTTCCTTCCTGAAACAATGATGCATATTGTGGCTGAGGGTGTCATTCACTCTTTCCGTAGGTCGATGTGTCTAACTGACATGTTGAAGGTGTTACTTTGTGCCTCCGCTGACACTTATTTTGTCATGTGTGTCTCTTCTCAGGTCTATGAGGAAGTGAAGAAGCAGAAAGCCGAGCAGAGGCTGAAGATGAAGCAACATTTAGCCTCCACAGAGACGGAGGCAGCCAAGACAAAAGCTGTTTAGATCCAGGAAAAGACACTATTGTGTATAATACGATTTAAGTGCTTGTCTTAACCAACATTACTTTTACACATGCAGCGTGTGGATAAATGTCTCCTTTTTTCATGTGTTACATCATACAATATGACTCTCTTTTGCTGTTGATGTCAAATAAAATGTCTCAAAAAATTGTATTCAATGGCTTCTATGACTACAGAAATGTATTTGTACTGAAATATATGGCAATCGATTAAATATGTTGTAGATTATCTCTACACAAAAGTGAATCAGCCACTGATGTCATTTCGGCAAGGTAGGGAACTGAAATAACCAGATCATTAGGAAACTTTCTGTTTTACTCTATTTCCCACTATATGCTGCAACTCAACACTGAATCACAGAATTGCAGAAAACTTTTGCCGTGCTGGAGTCTGTGGCTTGAATATGGCCTCTGGACTAGGATCTGGTGTTTTTCCATCAGCTGTCAAAAGGCAAAATGCACATTGTTTCATCATCGATCAAACTGATAAGTAACTCAGTGACGTACTTATACAACAAGTGATTGCATAATATTTAATATTAAGCAAACAATTCACAACATACATTTCACCATTTCAAAACAGTTTGTTTTTGGTTATTTTTTTGCACTGGCCAACATTATTCAGTTTCTTTAAGAGTTTACATTTTATTGGTTTGAGTGTATGGAGATAAGGATTTTCAATAGGAAGCCAGAAATGATAACATGATCAGCTGTTTATTATGAAGAATTCACCACAAAACTAAATAAGACATTTCAGCTTGCAATGCTGCATTTTAGTTTGAATATCATAGAGGTGTTGGTGGAACTGGTCATTTGGAGGCTGTATAGGTTAAGTTGCTATTAAAACTCAACAGTCTTTATAATCATACAGTACATCACCTCAAACTATAGCATCAGTAGTCATCGCTCATGTCCAGTATGCTGGATAACAAAACAACTCATTGCTGAAATAAAAGCATCTTTATTTTATGACCGCTGTGTATTGCATTTTTCTATTTATATTTAAGGTTGTTCTCACACCTAAATTGTGGTAGAGTAGCAAATGCAGCCATGTGTGCATGCAACAGACATCCATGTGACATTTGGATTCCTGCAGGGGTTTTAGTCAACAGAAAGCAAGTTTTTGCAGCTGCATGTTACTTTGTACTGGTTCACTTTGTGAGTAAACTCATTCCTTGTTTTCGCAAACTGCAGTGGTGAGATTAGTACATTGGTTAAGCTGTCTGACCACAGGGACGTGATGCATTTGGTGTTAAATGAAAACATGGTCTAAACAGTTCTGGCAACTGCATGAATTCTCTGAACTTTTTTGATCTCGTGTGAGATTATAAAACCATCTCATTTGAAGCCTTCACCTGCTCACACATCAGTGATCAGGATCTGTTTGTGATTAGACCCACTATCAGCCTCAAAGCAAAGCAGCAGTTCTCGTTAATAGTCTGAGTTTGTCAGCGAATGCACCACAGATCTTTGTCATCCTCAGAAAGAGCAGTTCGTTGGCAAACCAGCGTTTCACAGCTCGAGCTCGTCAGTTTCCTGTGTGGTGTGCAGCTTGTCAGTTCGATCAGGAGGAGTGCACACTGACAGACTCTTCTGGTAAGTGACACCTCTTTTCCCCTCTCGCAGAAGATTAACTCAAGAAATCGTTATTTTATCATTTAAACTGATGTTGCTTATGAACCAAATTTGCAAATTATTAATGTTTTGTTCTTTTAAAAGTGATTTCATTACAATAAACTTCTTTTACAACAGAGCATAGGCTGTCACGTGCTCCTGAGCTTAACTATGATCTGTGTCACAATGACATACTTTAATATGGCATGCTTTCATCTAACTATGTCCAATAGACTACGCACAGAAAAGGGTTCAGAAAGGGAAAAGCTTTAAAGTGAGAAATGGCATTCTTTAAATATTTGTAAAAGTTTGGTACACAGTTACTAAAACTACATATTTTCTGACCTACATTAGTAGTTTGTAACATTGTAACACTGCCTGTGTTCTAAAAAATATAATAAAGTATATTTCTGATTAAAAACCATGCAAGACAATGGTCAATTCATTAGTTTGAAAGTCACAAAAGTTCTCAAAGCCTAAAAACCAGTGTCTTGTTTGAGAGAAGAAGTCCATGAAACGTTTGTTGATACATTACATGCTTTGCAGGGAGATTCATGAATGCTGATTGAGCTGTAGAGTATGAAAAACAAACAGAAAGTATCCAATGAGGAGCACTAGAAGATTTCTACATATACAATCTATAACATTTTCTACTCTGGAAATTAATAAAATCACATGTGAGTGCACAAGACAAATGTGAAAACAACATAGAAAGATTGATTTAGGTCATTTTTCCTGCAGCAACTAACTGCACTATGCTATCCTGCACTGCTAACAGCTGAATTTGTTCTTACAGGCAACCAAATCAAGAACAACAAACAGATCCAGAAATCCAAAATGTCAAACCCAGTTGTCACCCATCAACCAGGTGCAGGGGGCTATGGCACAAATGTCCAAACAGGAGAGTGGAGCACGGGCCTGTGCTCCTGCTGCAGTGACTGGTTTGTCTGTGAGTACCATTCAACGTGCTTAAATTTGACATTATGCAATACAATACAACTTTTTTTCAAATATTCACAATGAAACACTTGTGATTCAGGTGCTCTTGGTTGCTGCTGTCCAGTTGCATTGAGCTGCTACACAGCAAGCAAGTATGGAGAAACCTGCTGCCTGGGTTGTATACCAGGAGGCGCAACAGCCATTAGGACTCATATGAGGCTGACCTATGGTATTCAGGTGAGTCACTCATACAATATGCATATTTCAAACTCTCTCTTGCTCGTGTTTTAGATGGTGCTGTAAGTCTCATACAGGAAGACCGACTTGTTTTCAGTGACTTGGCTGTTATGAAAGACAGAGATTTCAGAAAAATAGGAAATGTTGGGTGTTCCCTGCAACGCAGCCATTGAGAAACCCAAACTGCAGTACATTTCCTCATAGAGGGTTATCTTTCCTTTTTTTCTGATTTTGTTGCAATCTTTCGACCACAGGGAACAATAACCAACGATGCCTTGATGACCTTTTTCTGCGGATTTTGTGAAATATGCAGGATGGCTCGAGAAATCCGCATCAGGAATGGAGAAACCTCATCTTAAGAATACATAAAGACAGAAAGGATTCAGGCCCACTATATACAGTATTATATGTTTGTTCACAATGTCGAGCTATTATTGAACTAATGTTTTTATTCCTGTCGCGGGCCTAGCTTTCATGCAGACAAACAAAGAAGGGGCAGCTAATGAAATATGCCACTCAGAGTATTAAATCTTTTCTTTTTTACTTTTAGCTTTTTATACCTTTCTAACAGCGTGATCGAGTGCTAGCACTTATCTGCATTACTGTAAATAAACTGCATTTAAATCACTTACATCATGATTTATTACGTATATGCATGGACCATTTTGTACTACAATGTGAATAAATTTTGCAATACTTAAACATTTGATTTTGGCTATTTTGGTTAAATCCTTTCTTAAGGGAGAGAAGCTCCCAGAACAGAGAAATGCAACAGGATTTAATCATGGTAGAGGATACACCCAGTTTATACATCACTGAGATCATCAACAGATAAGTTATCTCCATTAAACTCTCTCATTAAAATCATTGGCCTTGACTAGTGTGCAGCTAGGTATGTGGCAGCAATTATGCCTCTGCTGTGCTTCAGACTTGAAAAACACACTTTTAACAAACAAAGGGTATCACTGTTTCCAGAGTGTTGGATAGCAGTGTGGAGGTTACTGAGAAGAGAATGAAATAAGTTGGTGTTTTTCCATCAAATATATGTATACTACAATGTGGGCAGATATAATATATATGTATAAATATATACGAAGGTGTAAAGTGGTAGAAACACTAAGTAGAAGTAGAAAAGTGTGGAAGTGGAGTGGTGCCTCCAAGTTGTGCAGTAATTTCCTGACAAGAATTTGGATGTGTTCAGAGGTGAAAGTAGTCAGTATTTCAAAATCAATAAAGTGCATAAAGTAACTATGTTATGTTTTATAACTATGGTATAGAAGTCTCGTGTTGCACTGGGATTTAACTGCATGTTCACTGTGGTTTAACTGAAAGTTTCACACACGCCTTGCCCCGCCCCTTTCCTGTACGTCACAACGCACAACGCGCTGATTGGCTGTTTGCTTCGTGGCCTGGCAACCAGAAGAGGCTTTACCAAACATACAGACCCCCTACTAGCAAGCATCCGAGCTAGCTGCAATCGCTAGCCAGCCTACGTTTTCTGGAGAGATTCAAGCATCCAAACACAATCATGTCTTCAAGAACTCTGCCTCTGTTATTCATCAACCTCGGCGGAGAAATGCTGTACATCCTGGACCAGCGGCTTCGAGCTCAGAACATCCCTGCTGACAAAGCTAAGAAAGGTAGCTAGCTTAGCGGCTATGCAGATGACAACAAAAAATATCACATTGCAGTAAAACGTTACTGTACACTGCGATTACTGCTCATTCATTTCAGTCTCTTAAAGGGTTGTAAAATTAAAACTATGTTTGGCTATTCATACGAAGTCAAGAGTTAACAGTAAGGTGTCAACTGATTGTCTTTTGTAAACTCAAATAAAATCATAACTCACATAGACATCACTTAAATTCCAATACTTCATTATAAGTAAACGTGAACTGCTCGATCTGCTCTGCTACATAAAATGTAGCCATATGTACCCAAAATGTGGTCAACTGGTCAATCCTTGAGTAATTTGCTGTGCAGCAATCTGGTTTTCAGAGCATCATTTCATTTATCTATCTCCTTTTAAATCATGAAGTTTCCACAATAGCTGGCTGGATAGAGGATGACCGAAGGAGAGGTATTCTTACAGAGCTTCAGCAAAATCATGCACTGATGCATTAGTAGTTGTTTGCTATGCTTTGGCTTAGACTGAAGCAACGCGCTAGGCAAATATGCCAACTTGGGAAATATAGTGTGGTTGTCTCTGCACCCAGGTACATTAACTTTACTGGTTATTTCACATTGTTCTAAGAACAGTAATCATATCTGCAAATGTACACTTATTAATAAAATCAAAGAGCATGTAAAGCTACCAAACAGGCCCATAGGCCACACAAATTGTCCTTTTGTCATATTTCTTTGAAACTTTTGTTATATCTTTATTTTAATTATTCTAATTGTAATATTTGATTAGTGCTTGACAATGTGGCATAAAATAAAACCTGTGATATTTATTATTTTAATCATGTTTTTCTTTAATAGACAAAGGATTTTTTTCTTATTTTAACATTCAAAATGTAATATTAATTATTACAGTGAAAACTTGACATTTACAATACTTGAAAATCAATAAAAGATGCATCTTCTGGAAAAAGAAATTCTACCATGGAGAAAAAAACAAACCAAAATTTTTTTTGTGCACTTAAATAAAAAAAAAAGTCAAACCAGGAGCTTGTCAAATTTATAAAAGTGGAAATTAAATTCTTATACATCATCCTAAACCATTATTTCAAATGAGTTGCTTAAATCAATTTATCACCAAGCTCTACATAAAACTTTTCTTTACCTCAAAAATATAGTGCGTTGCCTTTTATTTTGCATATACTAAGAAACTCATCTGGGGTCACCACACCTTCTGTCACTGCTCTGAGAACAGAGTTTCATTTTCACAACTCCTTTTTTTGTAGTTGAACTTTGACTTTCTTAGTGGTAAGTAGCAGCAAATACTACCTAGTGTTTATTTGCCTCACCCTTGAGCCAACGGAAAGCTTATAAACTATTGTAAAAAAGCGAAGTTACCCACACAACTGTGATTGTGACCACTGTCAGTTGCAACATTGATTAATGGATGTAATCATAGCAACTGAAATATTTCTAAGGGGAGTGTGAATACAAACATTTTCCTGCCTGGCCATTGCCCTGCGATAAAGTAGGACATAATGCTGATGGCTTCCTATGCTGCTGCTTTATTAGGGCCTTCTGGATAGGCTTTTGAGAAAATGGTTTTGGCCAACATCTGTATAGTATAGCATGCTGCCTGCTTCTGAGCTTACACTGTGGGGCGTACATGTGTCTAGTTTTAACTCTTTGTGGACTTCTCTGTTGTGCTGTTTGCCTGAGCAGTCATGAATGACATCATCACCACCATGTTCAACAAAAAGTTCCTGGAAGAGCTTTTCAAGCCACAGGAGCTTTACTCCAAAAAGGCCCTGCGGACCGTGTTCGACAGGCTCGCCCATGCCTCGATAATGAGACTCAATCAAGCTAGCATGGACAAGGTAAGCCATCATGAATACAAATGCAGTATTGTATCATACACATGTTTAATTGTTCTTTTCCTTTTTTTCTAATTTGAATTTCCACTTGAGTAGACCAGGCTTATGCACATATGAATCCCATTCTCTCGGCTTGTTTTAACGGCCTCCTCAGTATACACACGAGATTAGTATTTTAGAACCAAGCATGCTTCAGATCTACGTTAGATAAATCTACACATCAAGCACTGCTTTATATTCATATCACAACTGTGTAAATATTGGATACTTGTGTTGCCTTGAAGCCTAAAATACAGCTAATCTGAAGTACAAAGGGATTCATATTTCAAACACTGTATGTGGCTCCCTCTGCTGTTTATTATACAACAATGGTATTGGTTTTATTTTGAAGGATGAGTCAGTGAAATCATACGTTTGTGTCCTTCTTCACAGCTCTATGACTTAATGACCATGGCTTTCAAGTACCAGGTGCTTCTCTGCCCCCGACCAAAGGACATCCTCCTCGTCTCCTTCAACCACATGGACGCCATCAAAGACTTTGTGAAGGACACTCCCAGCATTCTAAGTCAGGTTGATGAGACGTACCAACAGCTCATAGAGGTATGACACGCGTGACTTCACTCTCCCTCAAATATGTTACGGACAGGGGTCACATTGCTCATGGCTTGTTGGGTTTTCCTGCAGTGTACTGATGTTGACGCATACAATGAGTTACAACATAACTGCACATGTTATTTACAGTGTGAGCAGCAACTGTTGTTTAGCATCGTTTTACTTTTTTGTTTTTAGATGTATACATCCTTGTCTAGTGGGGAATTCCAGCTGATCAGGCAAACTCTCCTCATCTTCTTCCAAGACATGCATATAAGAGTAAGTCCAGTATTGGAGAGAATAATCTTGACAATATTCTCTTTTTGTGTTTTACTCCTATCACAAGCCTGCTTTTGTGTTTTCCTCTATGCCAGGTGTCTATTTTCCTTAAGGATAAAGTGCAGAACTCCAATGGCCGCTTTGTGCTTCCCACCAGTGGTCCTGTGCCTTATGGAACTCAAGTCCCTGGTTTGATAAGGTACAACTGTACACGGCACTCAGACCCAAACAATTTTCTCTCTAAACAATGATGTATGAATAAGATTTAAAGCTGCACCTTTGGCCCTTGCAGTGATCTTTGATGTTTGCCTCCTTGTCTTTCATATGCTTTCTGATCTTACTCAGACGCTCTAATCTGAAGTTAAGCAGGTCTATCTGCAGCTAATAGCATTACAGAGGTTTTGTTAAACAAGCATTTACATTCTAATTTTAGATGTGCTGTATGTTTACTTCAAATTACTCAAGGAGTGCATGTGCACAGTGAAACATTTACATATACAACAGTGTTATTTAAAGCAAAAGAGGTCTTTAGGGTTACACTTTTTGGAACTCCAATTCAATATAAACGGCTCTACCTAATGAAAGCATGCCTTTCCATGATGTTGTGTTTTTGTGTGTGGTACTTCCAGGATGTTTAGCTGCAGTGGTGAAGAAATGAGCAGGCTGCAGTTCACTAATGGAGGAAACTATTCTGCTGCTCTCCGGGAGGGATCTTTCGAGATATTTGGAGACAGGGTCACCAAACTAGGCACAAACATGTAAGACACATCAATTTACAAAAGGTGTACATGTACATTACTTGATGGTACTGTATTTATGCAATGGCAGTGTGTTGATGATGATTTTCTGTCATCCAGTTCATGAAATATTTTTAATTGCTAAATCACAGACAACTGAAAATTTAGATATTTCCACTTATGTGGTTTAATGTAACACCATTTTATAACTTGGGACTTTCCACCAGATAGTAAAAAGTGTAAAGCCCACTGGATGAGTAGACAGGTTATCCTTGGCACTATGTTGCATTGAAGTGTTTATCCTCTTTTTTTTTCATCTTTTCATTCAGGTACAGCGTAAGCCGCCCAGTGGAAACCCACATGTCAGGAACATCTAAAAACTCTGCTCAGCACACTAAGGTGAAACTGCTTCACTGTCAGCACTGTAAATATATATATATATATATATATATATATA
>CAFUXE010000406.1:1125070-1141470 GCA_903364295.1 Serranus cabrilla
ATATATATTAGGAACTTGCACACAAGTTACAATTTTAACAAAGTTTCTGACATGTTTTTACTTACTCACAGTATGCAACATCAACAGGAATTAGGTGAAGGGATCCTGGTCCAGAACCATACTACCTGGTGCATAATCATCAGTAACAAGTCTCTGTGTGTCTACAGGTCAACACTGCTCCTAACCCTCTGGCCAAAGAGGAGTTAAATCTGCTGGCCAAGTTAATGGGAGGGTTGGAAGTTCAGAAACCAGGAAATGCAGACAGCGGCTTCCGAGTCAACCTCTTTGCCACCGATGAGGAAGAAGAGTGAGTCCCCGCTTTCCTGTGTACTGTCAATGTGTTTTATGGCTCTTGATCAACTGAAACTGCCACCAAAATGCAACTATTTAACTTGTTTTCACTTACTCTTAACTAACATTGTGACTCTTTTTGTTCACAGAGAGGCATTAATATCAAGACCAGATGAGCTTTCATATGGAATCATAAAGATCCAAGCAACAAAGGTAAAGCTTAGTTATCTGGACTCACAAACGCTTTCTATTGGTATGAATTTATTGAATGTCCTGTATGAAATTCCAACTTTAATGCGATGTAATGCGATTTAGTGTATGTGTCTGTGTGTGATTTTCTAAACGCCTGTAGGTGGTCAGATAGTAATTGTTGTGGGCAAAACACATTAGCACCTGGCTAGTCAAGTTATTAGCAGTCTCTGTGGTGGTTTTGCACAAGTTGTAAGGCATAACGTCAGCGTTTTACACCACGACTCGTCTCGTTTACAAAATCCAACTTTTACTGCATATTTAGTGACAAAACACTTGTCATCAAAGGGCAAGTGCAGACTACAAAAAGTCCAAAAATGTATGTGTCCTCCAAAACACAACAGTTTCATCCCTGTTCAATAATAATGTATTATTTAGGGTGCACAAACTACCAAATGATGACATGGTGGGTTGATTGATCGGACACTGGAAATGACGTCCTTATTTTTACATGTAGCTAGTGATGAAGCTAGCTGGACTCAACTCCATGGTTTCCCAGTGACTCTTGTTTTAGGCTATGATTAAATCAAACATGTTCAATAGCTGACACAATGTCTGGGACAGCTCACAACATGAGCAGGACCCATCACAGGGCTGCTCAACTTAGGTTTTTTTTTATTTCAGATCTAATTATTTTGTCTGGGAACAGGCATATCAAGGCAAAAAATCTCGTAGTCTGCACTGTCACAGTCCGTCAGTCTGACAACAAGCTATCTTTTCCCTATAAGCAACCCCCATGACTAGACTTGGGGCCAAAAGTTACTTATCTCAATGATAGGCTTAAGGTTATACGGTCAATGATCATAGATGTGAGGCTTTGCCAGTCTAACAGGATTTACTGTAATGAGGTATAAGTCCTCTGACACTGTGATTGGTGGATAACATTGTCTTTCAGGACCAGCAGGCCAATGCAGAGCTGGCCAAGATCATGGGAGAGTTCACAGAGTCTGGAGCTCAATCTCCCAGTGCCAGCAGCAAAGGAGACGACCTTCTGGCTATGATGGACGGCCTGTGACTTGGTAACCATGGCAGAAATTCCCAGGGGGGTGGCGCACGATGCATCGTCAACAGTCTGTTCTACTGTAGACCAGTCTGCTGTTTTTTACCTGCGTAAACTCTGCAGCAACCTCACATGCAGCCAGAAAACCTTCTTTTTTGGGTGCTTTTGAAATGCAGATGTGAGCAGGTGTTTCCATTGATGGTCAAATGACCATAGTTAACAACAAAGAATGTGGTGAGCAAAGCTTTAAGCTGTAAAACACTGTAATAGTATGTTTCCTGTTAACTGAAAGAGTTTCAGTGCATCAAAACATACAGTGGGCCTATATCAATGGGGTTAACATGAATGTGGTAATAACAAAACATCTGTTTTGTATAATTTCATGATGATGCATTTTTAGAATGTCAGAAAAATACACATTCCTTTAACTTTACATGATGTCATTTATCTTAAATGTTAATAATACATCAGATTTTTAGTTGATTTGATGGTTTATAATCCATAATCCAAGGTCACGCAGTGTGCAGGGGTCATTTTAAACTTCTTCTGTATTCTAATTAACATATGATGATATCATCGGGGAACTGGAGAAATCCCAAGTGCTCTTTCTATATGATTCAAATTCCCTCAAATCTTTATTTTGGTAAGAAATATATTTATCTTGCATCACACTGTACAGTATAAGAAGAACCTTGTAAGACATTTTCATCACCCTGTGACGTCTCTTGTGCTAAATTATGGCCCAGAAATGTGCTCATTGAAGAGTGCATTATTGTGATAAAGAGTAATGCAATATATGTAATTGTCTACTATGTAAATATGTCTATTGCATACTTTATTTATTTGAGTGTATAATTTTATGTGGATAGGGAAGTACATATTGCTGCAGTTGTTACATTTTTGAATGTGTGATGTAGAATTTTTAATAAATAGATTAAGAAACGACGTATGTTTTCACACATATTATTGTATGAAGTATGTCATTGGCTTTGGTACTGATGCAATAGAGTGTTAATAATGGCATAAACCTTGTAACTGCCTGTTGTAGTTGAAATAATATAACACTAGGGGGAGCTGTCTGACTTTTCAAAACAAGTGTACACATTGCTACACTGCATTTTAATATGCAGTAATGCTGTCTTTTAAAAAAGCAAGAAAGAGGTGATAAGTAATCAAGTTTTTTTAGTAATTCACTTGCCTCAGGAGTATGGGGTTCATCAGAAAGTAACATAACATGTTTGAATGTTTATATTTATCTCTATTTACATATTTAAACCCCAAACCAGAACATTAAAAGTAATGTGCTTGAATGTAATCTCCAAATAGAGATTTTCCTTTCCTCAAACACAGACCTACAATTAGAATTGCTATAGCAACAGTGATCTGTATGCAAAATATATTTGTGTACAGTGTGCCTGCAGATAGGTCACAGTGAGACTGTGATAGTCTGCACTCCCCCAGTCAACCGCGCTCAGACACACACACACAAACATGGTGCATACCATACAGGCAAAACATGCTGGGACATTTCTCTGAATTGATCTGGGGGAGGAGGATTCTGGTGAGGTCTTCCGAATAATCTTGGCAAAGACGAGACAAGGAGCACTACGTGCCCCGAGGATACAACCTACCTGCAAAACAAACAGAAACCAGAGCTCATGCCAGGCATCCTGCAAGGCTGGAGTCAACAAAGCTTACTAGAAAACAACACCTCACCATAAAAATGTGCAAGATTGCTTATTTCATCACCAGGATAGTTCTGTTTTAGTAGCATGTTCATAAATACCATAAATGTGATGATAATAAATAACAACCACATATTTTAACAAAGATGATTATCTTTCAAAGTATAAAAAGTGCTTATTCCATTAGGGACACAAGTAAGTATGAATTTAAAAACAGAAGTCTTTAAAGTCCAGTCAACTTTAGTTTCGCTAAACATGCAAAAAGAGCCACTAAAACATGATTCTCTCACAGACTTGCTTTTTGAGTTATGATTCAGTTTCCTCTTTAAAGGCTGTGGGCAGGACACTGTAAAGCCACAGGCTGACAAGTGTTTCATGTGGCTGGGGGCATATGCTCTGCTGAGTCAATGCAGGAAGACAAATGCAACTCAAATAAGCCTCTGCCATTTCGGTTGCCCTCTCTGTCTGTCACACCTGCCCACTGGTTCGAAACTGGTAGCTGTAGGTGGAATATAAGGTTAACGGAGGAGTCTAAATTGAGACTTAGGTGGGCTTTACTAAATGTCACTATCATCCGAAACTGTCTGCTGAATAAACACAACTGTTTAGTGAGAGGTGGTTATGTATTATCAATGAAACTGCCTTATCACAATTTCAAAACACACATGCAGCATTGAACCAAAAGTTCTGTGTCAAATATTGAAAATCTAATGCATTTTTATCTTTTATCAGATGAAATACTAACTAAACTCAGCTGTACACAGTTTCACTTGGTTCATGTGAATTAAGTGGGCCTACAATATGTTTGTAGTCTATAGTAAACTCTAAACTATTAAGATTCGTATACAGCAAAAATCATTCAAAGATTGCACAGTAAAATTCAGGTATATTATTTTTTTTCTAAGAAACAGTAAGCCGTATATTTAACGATTTATCTGAAGAGAAAAGACTTGTGTGTGAGAACAAATGGCTGGTTCCTACGTTTCCAATGACTTCTTCTGCTCATCTTCTCGATAATTGTGAAAAAAAATTTGTTTAAGTGCTGTTTGTGATAGATTTTATTCATTGCATTTTAGTGTCTTACAAGCCAATGTGGTGTGGACATGTATTCATGTCACACAATAAATAACGATGGCATTGCATGTCCACGCTGACATTTTCAAGTGATGTCGTTTTATAACATCACCAACTTACTGGGAATATATCAAACTTTTCCAGTACAGAAAACTATGATGTAATGTGTTTCATTTTGCAACTTTTTATTATGCAAATAATTTCATCATCAGTGCGCAACCATTTACTAGGAAAAACAGACAGGTGTCGTTGATTGGTCGAGCGCAGCTGTCAATCAAATAAGTGTGTGCGTCATTTCCGTTGTCAGGTGGTGCTGTCGCTGTGGAAAGATGCGATCAGCGAAGAGCGGAGGCTTTTCCTTAATTGCTCATTTCGGTAACAGAGGCTAAACAATCCGAAACCAACCCTCTGTGGTCTCTGCTGTTTAAGCGAGAAGCTCCGCATATCCACCACAGCGTTTACCCAAGAAATATCCATGTTGTAAGCAGACAACGCAGACTTTACCCGGCGGTTTTGGCTCGAGGTAAGCGAGGTGGTGACTACATTGCTATCTAGCTTTCTGGCAAAGCTAGCCAGCTGTAATATTACCTACTTTGTTTAAATGGCCTCCCGGCTGCTCTGTAGCCCCCGGCTTCGGTGTTGGCTGACGTTACTCGCCAGCAATCGTATTGAAACCTCTTTAACACACAAGAATACACGCTAAAGTACACGTCGCGTAGCTAGCTAGCGACTGCTCTGTGTAGTTTGCACCGAAAGCCCAACTCCTTGTTGTGTTGTGTGCCTCTTTGTGTGGCCGGTGTGCCTGGAGCTGTGGCAGCGTCTTTAGCCGAATAAATCAGTCAGTCTTGTTGTCGAACTAAGTTTATATCTGCACTCAAGCTTGGTTTTATGTAGCCGTATGTAAATATACACCGATAATAATGCGTGCATTTGCGTGTATTTAAATAGCCACTTCAGTCTGACTGTTACAGTAACGCACGCCGTGTAATGCGATTTAGTGTATGTGTCTGTGTGTGATTTTCTAAACGCCTGTAGGTGGTCAGATAGTAATTGTTGTGGGCAAAACACATTAGCACCTGGCTAGTCAAGTTATTAGCAGTCTCTGTGGTGGTTTTGCACAAGTTGTAAGGCATAACGTCAGCGTTTTACACCACGACTCGTCTCGTTTACACAGCTCGCTGCCAAGACTGAGCAGTGTCCGGACCTTGTGGTTGCAAAATGGCACCAATCAACGTGTGAAAGTCTGTGTGCATTTGTAATTATTTTTGTCTTGTGATTTTATAATGTGACCTTGGGTACACAGACTTGTCATGCGGTCAAGGACGTTGTTATTGCAATAATGTAGTCAACAACTGCACTAGGAGATAGGCTTGTTGGCAGTAGGTGTGAATAAGAGCTGACATGAATGATTGACGTTTCATTGAGACAGCCGGACTGAAGCCTTTGTGACCTTCGAGTTGCTTTACCTCTGTCCTGACTTTTGTGTTTGATCTATTTGTGGATTCATTGATTTGTATCACACTATCTCTCTGGCTTGATGTTCGCTTTTGTTATCCACTTATATGTTTACCACCTGCTCATATGCTTTCTTTGTCCATCCTGATACTACCATAATTTTGCAATCAAGCTGTTCTTGCAGAGCCAGACAAGTAGCATGGAGTCTGGGTGGGTGGATCTTGAGACACCTACGTGGTTGTTTTGTTCAGATACTATTTAAGGAGCCCACATTTCTCGTGGGCACCGGCAGCGTGTCTCTCCTCCTTTTGTGTGATATGATTCAGAGGCTGTATCTGTTCTTGTCCTCCCTCTGGTACAGTCAGAGGCAGAGGCAGTCAGAGGCAGCCTTGCTTGCCAGATCACTGGCTGTGCAGAGAGGCACAGCACTGTCGGAAAAGGATAGCTGTGTGCTGTCATTGCTCTGATGTCATTTAGGTCACTGTGCATTAGTTGGTTGCATTGACCTTTGCTTTTTAGATGTGTCAGGGGTTGGCTCCACAGCACTAAAGCTGGTGTTTAGTAGGTAGATGAATGGCCATGGGTCCATTTGCTATGTTGTGCATTAGCGGGGTCAGTTTAGTGCTGTAAGTCCAAGGTGCATTTATTGGTATGTTGTTGTTGTTTTCTGACTATGAAGCTGCAGAGAAAGGAAATACATGCAACATGCAATTACAGGTCACATTGTATGAGATGTGTTAAATGGCTATAAATTAAATGCCTATTAATTTTGGCTCTGTCTGCTTATTTTTTACTCAATCTAGCTTCCTTTCTAGCGCTCAACCATCAATTTAAAATGAATCTGGAAGCACTGAAAGGGGTATGTACATTGTTGATTCTGCCAACCACTTTGGCCACTTGATGAAAGTTAAATAATTTCCTTCCCGGGGGCCTCATGCATAGCAGTAGCTGATTATCCTTTGCTTTGCCATGCATGCTCTAGAGTAAGATGCTCTCTTACTATTGGCAGCGTGACTTGGTGTCACTCTGGCTTGTGCCATAAATGCTGTCAGAAAACCTCAGCTCATCAGACTCAGTGGGTGATGACTAGTGGAGATGGAGACAGATGGGCGAGAGACATGATGATGACACTGTCTGCTGTCTGGGATCACAAAAAGCCTCATGGAAGTGAGAATTCATACCAGCCCATACTGACTGCCAACTGTCCTGCCTCCTCTCTGCCCAAAAACGCCAACTGGCGAGTGGTGCACGATTAGTTTTGAAACAGAATGATGGCTTAATTCATTAAAAAATATTAAATTTCCCTAGTTTGTTCCACTTGCAAGACTGGTTACATATTCTGAAGTTTTTTGGGGCTTTGTCAGCTCTCCACTCAATGTCTAGTTTGCAGTTCATGAGGCGCTTTGAATTTTATTAATCTGAATCACCTCTTGTTAGGTTGGTTAAAATATGCATGCCACCACTATCAGTCAGTGATATTTTTACTTAAGATATGTCACTTTGTGTTGGGCTTCTTGTGGACGTAACCTCAATGAGGGATTATTTTATTCAGTTGATATCGTGCATATTTTAGAGGCTTGGGGCACATTTCTCTCACTCTTGTTGGTATTGTCACCTGGGCATTTAAGCATTCCTACCCAAGAGAAACTCAGGACGACAGCAGGGTGAATCATTCCTCTCGGTTCAAGGCACTACTTCCCTGTTACGGGAAACAGATGGGGTTTCATCACATAGGAACTCGGTATCAGTAAACAAAGCATACCTCTTGCGCTCTGTATTCTGGGAGGTAGATCTGCTGTGGCGGTTAAAGTAGTTTGTGTAATGATGATGTGTCACACTGTGTCACTGGTTCTTCTGGCATGTGAATCTAGTTCCTTATCGTAGTGTAAGGGCTCGGCATTGGCATTTGTTTCAGCCATGTTCGAACATGCATGTCCTCTCAGAGGATAGGTCTGTGAAGATAAGCCGGCTGTACAGATTTTGAGATAAAACAGATGCAGATTAAGAGCGGAAGGATTTTTCTAAACCCACGTCCACAGCAGCAGGAAAGCTGGATGGATATGTGGTTCAGTGCTGGGACACAAATTAAAAATGCTTTTGTTTACATGACAGCATTTTCCATTTCAATTGCAGATTGTGGCACATTTGCATTGCCTGTTGGGGAGATTGAATCTGAGGTGTCACCCTTGACGCCAGCAGCCATCATTCTGAATGGAGCCGTAATGGCCTCACATTCACACTGAGGTGTTGGTAAATGTGTGGGAGGGATATTTAAAATAGGCTGGGAGGAGCTGCCCTGCAGTTTACCTCCTTTCTCTTCTATTCACTAATCAGTGCACTCTTGTCCAGCCTGTAGTATTACTGCTGAAGCTGTCTGGGTATAGTCTTTATTTCTAAACAGACTATTTATAAAACTACTTGTTTTAAGGATTACTGCTGCTATTTATTGTCATTGGTTAGGAGTTTGCGTCCTTGCAGTCACATGTATGCACTTACCCTTTAACTTAACTATCTTTATCCTGTGTACTAATCTGATTTATTCCCATGTACAGCTCCAGTATGTCCAAGCGGCGCTCGTCGGAGAGGGGGGCTGGAGAGACATCAGGGAGGGCCAGCAAGCTGCAATGTCCTGGGATATCCGGCAATAACGCAAAGAGAGCCGGACCCTTCATCCTTGGTAAGGAAGCTAGTAGTGTTTGCACAAGCCCCAAAAGTATGGAAATGGTACTCCGAAAGGTCTGTGTGGCTGAGATTGGACCTACTGTGCAATTTTGTGAACATGTGTAACCTGAGTGTGCAGGAAATCACGAAAAGCATGTGTGTTTGTGTGTGAATGTGAGAGTCGTGGGGTGTCTGTGTGTTACGCACGCCTGAGACAAGAATGTGAAGAATTTTGCTGATCCCCTTGACATCGGCCAGAAAGGTCTGAGTCTGTATTGGAGCAAGGTTATTTCCTCCCTCTGGAAAATGTATCTCTCCCATGCTCTCAAACTTGTATGTTTTCTACTACACAACTCCTCCACTATTTGCAATGCAGAGTGCCAAAGAAAACATTACACTCTGGGTGTTAATGGATACGTGCACATGCAGCCTTTAATGAGTTGCAGTGAGAGCACACACTCCGGCATGTAGCCTGCCTTTTGGTCATGCAGCTGTTCCTTTTCTTATCCTTGCAGGGCCTCGCCTGGGCAACTCACCAGTGCCCAGCATAGTGCAGTGTCTGGCCAGAAAGGACGGCACCGATGACTTCTATCAGCTCAAAGTAAGTCTGTCGGGGTTGGCACATTCTTAGGGTTTTTTCTTTCACACAAACGCAACGAGTTCAGAACACAGCTCTAAAAAAAATTTGAGCCTATAATTCAAAACAAAGCTATGATGTCCCAGTAGACATATGAACCTTTGACCTTCCTTTGTTGGGGTTCATTTTATGGCCCCCTGTTTCAGTCTGGTGCAAACAACAAAATCTCAGCCGGTCAATCTGTTTATTAGGGCTATCCAATGTCTGTTACACACCGGAGGGGGCTATAGAATGGGGGAAAGGAAGGGAGGAAGGTACCGCCCCACCTGGAATGTCAACTTTTAACCCCCACAACCATGTAGTGAGTCAGTGTGTGACCCTCCCCTCATACTAGTGACTAAAGCACCAGTTTGTTTGCTTCACATTGGTATATAAGCCACGTTTTTTAAAAATCTGCAGACCTCTTAAACCATCTCCACTGCACAGATTGTAAATTCTTGTTTAATGCTAAGCAGATGTAGCTTGCTGTCATGCCTTCAGTCATTTAAGTGGTGTAGTGTCAGGACTGAATATTAGCTTCAGACTAAATGGTTAAAGCTTTCTTTCCGCTGTCTGATCCTCTATGAGCTCTTGTCTTGTAACCTCTTATGTTTTGCTCTGTTCTTGCGTGGTTACGGCAGATCCTTACGCTGGAGGAACGAGTGGACTCTGCAGGGGAGACGCAGGAGGAGAGGCAGGGGAAGATGCTGCTGCACACAGAATACTCCCTCCTTTCTCTGCTGCACAACCAGGATGGGGTGGTCCACCATCATGGCCTCTTCCAGGTAGAGTAACACCTGAACATATTTGGCAATAAATTAACATTTCTGTTGACTTTTAATATACTGTGCATAGTTTCTCAGAAGTCAAATAAATATAATCATGGACAAAAACAGGAAGAGTGCCCTTTAGTTTATGGTGCTTTAGTCAGCACTGTGTGGGCGAGTGTTCTGTATAACTGAACATGATAAATACACCGACATCACTATGGAGAAGTGTTTGTAACTTTCTATTCAGTTCAGAATATGGCGTCACCATGTAAGTGCAAGTAACAGCATGCTCGACTTATCAGCCCAGTAATGGCAGCAGAAAGCTTGTCATTAGTCCAGCCAGCTCCTTGTATTTTCTTTATCAAGGTTGTTTCAAGAGAGAAGTGGGAGTACCATTTAAAAGCCATATTTATCTGCAGTCATTCTCTATTCACAACCGCATCCATTCACAATGAACCCCCCTCCCTCACCTGTCTTCCCGTCTGCCTCCTCTTCTAACTTTGTTATTATTCCATCTGCCTTCTCTCTCTCGCTCTCTCTGTTTTCCTCCTTTGTCTCTCTTTCACATCCTGTCTGTTCCACTCTGCCGGTGTTCTCAGAATAGCAGCATTGAGCCGTGCACTCTGATTCATTTAGGCCTGCAATATTGATTGGATTATTATAGTGCATCTCCACTGTGAGAGAACCAGTTAATAATGTACGCTTTCAGAGGTGCTGACTGCATCTAAAAAAAACTGACAACCTGATACTGAAATCAATAAGAAGTGGTGACTCTGCTAAGACTGGAAGAAGAGGAATGACCTTTGTTATTCGTCCTCCACCACCCGGTGTGGAGAGGTAGATGTGTCTTATTCATTGGCTACATGCAGGCTGGTGATTGATGGCCTCTGCTCAGCTTGAATCTGTGCCTTTCTAAGTTGAATGAATCAGCTTGAACTGTTGGCATAGTACGGGAATCCATTCAGTTTGATGCATTCATGGATGCCTCAAGTTATATTGATTGGATGCTGTTGGAAAGTGGTTCTAAAATGCATCAACAACTTTGACCACTTAAAAAGTAAGATAGCGGCTCACACTTATCTTGTTGTTCCCCAGGATCGAGCCTACGAAATAGTGGAGGACATGGAGGCCAACAAAGTACGCAAAATGAAGAAGCGGATCTGCCTCGTGCTTGACTGCTTGTGTGCTCACGACTTCAGCGACAAGACGGCAGATCTGATAAACCTCCAGCATTACGTAATAAAGGAGAAGCGACTGAGCGAGCGCGAGGCCATCGTCATCTTCTACGATGTGGTGCGTGTGGTGGAAGCCCTTCATAAGGTGAGTCTGGAAAAAAACTGCACCACTTAAAATAAATGTACACTTTGCTAAAAAAGCTGTAATCCATCATACTGGCACTGTGCATTAAATAAAATGAGTGCATTTTCAATTTTTAATCAATAAAGAGTGCTTGGATACTAGAATGTTTTTGTCAACTGTAGAAGAAATTGCTTTGTTATTGTTGGCTAGTTCCACATCCTTTCAGATTACTCATCTTCCATGCTTGTGCCACTCTTAAAAACAAACTAATTGTTTTGATACCAGTGATTCACTGAGCACGATCTGACCAGAAATTCTTTTCCCTGCTTTCTTTCCTGCATGCAGAAAAACATTGTGCACAGAGACCTCAAGCTGGGAAATATGGTGCTGAACAAACGGTAAGATGAAACTCATTCTCTCATTTGCCATGCCAATACCAGTTCACTGGCCAATAACCTCTCCCATTATACCGGGTCAGTCATCTTGCAGGCAGCAAGTCATTCTGTCTCAGCTGTGAGAGGCCTCAGTCAGCCCCAGCAGCCTGTATCCAGTTTGCATTTGGCTTTAAACCCAAGCAGGGGTCACATTCTCGGACTAAGAGTGAGATCAGTTGTAGGAACCTAAAGCCTTGCTCTCTTGTGCCTGACTCTGAGTCCGTGTCTGAGTGTTGAGTAAAGGCTGATGATTCATTCCCCATGGTTGGATGTTTGAAAGCGGAGGGGGGGTGAACTGGACTCTTGTGCAAAACAGATTAAATAATATGCCATTGCTTTGTTCTCAGTGGAAGAGTAAGCAATGTTGTATTATGGCACACAGGACCCCGGTGAGTGCACCTCAGGTCACAGAGTGCTGCATTTCAGATCGCCCCTGCAGAATGGAAAACTACTCATCTGTAAAACCCTCTCCAAACACCATACGTACAGAGTGCATGAGAGAGATGTTGTGTGTATTCAGGGGGTAAAAGCCTCTTTCACCCTGTGACTACTGTTATTTTAGCTGCTACTTGCTTTTTTATATGAATTTGTCCACGTTTAGATGATTCAGCTAGATTTTGCATTGCACCTATGGAAGGTTGCCTCTGAGCAGCAGAGGTCTGCACGCACATTCTTGGAAACTCTGGAAATCATCCCACAAAGTCGGCCTTTTCATTTGGAAGGACATGACTAACACAGAAACACACACACTCTCTGTTCCTACACTTCTTTACACACCTTCGCATCCAAACGTCGAGCATGGATTGCATCACTCACAAGTGAGCGTTATCGTGGAGTTGTATCACACCCCACTTAGTATGTGTGTGAGTACATGCAATGAGATGTCACGTTCCTAGCATATCTTTTTGCCACATACACGCATCTCAGGCATCAGAGCTCATTGCCCCCACCACCCACATCCGCAGCAGCAGCAGCAGCAGCAGCAGCAGCAGTAGTAGTGGTGATGGTGGTGATGAAACAGGAGAGTGTTTTTGGCCAGCGGAGGAGGGTGGCGGGGAGAGGAGCAGACGAGTGGAACACTCCGTCCCAGCTGGAGACAAAGGAGAGGCCTGCCAAAGGCCCCATAGCTCCGAGCTGACTCACACCGCAATGCACGTCACACACACACACACACACGTACACGTGCACACACAGTCATCATTTATTTACCCTCCACGCTGCTTTTTCTCTATTTTTCTTTTACACCCCTTTCCTGCTTTTATTGTCCTTCAGTTTTATGCACTTTGTCATATCCCCTCTTCCTTTTGACTCCTCCTGACTCCTTTATGCATCATACTTTGCTTACTTGCATGTTTCCTCTGTCACTCCACCCTGGATGTTTATGAACAGTTAGTATGGGAAGGATATGGTCAATTTTAGATGCAGACTGATCCCAAAATCCCCTCGCCTCCCCTCTGCTGGTTGTCATCACTCTGGGAAATGCTCCGATGCCATCAACAAGCTCAGCAGTTTATGCAAGAATGATGCGATTTCCTCTTGCAGAGCCAGCTGTTATGAAAGCAGGATGTCATAAATCAATCTGCAGGGTTGCTGCATGTCAGAGTGGTACTGACTTCTTAAATTTTAGTTGCATTCCTATGGCAACATTTATACACAAGACACACACAACAGCAAGGTGGTCTTTCTGAAATGAAAAGTTAGGAGATTGCTTTTTGTGCTGTGTGATACAAAATAAATCAGTTTGGAATAATTTTGGAATATTTTTTTATTTCATATATATATATATTGCTGTTGCTGTTAATGATATATGCAATAATAATGCACAAGCAGTAGCCATTTCAGTAATGCCAACCTTAGACATTAGAGTGAAAGAACTGCTGCTGGGAAGTTTTGGTACTAGTATAACCTTTCAAATCCCTATTCTGAGAAAACGATCTGCAGAAGTTGCCCTGTGTTTAACCTCCATTCTCGTCAGCTGGTGTATTTTCAGCAAAATGTTGCGGGAAGGGAGGAGAAATCACAGGGGCTGTTTAGGTTTCTGGTTTCCTGACTTACCAAGGGTCACATGACCAGGAAGCAGAGATGGTGTGGTCTCTCTTCAGTCCTCAGGGACCCTTGCCTCACGAGGCAAACATGCAATTTCATTTACCCAATCTCCGGTGCAAGAATAGAAGCCTGGGTCGTGATGCACACAGACAAAAGAACAGACTCCTCTATAAAGGAAGCTTTTATGTCGAGGGTCCTTGAAGCATTGCACTCTGTTCTGGCCCATCCTTGTGCAGATCACAAGGCCACTGTATGGTTATAGAGGCTTGGATCACAAAAGCTGTTGAAGGGTTGGATCACATAAGTAGCTGGAAATTATGTGAACCAAATGTTCTAAGGGAAGATTGAGATTGAAGCATTCGGCTGAAAATTGAGTGTTTGACAGGAATTGGCTCCAGACGCTGTAATGGGAGCAGTGAGTGTGTGTGTGTGTGTGTGTGTGTGTGTGTGATGGAGCAGGGTGTGAAAGTGAGAGAGAATAGGGGAAGCTGTTGACCTCAGGCTTTTTAGAAAGCGGATGTGGGTGAGGAGCGTGATCCAGAGAGGACCCAGGCTCTAGACCGTGGCCGCTTTGTGTTCGCTCATGTGCTTTGGAGTGCATTTTCGTGTGTTCACCATGGGAGCGATTGTGTGGGTGCACTTGAAGTTGTGCGCTTGTGTACATATTTTAAATCTTCGTGAGTTTTATGTACTCGCTGCCAACCCATCACCATGCAGGCTTAGTCATCAAGACAATTATCCCAAGCCACAAGTTGACTCATATGTTTGTCAAAGCGCGGCTTTTTATTTTCTCTTTCTCTGCTGAAAGAACACAGCGATATAGAGCAGTCCATAGTCCCTCGGCTTTAATACTTTTAGGTTTCACTCTGCCACAAGCAAACTAAATTTACCTTAATGACTCAGACAAAAGTCTTATATGGCCATGTTGTTTCCACAGAAACCAAATTAATCAAACATTGCTGGTTTCATCAGTGGGTCTTCTCAGACTTTGAAGCGCCAGTGTGTCTGGAGTGGTCTTGCTTTTGATGGGCCTGATGTAGGAAAATGGCCCTCGGCTAAACAGCAATGTTGGTGATACTAAACTTATTTAATGTAGAGCAAAAGAGTTTACTTGAAGCTTAATGGAAAGGTACAGAAACAAGAACATGACGCACATAAAGACTATTAAAAATCTCCTGTATGTGCTTTTCTTGCTCCTGAACTTTTATTTTGACGTCAGACAATTTATTTTTATATGTCTAAGATTTTTTTTTTCATGGGGATAATCAAGTATGCTTTAGACTAGAGGCTATGTCAGCTGCTAGTATAATGCAACAGATAACAGAGAAGTATATACTGAATCAAAGACGTTTTTTAATTAAATTGTGGGAATATTGTACGGACCAGACGACCTGACCCTTCAAGACGCTGGTCAGAGTTTCAGATAAAGAAATTTGTATTGCAAAAATAACCAAAATCTTCACTGCGAGTGTAACATTTGAAGATGTAAGGTTTTCTTTTAATAAGACTGGGTATGCATACTCTGTTTTGCATCTGGCAGTCATGAGATACTGATGTATTTTTAAGGCTCAGTGAACTGTGAAATTATTAAAACAACAAGGCATGCTAGCAAGTTCTCTCTGTCTCTGTCAGCCTGTGTTCACGTCATGCTTTGAGCTGTGAGCGTTTCACATTCTAAACCTCCTTTTATTATGATGAGTAAGACTGTTTTGCCATGGTTTGATCACGTTACAGAGGAGAATACCAGGGGGTGTGTTCATTAGCAGTCAGGATATTTTGGTCATTATTTAATTCAGTGAATAAAAGTTATTTATCAGGCATGTTTGTGTGCTCATAGGACTCATCGAATCACCATCACCAACTTTTGCCTGGGAAAGCACCTGGTGAGCGAGGACGACCTGCTGAAAGACCAGAGAGGAAGTCCAGCTTACATCAGCCCTGATGTATTAAGTGGTGAGTGAAAAAAACATGATGCATGCATGCAAAGTGCTTTTTATACACTTTAAAAAACTCATGTCATTCATTCATGGGGTGGGTCAACATCAACTGGTTTTTGCCACTTTCAAAAACAGACAATCCAACAGTCACACCTGTTTGTGCAGCAACAGCTCGTGTGTGCTCAGGTGTGAAAACCATCCTCACTGTCCTATAGCTTGCCCCCATCCACTTTAACATGTGAAATAGGGCTGTGAAGTGTTATAACTGCATATGAAACACAGTTTTTCTAATGTATTTGCACGCCAGACCTGGTTCCGCTCAGAAGACCCTTGTTGATCCGGCTCCAGATGGAATCCTGGGATACTTTTAAAGAGCATTGTGTAACGTTAAGCAGTCAGTCTTGTGTTTGATTTTCCGGTTATTGGGCAACAAGAAAGGGGCTATGTTGCAATCTCGGACTGGCAAAAGCTCGAAATAGCTTCTTTCTTTCTTTTTTTTGTGTCTTTATTTGTGTAATCACGGTGATGTTGCATTTTCTCATGGGATGCATCTGCAGAGGAAGTTTCTTTCCTCTTTGTGTGAAACATTTTCTTTGTCTGAAAAAGCAGAAATCCATTTTTATTGTTTCGGTTCACAAAGCTCATTTGTCACAGTAAATGTGCAGACGTGAGCGCCACACACTGATCGGCTGGATGCTTGAGCGTGCACTTCTATGGTAGACACCAGCGGCATCTATTTAAAGATGGATTTCCAGAACATCGTCCTGGACAGTGAACAAGATTGAGAAGAATCATTTCAAACGGGAATCATTCAGCTCCAACTGCTCAAAAACTGTAGATAAAACCGGGGCGTGTATATCAGCATAACGTGACAGGCACACAA
>CAFUXE010000406.1:1146575-1207941 GCA_903364295.1 Serranus cabrilla
CCCCCCCTTATCAAAAAAGTGTTTCACTTTCTAGCTAGTGGATTGTACCACATTCAATGTTTGTTTTACAGAGTTGTATTGGTAGACTGCAACGTGGACTGAAAAGCATGGACGTAGTGTGAGGTTCGACTCTGTGTAAAACGTGACTGTTGCATGATTTTAAACTCGCAAGGTGTGCCAGGGCAACTGATCGAGAATTTAAAGATAATTTCCTCCTTTGGGTTCTACCAGAAAACTACAAAGCTAAGTAGATATACCCCTAATTGGATGAGTTTGAATTTTATTATTAATAATTTACCAAGATTTGAGTTTTTATGATGATTTTCACCCTGCTTCTAAAGTCCTAAGTCTTCAGTATATAACCAATATATTGCTGGCTGTTTCAACTGGAAACTTGGTGTAGGATATGAAATGTGGTGTAGTTTAAACCCAATGGGATAATGTGTTGTAAGCTGCTTGGTCGGACATGGGCATCTAGATACAGAAAACTGCGTAATTGTACAGATGAAAAACACGTTTGTATAAAAAACATATTTTTCTACTTCATCAGATCTCTACATGCATGTCAGCAATAAACTTTGATATGGAAACATTCATGTTGGTCATGTCTTTGTATTCGGACACTTCCTTTAGCTGCCAGTAGGTGGAGCACTTTCTTAAAAAATTATTCTAAAGCCAGCAGTGGGATCAGTAGAATGAATGTTGGCACTTGTAGGATATTACACTGAATGTTCCTCTTTGTTGGCTTCCACATATTTCTCTACCTTATGTGGACAAAACAATCTACAGAAAAAGTTCTGTTACAGTGTCAGCCATCTGTATGTGCTTTTAAATGTTGTGGGTTCTGGTTGAGACCTGCAGGAAGAATGAACAAAATGTAGAATAATCGAGTATCTGTGTGTCCATACCACCTCAGTTTTGCGGTGAGTCGGGTTTTGGATCAAAACCCGAGGTAGAGGAGCTCAAACAGGAAACTTCTTGCTGACTCTGACAGCACTGTGGGACCCTGTGGGCTGCTCTGCCAAACCCCCCGACCTCACCTCAGGCCTTTGAACGCACACACACCCTCATGAGCGGGGCATTAATTCCATTAGAAATCATATCATGCCTGCCAAAAACACACAGATCCACATGGAAACCTCATCATACACAGGCCTGACAGACATATTGGATTCAATCTGTGATAAAGGCATGTGCAAATGTTTCGTGAACAGTCACTATGCAACTCAGATATGTCCTTTTTATGTATTCAAAATACAAAATATGAGTTACTTTATTCATTACAGTTACAGTTTCCATTGGTTATATTCGGAATACGGTTATTGTTTTAATTAATAGATGACTTACCTGTATTACGTCAACCAAAAAGCTTATGTTTTTAGTTTGGTTTGGTAAATTGTGGAATGGATCAAAATCACAGGATTTGTTTACTTCTCAGCAGCATTGCAAGATGGGCATTGTCTCTGCACCCTAAGCCCCCTGTTTGCTTGTTTTTTTCTTTCTTTCTTCTTAAAAGATAAACCCTTCCCCTCAAGAAATGTGCAACAATGTTTTTGCATGCAGTGCAGAGGAGATGCACAGTCAGCAGAGCAACTTACTAAGTACTTTACAATTGTGTTGTTTTGTTTTTGTCTCTGAAGCCACTGACTTAAGTTTTCAGACCCCCATCAAGAAAAAGGCTCCCCACCAAAGAAAATTAAATCTTAAACCAACAATCAGTGTGGCATCTTAGGACAAATTAGGACCTACGACCTCCCTCTTATAGATCAGTTTCAGTCGATAAGTAGTGACCAAAGGCAAACATACTGAACCGACTCACATAACAGAAGGATCACAGTTCTCAGTAACCTTTCCCACCCTTCTGAGATCCTCACAACAGAGTTTGTCTCAAGTGGGTCTCCCCTCTGGACCATTACACCCCTCTTCCAATGTGTCAAGCTGGGCGGAAAGTCTCAAGGGTCAAAGTTGCACTGATGCTTTGTCCCCATAAACTACAACCAGCTGGCCTTGAGGAGGTCCATCCTGGATTCATGGGTGTCTCAAACAAACGATTGTTCATTAAAGGCTACGTCAGACATCTGCGATGCTCTTGCTTAACCACCTTGGAGAGCATTACGTATTCAGTTTCACTGGAAAAGAGTAGGCTTTATCCAGTTGGACACACATGACAAAATATAAACAGGGATCCACATTCCCAGATGTGCGCATGTAGCAGTATTGTCATAGCTTTGTGTGTGTGTACTTCACTGGTAGCAGTGTATGAAAATGTATTAGGAATAACTGATATGAGTGCACAGCTGCATCTGCTTTGTAGTTATTACTCTGTGTGTTTATGTCAGTCAGAGCGTGTGAATGTGTCTCCAGCTGTGTCCAGCAGGCCCAGGCTTTATTGCCCCCCTGGCTAGACATTCCAGTAAGCACTTGTGTTGTACTGTATTTGAGCAAAAAACAAAACATGTGACCATTTACAACATAACACATAACAGCTATAATGTTCTCACGGCTGCCTAAGAAGAAGCGTTGAAATCAGACGGGTTAAACAACTGATTTCTTTGCTGTTTAATGGTTAGGTGCTGGTGGAAGGTCCACTTCTGGACATGTCCTTTTCTAATGAGCATACAGTGTCCAGACCTGTCCACTCTCTACTGTGTATGCTCTTCTTACTGTCTTAATAAAAAAAAGCAGAAGCAAGAGGAATGCTAACTCTCAATAAAAAATTATGATAAAAAATGACAAAATAATAATAATGTAATTTGTAAATCACTCCTTTAATGAAACTTTATTTCTGTAGCACCTTTCATACAGGTGACACAGTTCAAAGTGCTGCAGAAGTCCTGACCATAAAACAACTGAATAGACAAAATGACAAAAAAATGTATTTGAAAATCAATAATTTAATAAAACTTTATTTGCAAACATTCAAAAGGCTTCAGAGGACTGACAAGCTGATAAGATACAACAGAAAACACAAAAACAATTTAACAGTTTGAGACAAATGACAAGACAATATTAATTGTGAAAATGGAATTTAAAAAAAAGATTTAATAATGGATACATTAAACATACAAAAAAACGTGGAATCAAAATTACATTCTAGAACTAGATACAATAGATTATAGTTGGAAACATTTGCAATGCATGGTGACACTATACAATAAAACGGATTTTACGAATAGTAATAAAATAGTTAAATTAGAGCTACACTTAAGCGTAGATTGAGAATTGTTAAAAAGAAGAAACAAAGGCAAATAATATTGATATCTTAAGACATTATTTTATTTACGTTATTTATGTGCCCTACCTTATTTAGAAGTCTTTACGGCGTGTTGCTATAATTTGCCGTCACGCTGCTTTCACTCGTCTTCCTCTGCAGGGCTTTGTGTGTATAGAGGTGGCAGGGAGAGGACGGCAGCTGATTTCTCGCGATATCACGCAAAAATCGCGGGATCACCTGACTCACCTGTAACAAACTTGTTGCTCCAGCTGAAAAATAATCGTGCTTTCAAGCTGAAATTGGACCATGTTGTTCTTTTGGGATGAAGAGCTAACCGAAATTGGTGGAACCAGATCATATTATATGGAGAAAATATTTTTTCTTGTTTTCCCTGTGATGTCCTCTGGAGGAGTTTACTGATGGAGAGAAAGTTTTAGCATACATGGCTAAAAGCTAGTTGGCAGCTGTCAGCTAATTAGCTGTGCTGCCATGGCTACCGCAGCACTAAGGGAGTGTGAAAGACGGACAACTGACCCAGGTTCAGCAGCCTCTATGGGAATCATGGCAAAGGGGTCGAGGCCGAAGATGATGTTGATGGATTGGAGCAAAGGAGAGAGTGACCAAGCACCAGACAAGACTACATCCCCAACAGGCTTTTCAAGAGCTTCACCAAACCGGACTCCTGAAAGTTGTAATAGTAAGTACTGTTTATATTACCTGGCTTGCTTTGTCTTGTGGTGTTGCACTTGCTTGATGTTTGGCTGTTTGAAAATAGGATAGTGGCCCAAACAGATAATATAAAGCAAAGAGGTGGTGCTCGTATATCATACAACAGGGCTAAGAACGTTGACATGTTGTGAAGGTGGTAGCTGTGTTTACATACACAGCAATAGTCAGACGATTAACCTTATTCAAAATAAGACCATATTGATTGAGGTGTTTCCCTGAGTTGCTTATAGAATATTCTGTTCATACTACTATTTACATAACAACTCATAAGATGCATGCATACATTACATACTACAGCTTACTAGTATCAGTTGCATCTGGGGTCCCGCTGCATCCTTGAGACTTTTAAGTTCCTTGTCCACTCCAATCTATATGCAAAGTCTTTTGTCTGAGAGTAGTGCTGAAGGAAACATGGTTTTCCATAGCAGA
This sequence comes from Serranus cabrilla, assembly GCA_903364295.1. Taxonomy (NCBI): domain Eukaryota; kingdom Metazoa; phylum Chordata; class Actinopteri; order Perciformes; family Serranidae; genus Serranus; species Serranus cabrilla. Next base: position 1,150,948 of record CAFUXE010000406.1, read on the forward strand.
AAGGGTTCATCCTCAGAGGGGTAGAACTGTATACAAAAAATCTAGTATCTAGTGCTTACAATGAATGCGAAAAGTACATTATGTGTCTATACAGGCAGGGGTTGTCAAGACTGTTGGACAGATCGATCGAAAAACCCTAAATTTATTAAACTAACATCTTGTACTACTTTTTCTTATTTGAAGAGGCAGAACACCGAACAAGCGTTTCCATTTGCTTCCACTTCCCAAGACTCGTAAAATAGAAGATAAGATGAGATTAGCAGTATTATGATTTGTACTTACAGACATGCTGAGCTAAGTTCATTTTCGTTGGCAAGCCGTCATGGCCACAAAACAGGCCTCAAAACAGAATGTGCATACGGTCCCCACATGAGCAGCGAGGAGGGAAAACATCTGCTAAAGGTCTTTCTTAACTTATTTTAATTTACTCAGTTTTACGTCTGGCACCTCATATTTGAGTGTCGTTAAAAGTGATGATAAAACAGAAGATCTGTAAATGCAATTACAGTATCATCAAGCAGTTAGTGGCGACTACAGAAACATAATTAAATCATCTGATGTGTCTAGATATTCTTGTTTTGTTCTCATTTTAATTAACTTCGGTTGATTGAACTCAGAAGCTGCCATGTCCTCTTAAACTAATACTGCGTAACTTTGAAATCATGTTCCTGTAAACCAGTGAAGCTCTCTTGACATGATAAGACAATTAAACAAACGAGGTAACAAAACCACTAGTTCTCATATCCCCCCCACATTAAAGAGCGCAGTCTAATTCAGTATCAGACAGTGACCTTACATGTGGTTGTCACAGTGGTGCCAGCAGAAGCAAAGCCTTTGTTGTGGCACTCTGCACACATGGTGTGGCCTACAGCAATGCAATCAGAGAATGTCCAAATCTAATACAGATAATAATTGTTTTCCTGGCTATTTCTCTTTGATTTGCTATTTTTTTTACATTAAAAAACAGCAAAAATAGGAAGCAAAATGTGATCGGTTTGATGATAACTATTTCATAGACCTCAATAATATTTTTTTCTGATATAAAATGTGGACCTGCCTCTTACCAGAAGGTATTATTGCTAAAGCCTCACGCAGACCCGGAGCATAACCCCTCTTACTCATAATCATCTGAAACCCATCAGCGAGTAGCAGAAGATTGTTTGCAGCTGCTCAGTGTCTCCCTGTGACCTTGTCCTGTGTCTGTGAGGGGATGAAACACCTCTGCTTCTTGTCTCTTTTGGGATGACTTCCTGGGACATTCATACATTGTGAAATTCTGTGTTTTCTTGCATTTGATGTGAGGCAGAATAGTCGTGATGACCCGTCCAATCCTTGCATATTTTGCCCACACATGGCTTTATTCATAGCTTGCAAGAACTGGCAGTTTGCTCACAGTATGCTTTTTTTTTTCAGTCTAGTCCTTAAACTATCTCTGAACTATTTTCTTTCTCGTCTACACGTTGAGCAAATTAAAAGCTGACTGGACTTCTTCTCCTACGATCTCTCTTCACCTCCTCAACTCGTCCATCAGGAGCAAAATGGGAAATCCAAAATGGCGCAAGAATGAGTGTGTCATTTTCAAACTACCCGCTAACTCTGAACATCTGGGCCTGTAGGGAGGAGGGTGACCCTGTCAATGGGAGCCCTTGTCCCCGCTGTCAACACCATGAGAACAGCCCGCCACAAGGTGAACAAGGAGGCATGTGTGCGTTTTAAATGTGTGTTTATGGACCGCCGCTGTTCTTACTGGAATGATGTTTAACAGGCATCGTTAAGACTCAGAATTTGTGGAAGGAGCTACTGTAAATCAAGTTTTTCTTCAAGCCTCCCTCAAAAAATAAGGTGTTGAATTTGTGTATCATAGATGTTCTTTTAGCTTGACAATATCTACGTTACTGTAAGGCAAACCCTCATGTTTATCACTTAAATTACTTTCATTTGACTATATATGACTACATACTTCATTTCTATATTTTAGGTGTAATGTAGGATTACTGTGACTTCAAAACAGACAGAGTTAAAGAAAATAGTTTATAATGTCTTCAGCCAAGCTCTTCTGCAGCATGCCGACTGTCAGACCAGACACATGTGTCAGCTTTAAAAAGGCATTGAATTAATAAATCAACAAGAAACCTCTGCTGCATTTACCAAAAACATGATCAGGACATAAAGAGAATGATTCATTCATACAGAATGAACGTTATATAATTAGCAAAAAAGTTAGCCTCTTATGTGTCCTTAAACTTACTGCACCAAAATCCTGCTGAAAAACAGATAAATAAACAAACCAGACTGAAACTTAACCTCTTTGGGGGAGGCCACAGAGTGCTGACCTCCACTGATTAATTTATGTGAAAATAAATTATATAACCTTCCACCGAGTTGCATGAAAATCAGGTCACTAGGATTTCTGTAACCCTGCTGACAAACAAAAAAACAACAACCGGCATTTTTTTTGTCTTTGATGCTCTCTTAGTTTAATTAACATTAACATGATAACATAGAATTACATGTTATTTGGTGTGTGATCTATAAAAGTTCTCTCATCTATGCTGGGTTGCACCTGCTTCCCTCTTGTTGGTTATTGCACCAGATGTACCTGTTGACTAATTCACTGCCCATTTATTGCTGCCACCTGTGTGTGAACTGGTGTCAACACTTGCCAAGTGATTTAAAAGACCCTGATTTATACACTGAAAAACTTGGCCTGAAAAAATTGGTTACTTAATTACAATTTCCAGACATGCTTTGCAGATCTTTCAGATGCTAAAAGATCTACGTCCATCACGTATTCACTTAATACTAGTCAAAAGTTTGTATGAACACTTCAATTTCTTCTTTGTGAGTGACATGGAGATCGTGAACAAATGTTTTTCTTTCGCCATTTGCGCTCTTATAACGGTTTAAATCTTCACTCCCTGTGCAGAACGATTTCCTGATAGAGAGCAAAAGTTGATTGTAAGACTTTGGGTCACCAATTATGTGAAATGGGACACCCCTCCTCTGAATAAGGGTGATGAGATAATGTATTCTTTATCACTACAAAAACATGACTCAGTCAATTTAGAAATCAAGTGAGACTAATGGATCCAGCCTAAAGTAGACAGAATGAAGAAGCTGTTTTGCTTTATCTAAATTCCAAATGTTGAAGGATGACAGAATCAGGTCCTGGCCTCTGGGACACTTTTGTGAAGGAAAGTTTAACTGTGCCATACACTCCGGTGTCTCTGTTCCCTTTACTGCCTTCCAAATAAAAAAGACAGAACAGAAAGTTAATACGCGCAATCCCAAATACACTCAAACCAATCCCACACTGACCAATTGTGGGCTGAGGGAGTGTTAGTTTGGGAAAAGATCTGCCGTCCATCGATGGTGATTACGGCTCTCGCAGCTGTCCCCACTCAGCACAGTCAGCGGAGAGAAAACTGCAGGAGCTCCTCTAATGTATGCTGTGGAAAATCTCAGGAAAACGTAGCTGTCTGTCCGCACCTCTCTGATTCTAATGATGTTTGGACTCACACCACATTCTCTCTCAGACATGGAGACATAAACAGTAGAGACACATTATTAAATCAGATACTGTACTGATGGCTGCTGCTGCTGCTGCGACTGCACAAAAGTTGGAGAGTGATGACTATATTTGGAAAAGAAAGCTTCTATTTGACTTATTATTTACAGTTAGACATAAAATCCATGACCTCATTTGGATTATTTAAGTTTCTCTTGCCTATAATGTACATTTTTTGGCAACCTTGGTCTGTCAGCCAGTCTGTCCACCACCTTACTCCAGACTGAAATATCTCAACAGATTTAGTACAGAAATTCATGTTTCCTTTGGGATAAATTGAAGCAACTTTAGGGAACTCTTGATTTTTCATTGAGTGCCATTATCAGGTCATAATTTTAATTTGCTCCATATTTTTATCTTGGCCTCATACCACCTTTAAAACTAGTTATATTTCCATCAGCCTCAGCTGTACTGTGTACTGCTAATTAGCAATTAGACACTAACATGCTAAACTTTAATGAACATGGATGCATTATACCTGATAAGCATCAGCATTTTAGCATTGTCATCATGAGCATGTTAGCATGATGACGTCAACATTTAGCTTGAATCAGTGCTGTTGCTTTGTTGGCGACTGTTTTGAAGCCTCAAGTTTGGCATTGTGATTGTCGCCATTTTTGATTTTTGGAGCAGAAAGGAAATATTATGATGATAGGATGGAGCTAAGTTTTCAGCTAGCACTTGTGCTAGCAGGCTAATCAGGCTCGACTGAAGAAAACTTGAAACTAGAGAATGAGAACATAAAATCTTTAGGAAAATGTTAGTAAGGTAAAATTGTAAATATAAAATATAGGGTCATTTTGGTGAAGTTGTAGTCGCCCCCTGCTGGCCGTTAGAAAGAATGCAGGTTTAAGCACTTCAAAATTGTCTGCACTTTTCAGACCAGGAGGTTGCCACTTGGTGCAGCCTCACAGCAGCTAGCGTGGCAGCAAACTTTAAGTCTTGATATATTTATGATTTCGTGACCTGATTATTTTATTACAATCATCTGTGCTTTGTTTGGAGCATTGTGAAATAAATTGTGAGATGTCATGTTAGGACATCTGCGGAGGTCTTTTCTGCAAACAATACCGACTTTTTGTGAACAGATATAGACATAAACAGCTGTTGACCAGAACACAGAGGAGCTTTTATTCCTTAAAGAACAGTAGGTCTGCTTTTGCCCAACACTGTAAAAACTGAAGGATATTTGAAGATGCTTTTAGGGTTCCTTAGTTGCCAAAATGATGAAACCATTTTGGGAGCCTTTTAATAGATCAGGTCTCTCAGGAAGTTTATCAGGTTTAGTAGTAATAATATTTGTAGTATAAGTCCTCCTACGACCACAAAAAATACAATTAAATCTGTTGATATTTTAATCCAATATTTCTTTTTTAGAATACAATAATGCAGTGTCTAATAATGATAATAAACATTATACGAAAAAAAACGAAAAACATAATTGAACACTAGGATGGAATAAATGAATAGAAAATCAAACAAAACGCCATAGGGTTTGTAGTTTGACTATTATCAGCATCATAAAAAAGTGCAACAGCTCTTTTCACTTAGAAAATCACAAAGTTTAGTCAGCTGGACATATTCAGGAGGCAATTGGCGTCAGTGGTGTGGGCGTTTAACAGCTGAATCATTTACAGAAATCAAGTGATTTTACTTGACATACGAGAATGTGGAGGAAAAATAAAGCCCACCAGCACAGTGCTGAGAAACCACAAGGCTTTGTGCTCATCATCATGCCAGTAAAGACACCAGATTTACCAAAATGTTGAATAAATTCAGACTCTCACATCCTCCTCCTCTTCCCCTCAAGTGCCTCCCACTCCTTCATCCTGTATCTGTTGGTGGCAAACAGCCCTTGGATTTCCTCTTGCTGCCCCTTCAAAAGCGAGCTTTGGTGTGGGCGGTAGAGACATGTCTCTTTCTCTTTGTGTGCGCTGTAAATATTTTCTCCAATCAAAGAGTCAAACTTCAGAGCTCGGTCTAATCTCAGAGAGACGCATCAAAGAGCAGGATGAAGCACATCAGTTAAGTGAGAGAGAGAGCGTGAGCACACGTCTCTTCCACTTAGGTTAGTGTTCATAGTAAGACGCACTTTATGATTTAACTTCTGCAATCCACAAATAAACAAATATGGATTACACCATATTGCATGACATTTCTCTACATATACACAGGGCCTCAAAGCAAGACCTTTGAAAGATGAAATAACAGTTTGATGCTTGTACAAATGAAAAGCTAAAGCCATTACTTTTAGCAAGTCACCAGGTCGCTTAATAAAATGTCTTTAAAGCAGGTGACTCAGACTGTTAGGTAATGAATAGAAATGTGCTGTTATCCTGAAATTGTTACTTGGAACCACAGTGGCTTTTGTTCAGCAAAGTTAACAGAGCCGGCAGCTGATTTTTGATTTTTAAGCAATTTATGTTAAACTACTTGCACTGGTTTTAACCAAGCAACTTACCTGAAATATCGCAATATCATGAGACCACATAAGAAACATAGGAACACAAGACTGCCAGTCCCTCTTGTCAGGCTCTCAGTAATGCATTTGTTATTTCTGAACAGCTAGTTTTTTGACCAATCAACTTCCTGTGAGAAGGTACTTGCAGCTACAGGTGACAGCCTGTAACGCCATGAGGCAACATTCAAAAACATGATGGTGATGGCACTTTTTTACGGTTTGTTTGGTTGCTTGTGAAAAATGAATACCAAACTAAATGGACCTGGGTTGTAAAAGAACCCTTAAAGTACTTTGTGTCAAGGGTTCGGGCTGTTTCTGCTGGTGGTTTAATGGTGTAGGCTATATTTTCTGAGTACCAATTGAGGATTGTTGAAACGCCACAGCCAACCTGATTATTGTAGCTGACCAGGTCCATCCCTTTATAACCACAGTACCCCTAAGGATGTGGTGAAACAGGAGATTTGCATCATGGATGTGTAACCCAACAATCTGCAGCAACTGCTGTCATGTCAGTCAGGACAAAATCTGTGATGCATGTTTCCAGCACCTTTTTGGATCAATGCCACGAAGAATTAAGGCAGCTTTGAAGGCAAGAGGGGGTCCAACCTGGTACTAGCAAGTTGTAACTTATAAAGTGGCTGGTGAGTGTATTTGGAACCTGTTAAAGTTTTTATATTTAGTAGGAATAAATGGGTTTGGGGTTAAGCACCACAAAAAACTTTAGTCTTCTAATTGAAGCCTTGCAATTGTATCACTTGATTCAGGCCAAAAATGTGACTTTTGTATGGTGCGCGTATGTTGGATTACAAACTGCACTGACAGCTGCAACACACATTCTTTGATTTCTAGTGAAATTCAAGAGAAACAGAAAACAAAAACCCACCTACAACAGTCCTTTTCTGCCTAGTGTTTCTGTTTCTCTCTGAGCCATCACTCTTCCCACAGAAAGCCAAATAGAGCCGGAGGTAGTCATTACAGGCTTCCCAGGGTAATGCTTGAATGACTGCTCAGGTCTATTCTTGCTCAGTGAGGGTGAAGTGGGTGCACAGCGGTTCTTATAGTAGACACTGGGTGACAAACATTCATAGGGTGTAATTCTTGCGGTTGTGTATTCAACCCCAATGAGGCATGGGTGGAGTGCCACTTACTAAAACCAAACCAGGATGTCCCAAGTGGTGCCAGACACCCATGGAGAAGAAACAAGTCTGGACGATACTCTGGCTACATTCTGGCCCACATGTGAATTCCTCCGGGGTTTGGTTTGGGACCGGTCCCATCCTGGTTGCTGGTTTGCTTTGCAGTTCCAAAGTTTTGTGCGGGGCTGTTAACAGTGTTAGGATGGGTGTAGGAAACAGGACTGAAGTCTCCAGCTGTCTGTCGTCAGTTCAGATTATGCCCATGTTTGGAGGTGCACTGCGTCTGCTACCTGGTTGTTCTTGCAGCCGACTGTTTGGGTTTATGGTCGTGTGGTTGCTGTCAGTCATGCTGGAGGTTAGCGATCAGTCTGGACTCTATCATGACAGGTCTTTGAGTCTTCTAGGAGCTAACAGTGTTTATATTCTGTTTGTGTTCTGCAGCTGCTCTATCTAAAGATGTCATAAAATATAATCTTTCCTGTCAAACTCCGCAAACATCACGTTATGTTAACACTTCCCTTACATGCATCAAGCTGTGTGCCATGTATTATTCATAAGAAGCGCACACTGTTTGAAAATCATTTAACATTTTTGACAGAAATAGATGACAGCATGAATTACAGCACACACAGGGTGTGTACTTTGGCTCTGTTTAGACTTAGAAAATTAAGAGCTGCTCTTTTTGAGCCTTTTTAAAAAATGGGATCTGCCTTCTGCACACGCTTTTTAAAGGCAGCAGTGGCTGGGCTTCCTGACAGGCTATCATTTCCCCTGAGAAAATGATTGTATTTGAAAAATGTGGCAGCAAAGCTATATCATTTCTGGAAGTGACGCACAGCGTTCTGTGTGAAGTATGCTGAAATAACACGGATAAAGGAGCAGTTTCAGAAGCCTGAATATTACACAGATAGCATCTCTTCCTGTGTTAATTGAATTCAGAAACCACCAGAGCCATTTCAACTCTGGGAACACTTTAAACTCTGCAATGCCCTTTATTGTTTGTTAAATTTGGATGCAAACACCTTTATGTTATTAATTTGATGTCACCAAGTGACTATAGTCTCATACAGTTACTGAGTAGGTGCATTAAACAAATCAGTGATTGGATCTCCAAGACTTCCTCCAGTTCAGCTAAGAAACAAAAAATATGATTGTTTGTGGAGCCCAAGTATTAAAATTCAGACCTCTACTTTCTAGGCTAAAAAGCTTTGTGTAGCAGTGTAGTCTCATGAACGGGTAAGTGTTATATCCTACAGAATAGGACTGGTTGCTTTTTAAGATTGTTTAACATTGTGAAGTGATACTTGGTTACGTTTAGGCACTATTAACTATTTCCATACATACAAAATGTAAACGGGGCACAAATCACGGCCTCTTTGTTGAAAGCCTTTGGCTTGTTTGACCCACCCTGCACTCCCACCCACCCTATAGGCGTCATATGTGGCTTTCATTAAATGTTATATTACTAGACAACATTTTGTGGGTTAGCTCATTACTTCTTACGGATACTTATGAATCGTTCACAAGTGAGACCTAAATGTCCACATTAAAACACTTAATATTATCAGGACTTGTGTCTCAGTAGTAGGCTAGAGCAATGTGCGGTTCTTTAAAGGTCTCTCTAAAACCTGATCACACAGCAGCTGTTAGAGTCCTCAACAAAATGGATCACATCAGTCTAGTTCTCAAATTTTTACACTGGCTTTCTTTGCGCTTTTAAAATGCCACTGTTGTCATAAATCAGTGAAGAGTTTTGGGCCCAATTATATTTCTGATCTGCTCATGCATTATAAACTGTGCAGAGCTCTCGGGTCACCTGGGACAGGTTAGTTTACTGTCTCCAGAAAACCAGAATCAAGTGTGGAGAGGCATTCAGTTTCTCTGCACCACATATTTTGATCAGATTACCAAGATCACTTGAGGTCTGCTCAAACTATTACTATTACATCATGGCATTAATGGCTGTAGGTAAGCTTAATTAATCATACTACTAAATGTAATAATGTCTCTTATCAGGCAGTTTAATTATCAGATAGAGATGTCACACCTGAATGTTGAATATACAAATGCAGTCCATTTACAATTACCCTTTTTGATACTTTAACAGTATCTATATGTCACCTACACTTTCTGTATAATCCTGCTTATATATTGTGTTTCTTTTATGACTTTCCATAATGCATTTTAATATCTTACGTAAAGCACTTTAAATTCCTTGTTTTTAAAAGGTGCTATATATGTAAACTTGCTTTTCCTTGCCTTGATTGATTACGAATTCAGAGGTGGCAATGAACCAAAAAGTGAAATCTCTGATGTTTCCACTCAGTCATAATGAAACTTGGACTCCCACTTCGACCGCAACAGCAACTTCTGCTCCATCTGTGGAAATGCTTTGCACCAAAGCCCAGAGTACATTTTTGCAGCAGTATCCTTGTTGTAAATGATCCCCAGTACTGTAAAATAAGCTTTTAGAGGGCCTGACTGTTATTTATTATAGGCTCCCACCGATCCCACTCAATCATATACACGCTCGCCACCTCAGCAGCAGGTTGAGAGGCCTTTATTTCAGACACCTGGGCCATCAGGAGGAGCAGCAGGGATTCAGACAGCGGACAGGTCCAGAAGAGATTAATGTCCAGGGAAGGTTCAGTTACAGAGAGGAGAAAAGGAATAACTCTAAAGGCAACATTTCAGACCTCTCACTGAAGATCAGATACATAGTTTCTGTGCTGGTGTACACATTTCAGCATCAATATTTCCATAACATTTCATTTTATCTGCTTGACTGGTGCCTCGCTCAATCAACATGTTTATATTCACACAGCGAATGGTGTGCTGGCAAATTAGTGGAAATTTTTTTCCAACTTTGACAAGGTGTCAGCTGTGTTTATGCTTCAATATGTATTAAAACTGGCATAACAGCCTGCGGTTTAGAGTTCAAGGCTTCAAGCTGTGTTTATTGTTCCCACTACACACTTGCATGCATCATCTCTCTCACCCTCACACACACACGCACACACAAACTGCCCCATTGCTTCCAGTGAATACTTTGTGAGCCTGTAATGGTTTATTTTCTCCACTCATATGTCCTGGGGTGAACTCAGCAGTCGAGCTCTCCGGATTGCACGTCTGGCCTCGCTGAGCCTCCAGGCTAAACATTACCCCCCTATACTGTACTGTCCAACCAAACAGTCGTTGATTCTATTTCTGGATGCTGAAAATGACGCATCGATGAGTCAACCCGAGCTAAGAATGCTGTAAATACACATTAGTGTTGACCAAGAGCTCTCCTTCGATTTTAAGTTTGTTGAAGAAGTATTTTTGAGCCCATACGGAGAAGCAGAAACTGCCACTGCACATACTGTATAAAGTTAAAGGTCTTTTAATGTAATTAACATTCAGTGAAACCAATCAGAGGAAACTGTTTGATTTGGAATCCATATAGAGGAATGTTTAAGGTATAGACATTATTCTTGGACGTTGAACGCACATTTCTCTCCATCCATTTAATTTCCCGGCTTCATCCTCATGTTACAGCTAATGCAGCAGCTCCTCAGATTGGATCCAGGAGAAGTGCAGACTTGGAGCAAGTGGAGTAGACTACACGCTGTGTGAGAGGTGACCCGTCTGTGGGGGACTCACACAGTCGTGCCCTGCTTGCTTTGTAGTCGGACGCCGCAGCTGCAGCGCTGGAATTTCATACTCTCAGAGGAGATGTCTATTACAATTTAATCAGCGATAAACGCGATATCCTCAGAGTGATTGTGGATCAAGTGGCGTTTGGTGTAAAAAGATGAAAACCTTTTAAACATTTTTCACAAATCTACTCAAATCACTCAAATCAGAAAGGTCAGTCTAATTCCAATCAACCAGCAGCTGGAAAACACAACAGCACAGAACCAGTAAAAATTGAGCAGCTTGCATGTGGGCAAATCATTTGGACGTTACACCCTACATCGGTGATAAGCATCGCACAATGCTGTGGCTGCATAAACTCTGGGGGTTTGAACAGGAAGCTGATTTATGAAGTCTTGCCCGTTTATTTTCTCCCAAGCATGCAGCCTCAATGTAAACACCCTGACACTGCACAAGCTGATTACGTGAGGCAGATGGTTTCCACTCCGAGGGAGTCATGTTTTTGCATTCCGCTGTCACGGAAGAGCTGAAAAATGCAATGCAGCACACATGCACTCGCACATGTACATGCATCGCATTCATAAGGATTTAAGGACGCTTATATTCATGTGCACACGCTTTCATACAGGCAGGGTTCACTTATTACACTCAATGAACTCAGGTTTTGGTACAGTCATGGGGCTTGAAGGGAGCTTCTGTCAAAGAAAGTCCTCCAAACCAAATGTATTTGTCACAATTTTGTTATGCTTAGGCAACATAAATACTAAGGTTAGGGCAAAATCTGTGATTAGGCATTACAAAAAAAGTAAACTATATTGACATAACTGCTGGAAGTGAGACAGCTACATTGGTGATATAAGGCTGGGCACAGAATTTAAGTTTTGTTGCTTCAAAAAACATTGTAACTTTGACTTTAACACGAACGCTGGCCTCCTAAGTGGACCTTTATGTTCTTTATACGTTGTGTTCTTGATTTCCCTTATCCCACTTCCGCTTTGGTATTCTTTACAACTGTTACATCCTCTAGAGGGCGCTGCTAATTACATATGTGCATATGGGTTTCTAGAATGCTTTCGTAAAAATACATGAGGTCTTATAATAATATAACGGTTGTGAAAAGCAGAGATTGTCACTGGAATTTTTTTAGCTGTTCACGATGAATGTGCGAGATTTGAGCTTTACCCCAAGAAAATTGTAGTTTCATAAATCAGTGATGTTTAATTTGAGCCTTGAAGAAAAGTCTCTACATTCTTCATAAATATACCATGTTACTGACCTGTCTGTGCGACAGACATGGAATCATGTTTAGAACAAATGGTTCATGAATTCTGAGCTCTACTTGGTGAATGACAGTAATATATGCTCGGCTGTGCCTGGGGGACGTGACAGATTATGATAAAAGGGTGCTTTGATATGGGTTGACTCTGCACAAAAAGATGAGATTTGTCCTGTACATGTCAGCTCTTGCTCCAGCTCCACATAGGGAGGAGTAAATCATTAAGTACTTCAGCTGCTGACTCCAAAGGTGTGCATGCATCCACTGAAGATCCAGACTAGATGCTGACAGATACAAATAGTTGAGATCTCCTTTACTCTTCTTGCAGCCACTGGCTTGCCACCAAATTAATTTCCTGCTGTTCTTTTACTTCTATTCAAAGGGAGGCCACATGTATCTGCAGGCTAAAGAAGTTCTCCAAATACAGAGCATAGTAGGACACCTGCCTCCCTGCACCCTCGGGTCTTGAAAACAGAACTCATGACAAACTTGTTCTGGCACTTTTACAAGCTGTTCATTCACTTTTTGACACTATTTTGCACCACCGACTGTGCGATGGTGTCAAAGTGCTTGTTTTCCAATGAAAAGCGGCTCAGCTTGTTATCACAAGTGTCCGTGTGTGTTGATTATAACTGCAGGGGTTTGTTCCGGTGAAGAGGTAAATGACCAGCAGGCCACAGCAGTGACCGCAATCCAGATGGATGCCTCTAACCCGAAACTGTTGATTTAGTCAACCATGAGTCAACAGTTCCCAGCAGAGGGGGATGGCAGGATGGAGGGACAGAGGAAAGGAAGTACATGGTGTTGAACGATTACATGGGGCTTAAGCTCCTGGGGTGGGGGCAAACAGGAAGCGGATGCCTGAGTGATTCAGAAGCAAAAGAGTAACCATCTGATGACAGTGTGGACTGCTGTAATTATTATAGTGTTGGTGGGTGTGTGTGAAAGATTGTCATCTTGGCGTGCACAAGTGATTGTGCCCATAGGAAGGAATATTCCATGAAAAATCTATCTTTAGAATATCAAATATGCCGCCTACAGGCTAGAAATGTTTAGAGCTTGCTCTTTAGAAATCAATAGAAAAACTATTTTTTAGTTTTATGTTAAAACAGCACCAGACTTTTTACAGTATAATCCACAGAAACTTTTTAAACACTTAAAGTATCATGCAAGTAAGTCTTTGCATTACAGGTAAATTGAGCAGCAACTCCTGCAATACCTTGAATAACAATGGATTAAAGGTATTTTCACATATTAGTGGACAATTCTGTATGCATGAGTGTTTTAATGAAACACAAACAACAGTGCTAGGAAAGAGTATACTGCTATAGCTTTCACTACTGTCAATGCACGTAGCAGCCATCTTTGAGGTCACTTGGTGAGGTTCCTCCAACTTTCCGAATCAGAAATCCCACTTTAAGGAGCGTTCCAGGTGTAATTTTTTAAGTGGGAACTGGGAAATTCCTACTTCCCAGTTCAAATGGAACGTACAATCTGATCCTTGCAAGGCAAGGGCTGATTGTTTTATCTGTATGTGCTATTTATCATTTACTGTCATATTTCTGCACAGTTCAAACATGTACATGTCTTTTTTTCCCCTTTCAAATTAAGTTTTATGTACTGCAGCGTCTGTTGTTAGTTTGAGGCGGGATATTTCAGTTTTTTCACCTGATGTTGTGTTTGTTAATTTAAAAAATTCAATGCAAAACGTTGCTGCAGAACATACAGACGATATGGATGAAAGATGGTGAAGGGGATTTCCCTGCAGGATTGAAAAAGATGCAAATGATGTTTCACCTGGTGCTTTGCTGTGATTCTATGTCATTATAAGAACACAGGACTTGTCAGAACCAACTTTGCTGAGTGTTCCTTTTCACACACACCTCCTCATCCACCTTTCACACATGCTCGTTCTCTTTCTCCGCTCTCCTGGCCTGTCGGGTCCTGTCCTCAGAATGTGCTGTCAACTAAACCTGCACTCTGACTTTCCAACAGTGTTGACTTCCAACCTGGCTCAGCTCTGCAGTCCCCATCAGCAGCTGTCTGTGCAACCGTGTTATTATCTCGATTACACTCCTCCGGGCTCCACCTTAATGAGAGGGAGGCAAAAAAAAGGCAGCATCTAATGGCTCTAGCCTGCACCGTTGGACACACGTATGTGCATACACACATTTAGGCACACTTGCATGTATGCAGATGATATACACTTAGGCATGTGCAACAACTCACTTTGGGTTAAGGGCATTTTCTCACTGCCTGGTGCATGTGGGATCTTCAAAATCCTAGTTAATGTTAGACCCTTCACTGTGGGAAAAGCATGAATAGAAACACATTGTTTGTTGACATATTATCAATGCCAGTTTCTATGTCATTATGCCCAGGCTTTTGAGAGTGCTGCGCTCCCAAAACTGTACAATTGCTTGTGGTTAACAGTGAAAAAAAAAAGTCGGCCTACCCCACATTTCTGCTTGATGTTTCACTTCAACTTGTTCTCAGCATTCATAAATACCAGTGAGGGCCTGTATTTTTAGTCCATGCCTGTGGGATAGTTCAAGCTCAATTCTAAAAAGTCTATCTATCACTGTGTGTGTGTGTGTGCAGTGCATGTAAGGATAGGAGTGGCTGTTTGTATAAAGGGATGACTGTGAGGCTCGGCATCCTTTGGGAAACTTGTGGTTCTACGATGTACATCATGGAGGCTCACAGGGGAAGGGGCTGTGCGGATTTATTTGGCACCTGATTGGCAGGTTGAATCCCAGTAGGGTGACTATTAGCCTGAGTGAGAGACTGGCAGGGTGCAAATAGTGTCTGTTTTTACAGTCAGACACTTTAAAACCCCACTGTCATCGTTTTCCTTCAAAGATGGGTTGCTTCAAAATGAACTGATTGACCTCCTCTTGCACAAAACTATGCGGAAGAAAGAAAGTCTGTGTCATTCTCTCTGCAAGAAAAACAGAATCAGTCATTAGAAGTCTGTTTATGCCATTAGCTCTTTATCATCATAAGACCTCCATAGCTAAAAAAGACTTTGCCAGAATGAATTGATGACACGCTTACATGCTTTTAGGACAGAGCCTTGAGGAGGCTCGTTTCACTGAAACAATTGACTCTTTTAGCCTTATTGTGCAGCTAAACAAGTTCTTAAGGAGGAGGGAGGGAGTGAAAATTCACAAGATCTGATGTGGCTAATGTGTAGACAAATGACACACAGTGGACAATGTAAGTACTGTTGTTTGTAAGTTTTACTGGTAAGGCTTTGACGTATTTATGAGTTAAAGAAAATAATGTTGTTCACATGATGCAGGATGACTGTCTAACCCTTAACATGATTCAAAGGACATAGCCTATCAAATGAAACTCAAAGTTGCAGTAACAGGAGCTTTGTTGTTTGATGATAACACAATACTGTAGTGTATTTACGGCTAATTGATTGGGTCTAATCAATGGGAATTGCATGAGAAGTACTTTCAAAGAAGTACTGATCTATGAACTACTGTTCTCAGTAATACTCAAACACGGATATAAAATGCTGTCAATAAATTATCATTTAAGTTGGTTTAGAGAAGTTAAGAATATGTACAGTATTGGGTTATTTCTGGGCTTAAAGCTGCTACAAGAAACTTTTATTTTGTGTTGACTTTGGCGGCCCCTGTGGGCAAAAGTGGTAGTGTATCAATGACCACCATGCTTTGTAAAAATCTTTCTGGCTGGCACGTGCATTTGTTTAGGAAGCGAGTGAAAAGAAAAATGAAACTTATTCTAATTTTAATTGTTCAAATAGAGCGATGAGGTAATGTATCAATGTCTCGCAGTATTTTTTCCCATCTGTTGAATGATCACCCAAGGTTGACTCTATCAACATTTTGTTTCTCTTTGCTGATCCTGCCCCAGTATAAATCATAACCACAAAATAAAACATCAAAACAAAATTTTCTGAAGAAAAATCTCCTCCTGCTTCCTGTTAACTGGCTAATGTACGACTCACTGCTGAAGTTTGCCTTTGAAAATGTTTTGTTTTTTTTTTCATTAAAAAGATCATTAAAACTAGTATAAGTATAAACGGAAAAATAAAACCTCTTATTGGTGCAACATGCACTTGCAACATTTGGATTAGACGCTTTATTTGGAAAAATGCTCAGCAGATGAGAAACATGTTTTAACACCTAATTTATAATCACTTGGTAAAACATGTGCAGGGCAGTCCAATGCAATAGTTTAACATTCAGAAATTTTTTTCGAAGCAATTAAGTATTATTTGCTAAAATCAACAAATCACTTCCTTATTCCTTTATAAAGACACAAGAGGGTTCTAAACTGACTCTTGTCTTTTTAAGGGTGTTTCCAGTGTCCTTGTGCACTGCAGACCAGAAACAGTTAAGTATTCAAAACAGGCTGTAATTGCAGTCTTGTAAGTTGGCCCAAATTGTTTATGTGTAAACTAAATTGGTACCTCTCAAAAGCCCTCCAGCACCTACTCTCCTGTTTGGAGCCTCCACTTGCAACATGTGTGGCGTTCAGCAGTGTTGTGGTGCCTGGACATCAGTGGCTACGGGAGGCTGAGGGCTTTTAGAAAGTTAGCTGTAGCTGAAATTTACATGTTTATTCGTATGTCTTTTGTGATTTTGTCATGTGAGAGAGTTGGGGTCATTTTCACTCCCTGGCCTGACATAGAAGTCAACATCATCAGCATATTGTTAAGCAAGTGTTTCTGTATAATATTACGTCACCTAAAGTAAATTGAATTAACACACAGAGTGTCAAAGGCCAGCGGAGAAAGCTGAGCTCTGGTCCATTTTTCTTAGTTTCCGTGTTGTTTTTCTTGCTTGGCCAGTTGTTAAAAAGAGAAATTTGTCATTTTGTTTCTATTTTTCCAAGGAATCCATCTGTCAAAGTGTTTGGAAAGTGTCTGTTGTGTAATGCTGGGGCTTAAAGGGAGGCAATGCAGGACTGGAGGCCAGGTCAAGGGTGTCAGCAGGGTTACAACTGACAGGCGGGGGGCCAAGAAACAGAATACTCTGAAAGTGGCCAACCAACGACACTGTCAATTTGACAGTCAACAGCCTCTTACTCTTTTCCTCTGCCTCTCGGTCTGTGTATGTAAATGTGTGTGTGTGTGTGCAGAAGAGACAAGCAAACTGGCTCCAGCTTGCTCTGGGACTGATGCCTTTATCAAACCATAATCACTACTCTCGCTGTTTTTAGTGTCAGCCTCAAATCTGATACTGTCTAAGTGTTAGTGGCCGTGGTTATGCCCCATAATATTTTCTGCTGTTCCGTAAAAACAGCTGTAATCTTCGAAACATGCTGGCTGCAATTTTCCTGCCAAGGCAACTAAACTTCAGTGACGTCTGAACCGTATTTACTGAGAAGTGTTATGTGTCCATGAAATGTAAAATGAAAAATTTTTTTTGCAAAAGAAGGTCTGAATACATTTAAGTTCAAGTATTTTATATCTATATCTTACAGTCAGTCAGGAATACCACTAGACATACAAACAAGTCTTTTGTCTTTTTTTGACATTTTTATGATGTGTGTAAAAAGTTTTATACTTTTTCTGGCTTTTATTTTTGATCCAGAAAAGTATAACTGATGTAATTTGAACTGCAACAGTGTTTTTGTTCGCCATCTCAAAATGGAAACTAGTGTTTCAGTGGCCGAGTAATACCAGTCAAGTTTCAGCAATTTTATGAAAGAAGGTATAAACACAGTGTAACATTGTTCATGCTTATTTTGGGGTATATACTTAGCATCATTTACAATTCCATGTAAAAGAAAGCCCGTCATTATGCCTCGTGTGTAAACAGATGGGGATTTTTGGTGTTGCTAGGAGTGGTGCTGCAGGCAGAAGTGGCCAGAGGTGGAAATAATTATTCATTATCTCGGACTGCAGCTGACGGTTTTTCTCTCCGCTGGATGGGACTCTCTCTGTGCTCGAGGCCGCCTGACAGTGAATTAATGTGACTGGCTGTTAATAAACCTGTTGTTCGGGACCTAATCCGAGCTTAAAGAGGAATCCACTGCAGGGCTTTACCGCTATATCCTCTATATCCAGCACTTCAAGGCTGCCGGAGGAAGCTGGTCAGTCACATAGTTTCCACGTAGTGCACACTTGCATGCACACAAAGAGCTATTCTCAAATATGCAAAGGAAGACGGGCTTTGTAAAAGAGCCGTTTCAGTTGTGGCCTCCTGCGCAGGCTGTGTGATGTTCTTCAGATGTGCACATTTTTAGAATAGAGACATTATGTAAGTGGAATGCCAGTCCTCTTTTGAATCAACACATGTACTTATGTTTTAAAGTTGCATTTATGTTTCACTACATTTAACAAGAGTAATCTGGGATTCCGACCAAAAGCAGTCTTCTGTTAAAACAATTCAAGGGACTGCAGCATTTTTTCCAAGCAGGGCAACTCTCAGTCAGAACACAACCAGAATATCTACAGCTCTGTGAGGCTGTCATGCTCATTGTACAGAAAGCATTAGCCCTGTTTCTATTAAGTCAAAGCAGATTTTGAAGCAGAAATGTTTAAATGTTGCATTAAAGAAAATGTAAATTAGGGACGACAACTGGTTTAGAGCAAATAAACAAAGCTGCACATATTTTGGTCAGAAGATGGCAGTATAATGTGTCGCTGTAGGCTAATCCGTCAGTAAACAGTAAAAGAAATAGAGATTGCGCAAGAGAGAAAAATCATCAAAAAAGAGGTCGCTAATCTAAACTTTGGCTCCCCATGAGAGAAAATGGAGAGAAGTCTTCAGGAATTGGATTTGGTCATGTGAGTTTATTGTTCGCCACATCGAAACTTATTTCGGAAAAAATGTTCCATCACAAGTTTGGTGCAGTAACTCATTTTAGAAAAAGACAAAAAAAAACACCTAAAGTGAGATAAAATTTTGGGTGCAGCCAGACCTATCTCCTGGATATGCAAAATAACCTTTATTATTCAGAATTTGAGCTATTTGTTTCAGCATGCTAGCATCAGCTAACAAAATGTAGCTTGGAAATCAGGAATCACTCAAGTTAACTGAAGACCGCTGCTGACACAGTGAATGTCCTTACAAAATGCAATGTTAGAAAAGGCTTAAATACTTGTATTATCAGTGCCAGAAGTAAATATATATACAATACACGTAGTAAGCCTACAGACTCAGATAATAATCATTTTCATACATCCTGCAATACGATCTGCTTGACATCGTCTCCTATTTCGCAAGCACTTTTAAATAAAAGAAAAAGAAAAAAAACTTCACCTGATTTAATTTAATAACACCTAACCTGACACTGGGATCATCATCATGATAAGCTGAGCAGCAGGAATGTGAGAGGTTCAGCTAAAGTGCTTGGATCCTCATGACTTTTGGCAACTCACTGTCACGCACTGAGGCGAAAGAATGGAAGAGTTGGGGAGGAAAAGAAACTATGTAACTGAGGAGGCAGAAAAAGCCACGATGAGTTGCCAAGGTGTCGAGATGTTTATGTAATCTCACCCCTTAACTTCTCCTCAATTTTGGCAATCCCCCCGTTCCTCCTTCGCCCGTTTAATCTTTGTCAACCCCTCTGTGTCGAGTGACAGAGAGTGGGGTGGGGGTGAACACTGGGGCCTTATCCTGGCCCTCATGGTGGTGTGTGACCACTGCCTGGAACCCTCGACCATTTCCTGTCCCAGGCTTCCCGCCTAATACCAAACAGACCTCTCCCTCAATCTCCTTTCTATTCAGGACGCTGCATGGGTGTGTCACAAGTGAAGCATTACACCCTTTTTCTTGGCGTGTGTCCAGAATCTCAGATACTTGACAATGTGGTATACTGTAGCGTCCCACTACTAGTGTATACCATTTTATAATCAATCAAGAGCAAATAAATTAACTCCTAAAGTTTTGACAGTGTCTAAAATGAAGGAAGCCATTATAACTTCATAGCTAAAATGCACCACCCACCTTTATTTAACCTCATCTCTGGTATGTTTTAACTGCACCATAAAAGATGATCTGCAAACAGTTACAAGTTTAACAGGTATCAAGCCTCTTAGCTCAGAAACATGTAGTGCTGATTGTGGAAAAATGTGAACAGCATGCAGCTGTGATGGCGTAGCCTCAATATGCATGTGAACAAGAGTTTTTGCCATTAGAGTTTGAAGATATAGGATGTCCTTACTTTGCCTGGGAACTAGAGAAATCTGCAAGCTCATGTTTTATTTGTTCTGGCAGACATTTGCGAGTTGATCCAGGCTACGCTATAGCAGCAGCTTTATAGAAGATCTGCATCAGCTGTAGCCATCTTGGTTGTTTTCAGAAATGCCTTGACAGGGCTCCTCTTTACAGTCACCATCACAGACAGGCCTGATGTTAGAAAGAACGGTTGTGATTGGCCCAACAGAAATCTGTCCAGACTAGAGAGGAACGAGATGCTTCTGCCAGAGCAAATAAAACACGAGGTTGTAAAATCATCTGGTTTCCAGGAGAGGAGAAAATGGCACACTGGTGTTCTGATAGACATACACGAAATGACCATTACCATGACTCTTAACACCACAAACAATAGTGGTGTCGATATGTAAGTTAAGTTACTTAAGAAACGCACTTATTATAACCCAAACCATAATCTTTTCCTAAACCTAACCAAGTAGTTTTGTTGCCTAAACCCTACAAGTTTCCATGGTGGCAGCATCTGTAAGAGTTCAAGGTCATATCACGTATTTCTGTGAGATTTAGTTGGCATTTCAGTTGGCTAAAGGGTTCAAGGTTAAGATATTTTGCTAAAGATGCAAGACTATGAACACCACAATCAAAATTTGATTCACCTCCATTGTCCAACAGCCCAAAATCTCCAAACCTGAGTAGCCAAAACTATCTGCATGGCAACAAGAAGTAAAATATGTTTTTTGTAACTGGGTTGAACTGCCTCTTCAAGCTTGTTATTAAGGAGGATGTCAGTGCATCAAACACTAAAGCAGAATCCCACGGAGTCCATCAGCATGTGCAGCATACAGTAGTGCTTATATATCTATACATGCATGCTGGCGTGTTTCTATGCGCCTACATATGTGCATGTGATTTATTATTTATACATGCAGAGGGAGTGGAAAATCGCAGCAGGAAGGAGATCAGACTTATGATCACAAAACAATCCCCGTGCACAGGAGCTCCCCGCTCTGGGATCCCATCTGTCCCATAAAGAAGCTACTGCTGGCAGATGCCTCCAGTGAGCTGTTTTATGTGGGGGCACCAGGGGCCAGAGAGACATGTGTTTTCATGCACTGGAAAAGAGGGTGTGGAGAGTACCTGAAAGTGAAGACCGAGACAGGATCCATCCGCAGGTTCGCCACGGAGGTTTTAATGAGCAGTTTGCGAGTGCCAAAGTGTTTGTACTTTGACAAGCTTGATGATTACCTACATTAGAAAATGACAAAGGAAAAGGAAATGTTTCCCCTCCTCTTTGCGTTTCCCTCTGCTCATTCTGTCTGCTTTTCGGTTATCAACATTGTCACTTGACGTAAGCTTTACTTCTTAGCAACATGTGTTTGCAGTTTGATATCTCCGTATGTTTTTTATTGAAGAACAATGCTAATTCTCCCAGGGCGCCTTCCTGGGATATTAATTTCAGTGTTTGGTGTGCAGATGACTCATCTATGGGTGGTGTTTTTTCTCTCTCTCTCTGAGGTTGAGCGAGGAAGACAAAGCTTTAATTATTATTGTTCCATGTCAATTATCAGATTATTAACTTTCTTGGGAATAAAATCACTGCTTTCCTCTTGGTGGACTGGGTTGTGTTTGCACCTCTGTTTCTTTCTTTCAGTGTTAATTTTCTTGATTTTTCATGCTTTAATCTGTCTTCTACCAGCTTCACATCAAAGGTCTCCGTGCACCGCTCATTCACACGGCATCCCTCGAGTGCAGATCACCAACAAAGGCCCTGTGTGGCAACCTTTGGAAAATGAGTGGGTGAGGCGACTCTGTCATGAAACGCACTGCAAATATTAATCCAGGTTAAAGACGGTCGTGTCTTTTGTGTATATGAAACCTGTTGGGAGCGTATCGCCTCGCTTCACCCCAGCAGCGAGCTTTGTGAACGAGTGCTATCTTGTTTAAATTTCCCCACCATCCCCCCTCTGTCTACACGCTTTTTTCATCTTTCCCCACCTGCAGACAGACCCTCCCCGGCCATCAGCCACATATCCCATCTGTGTTTCCGCCTCCACCACAACTTATCATGATATACTGTGTATTTACATTGAACGGCACATGTGCATGAGCAGGTTTGTCTGACATGCACCAGGAAAAGTCTGCCCTGAAAGCCATAGGTGCCCTGTAATTAGACTGCTCTCATTTCTCTTAAAGCTTCATTTCACCTCCTCTCACCTCTCTCTTGCTTGCATTTTCTTTCTTCTTTTCTTCCTCTCCGTTCAACTACCCCTAACTTATCCACCCACATCACACCAACCCAGTGCTGGAGTATAAATCAGCCCCAGGGACAGGTGGACATCTGCCAGCCATGAGGAGATCCAGGCTGGAATGTGATCACTGATGCAGCTCAGAGAAACATTTAAATCCTGGCACCAAGGGGACACAGCTTTCCCCAAAAACCCCTGCTCCAGCCCTTACACCTCCTCTTCATTGATTGAGCTGACAGGGGGAGTTTGGAGGGATGCCTTCTGCTTTCTTTGTTGTTTTGTTTGCATCCAGGATTTTCTTTAATGAGAGGATAGGGAGAGCAGAAATTTGAGAAAGAGGCAGTGGGAGGATGTTTGATTTGGAGTGATGAGGCTGAAAACCCAATGGGTCCAATATGCAATTTCAACTCAAGTGAGTCTATCGCAAGATTTTGTGGCAAGCTGCTCAGGTTAGCGAGCGGGTTTATGAGCGAAATATGTGGCATACAGACCAAGATGTTCTTTCAAGTCCCAGCGGGGTGTAGCACAATAACAGCTCTGCTCTGACGTTGACCCTTTGGAAGAATAAAACGAACGCTTGATTTCATTCCTCTCAGCTTTTCCCAAGAAGAGTTGGGGCAACACTAATGAAAAGTGTCACTATGCCCTCCCGAGCGTATGGCTTTAATAGAATTTGGTCAAGACTGAATTTGGTGGCCACCACGATTTATGGCTGAACCCACAGAGATGGGATACGGCTCTGAAGAAACGTCGGTTGTAAAGCCTGTTGTAAAATATGCCGAGCACAAGCTCAGAAGCGTGCTGTGAATTCAAATGTATGAGAAATGCAACATCCTGACACCAGAAAAAGATCAGTATTGTCAGTGAAGCCTCAGTTGTGTGGTCGATCGTTGATGCAATCTAGGAGAGTTTTTTCAGCTCGCAGCTGGAAGCAATTAGCTTGTCAACTCCTTCAGCATGGGAGTTGACATATTATTGTGATTACATATTTACCATGTTTGGCGCGAGGCTGCTTTCACCAAAACCATATAGCCATCTCATTATAACTGCAGACTCAAGCTCTGGGAGAATCGTGACTCCAGTAATAAGTTGCGAATGCTCGTAACATTTCAGAATTTACATTTTAAATATATAGCTACATGAAAGATTCTTCATCGTATTGTCAGCATCATGGCAGCTTGGGCCTCTATTGAGACATACACCAAACATTTACAACTTCAGACACTCTAGGGAAGCTCTTATGATGCTTTCTGTCAGCACATTGTAGTTTATGCAGCAAGAAGACACTTAAAGACTTGATGTTGAATATCAAGAGTGTATAGTCTCATGAATAATATCACCAGGGGGAAAAATATGTTTCCTTACGCTAAAGGATTGTGACTGTAGTTTTCATGCACACACAAAACTATCACAAATCTATCAGTTGGAAGATTATTTTGCCTCTGGGGGCAACGGGCAATATTTCAGGGGTTATGTTGTAGCCATCGAATATCCAAAATATGGACAGAAGATCCAAGAAGGCCAAGACTTCCATGCAGTTATTGACTCAAGAATGGAGTTTAGACACAACATCTATAACCGGATTGTTTCTCTGCTCATGATTGCAGAAGAATTTGGGGAAAAAAAGGAAAATTGTCATCAGCTAATAGGTTCCGAAATTGCCAATACCAATATTTTAGCCAGTGCATTTTGCCTCTTTTGCTCGACACATGCAACCAATCCTGCTCCAACATGATCTGGCGATACTACTTGGAACTACAAACAGACTACAAATGGAAACCAGAGTTCTTCCAAAACCCAAATCTTGTCCCATTGCCTACAAATCAACTTCTTTTTAATTAAAACATCTGGAAACACACTGTGGTGCTGAGGTATGTGCAATAATTGCATACACGATAAAAAGTCAAATACGAATAAAATAACATTTAACAAATACTACACCGTGAACCAGAAACAGAATTCTAAATTTACACATAAAAAAATTTTTCCCTTTTAAAGCATTAGTTTTTAGAATTCATATTCTTGTCAAGAGTTATATGAGAAGATCAATATCACATTCACATCTGTCCAGTAACTGTAGGGCTCTAGCCAGCAGTCAGTTAGCTTAGCTTAGCATTAACTGGCTGCTGGAACTTACTTCATAATTATCAAACTGACTCTAAAGTGATCGATCTTCTCATCTAACTCTCAGCAAGAAAGATAAAACTGCTCTTTCAAAACTTACTTGTAAAAGCGTACACGGCTACAACTCAGCTGTACATTCACAATATTATTGTTTTTTCCTGTTGCACCAAACTGTGCATGGAAAACGTGAGCTAATTTGCCTGGAGTTGCTTTCAGCCTGTTTCCTTAACAACAGAAGGAAAGCCCCCCTCCCTTCACACACACACACACACACACACACACACACTCACTCCACTGCTTTTCTCCCTCCCCTCTTCCCCGTGCTTGCCCTTTTTAGGCTGTTCCTCTTTTTTTTCCATCTGAAAAGGGGGATAGTATGACGGCTTTTCCTGCTTCTTGTGGATTGGAGCCGGGAGAGAGAAAACTCTTGTTACTCACTCCGTCTCCAACTTTGAGAGGAAGTTACCACCTCTTCCCCAGACTCTGTACACACACACACACGCTCGGGCAGACACACACGCTCTTCAGTACTTGACCACAGCAGCAACAGGGAATCAACTGAAACTGTCCGGACTGCTTGTAATGCTGTCTCTTTCAAATTTTGGAGGGAAAGAAGGCAGTTTTCCTGAAGCTTTCTGTGTGGACTGAACACATTCAGAGGGACGTTTGTTGTCATCACAGACTGGTGAGTTTGACAGTTTATTTCAGTGCATGTACAGTACCATAGAAACCCCAGTGAACCACAGCTTTTCTGTCACTGACCTTTACAATGAAGGAACTTTTTCTGCCATTGAGTGTGCACAGTTTTCATTCTCTGTATTAAAATGTTAGTTTGGCAGGCTTTTTAAGAGGTGTGTGTGTGTTTGGGAAAACTTCCATGTGCTATAAACTTTGTTTCGGATTGAATTTCCATTGCAGCAGCCTTAAAAAGACTTAGAAATAGGAGTTTCTTGTGTGATTGTTGTGATTTTTAATCATTAAAAGTGCTTAAATATGTCAGAAAAGCGAGTTTTGGTAACAGCAGAATAAACACTTTTGTTTACAGTATTAACCTAACAGCACTATGTTTTTGTCAGTCCAGGACTAAGCTAAATATCCACACCCATCCAAGCAGTGTCCGTGCATCAGTGTAGTCCCGCTAAATATGTTTGTTTTCAGCATGTTTTCGATGAACGGCTGCCAAAGAGGAGCTGATGCAGCACTTATAGTTGATACAGGACAGGAGAGTGCGGGTATGGCTTTCCTGTGCAGCTGCACACTATTGGCTAACCTTGGTGGTGATTAATTAGTTGTCACTTTGCTACAATCAAAGCAAACATCCTGTCGCTTTTTGTATTTTTCATGCAGCCAGAAAGAGCAGACGTCATTTAGCGAATGTCAGCTGAGGTGGGAGACGTCACAGGAGTCCGAGAAGAGGCATTAAAAAAGTGCACACATGGTGCATATGGCTCTGTTTCTTTTTCAGCTGTTCCCCTCTGCTTCTTCTTTTTTTTGCATGAACTCAGAAACATTTATGCAGGACAGCAGTTGACCATATGCTTCAGCTCCCGTAGCTCTCTCTCGCTCTCTCCACTGGTGGTTGGCATCTCTTATCAGGGAGAAAGCGAGGTGATGGGCGGAGGCTGGATGGGGCTGAGTTGCTCTCAGGGGTCTCCTTTAATTTACACAATCTGCAGGCAGCACTTAAGCTGTGCCTCCTCCAGTCAATCAGATAACCTTCCATAGGATGAGTGTGAATGCTTGGTTAAGTTACCCCTTCAAGGCCGACTGGGAAGAGTTGACTTCTGCATGACCTCTGCGAGCTATTCATGCCAGCAGACTTTCCTTTTTCCCAAACCGCACTGGCCCACCTATCAGTCGGCCTGTCTTATCTGTCCTGAGGATGGTTGTTAACGTACTCTATTTACCCAGAGGTCAGGGGTCGGACTCAGATTTGAACTGCTTGTCTTAACTCCCAGGGTACCAATCTGTTTGCAGGGGGAGATACAGAAAGTTTCAGGCCACACAAAGCCGAGATAAGTCAAGAGAAAAGACTAGACAGCTTTACACAGTGACAAGAAATAAACACAACTCCTCCCAAGAAAACATGCTGTTGTTAAAAGTTGTAGTTTTAAATACTGATTTTTTTTAAAAAGAAGAAAAAGCTCCCTTGAAGACAGTTGTAGGAAGCCTTAATGTGAAAACTTGATGCAACTTTATAGACAGGAATTTTGGCTGATCAACAGGCTAAAAAATTACAATTATTCGACAAAATAGCTCCAGGGAACCCTGTTACATATATAGAGCAGCTCCTTCAATTTAATTTCACTGTAAGATCAGCACCTTAGGTTTAAACCATCTGTAGGTATTACACACAGTATAATGTGTCTCTTATGCTCTGTATTAAATGGACACAGGAAATTCTGCATCAAGAGTTCCCTGTTAGTTGGATCTGTGTTGTAACTTAGTGCAGTGAGCTTGAGCAAACAGAGTGAACGGAAAAGCTTTGACATACATAAATTAGAATGAGTTATGATTTCATGTTTACTCCCCAAAAAACTCTTCAAGTCCTGCTAAACACAGCATTACTTACACATCCGAGGAATCCACTTTGGCAGAAAAGAGTCTGATTGGTATATAAATGACTCTGATTGACCTCTAATGGAGACGAACAGGGAGGAATCATTTATGAAAAGTTGAAATACAGTGATAATAGATTTCATGGTGCATCCTTAAGCAATCACATGCAGCCATTCACTCAGATCATCTTATCATCAGCTGATCTCTTTGAAGCAGCCACAACAGAGGCTCCATTCAAACATATGGCCTTTGCATTGTATTGTTGCTTCCACTCACTGTTTGCTGTTGCTGCTTCTTACTGGTATTTGTCAGTGAATGCACCACAAACTGAAAATGCATGCTTACGTTTTTTGGTTAAAGGTGATTCATTAACAACTAGTTTAACCTCACAACCATTTCTATTATACTTTTTCAAAAAAGCGGATTCTTGATATTGATTTTGAACAAAGTGTCTTAAACTTAGTAGAACACTACTTTACTCAGTGCCTCTCTTTAACGATCCTGGTTATAAACTCATTGTTTAAATGTGAATGATGACGTGACGAATAGATCTATAAGTAGATATAAATGATAAGAACTCATGCTCCGCTCACCGCAGCTCTAATCTCACCAACATTAAGTAAGCAAGAAGATATTTTCGAGTAACAGAGAAAAGGGAGTTTGATGAATGGCTTGTCTCTCTGAAATTGTGTTTAGCAGAGCTCCCATCAACCACTGATGTCTTACAGGGCTCAGGGCTTACTATTTTCTAGTAGGAGCTGGTCCAGACGCTCCCCTGTTTAGGCTCGGGCAGATGTTTGACATGTTAAGTCCAGTGGGCTTGCCTCAGACTACGCTCCTATCTCGGATACACATACAAACAAGTAGCTGGGCTCACACACATGCATTGAAACAATACAGAAAAAAGCACCTGAGAATGCACAGACGTGATGCCCTTTAATTTTATTTAGACTGCATGAATATTGGGTCAAACAGGATCCAACAGATTAAAATAATTTTAGTAACTAGAAAAGCACCCAGAGAGCACAGATACCAGAACTGCACACTTGAAGGATTACATTGAAAGTATGCATTTTGGGAGCACACTGGCATTGAAATATTTCATCCACTAGATGGCGGCAGATAGTGAAGGCAATATGGTCACTGACGCAATGATATAAATTTGCAATATAAATTCCAGATGGTGTTCCCGATCACCACCAAAATCTAGTCATCTGTTCCTTGTCCCAATACACACGTTGTCCGAAGATTTCATCCAAATACTTTATGATGTTACTTTGTACCGACAAACGCCGGCGAAAACATAACCTCCTTGGTGGAGATAAATAAGAGAGTTGTCATAGTCTGAAGGCAGCTTTAAATAGACAATCAGGATATAAACTACTTCTAAGATGATTTTAGGTCTTAAAAGATCAGAATCACAGAAAAAACAAGACTTTTTTAAAACTCTACTCTTGCTGTGGAACAAAATCTCCTGCTAGCCTCACAAGATGACAACAATCACATGACCTTTCACCTCTTAGCCACAGAAACCAAATGACAAAGCATTTATTCTATCCTTACATCATCTTCCCATGTGATAAGGGACTTGTCAGCAGAAACCACAACAGATGACAATACTGTTAATCTATTTAATTATTAGTGGTCAGTAGAAGTCAAACAGGCTTCTTAAAGGCCCTTTAAACAGGCACCAGCCTTCACTTTTCCTACAAAGAAACATGATTCCTGTCACAACAACATGTCTGAACTTCCTAAATTTTCATGAAGCTGCACCTCGTTCTTGTGCTGTATGGAGTAAATGCCACAGACCCAATCATACAAAGGGCAAACACGTGTTTTTTGTCACAGTGTAATCCGTACGGTCCGTGTAATTGATACAGTATGTGGCGTTGGCGTGCAGCTGGATGGTGGCCCAGATCGATGAAAAGAGTGAGATCATGCCTCTATTTTTGGGGCTCTGGGTTTAAGATGATCTAAAGCCCACTGTGCTTTGGAGAATCATGCAGGAATGTTCATATGAATCAAATTCAACATACAGACGTCCAGTTACTACCAACACACACTAATAAGCCCTGTCAACAAACACACACACAGCTGTGGTTCCAGTGTGGCTCCCCACTGCCATGAGCGCTGCTTGATTTGCTTGATTGGTACCGTGATAGCGTCAGTAGGAAGATGGTGCATTGGATATCTCCTCTTGATTTACATAGTATAGCATTCTGACTCTGCCTCGCATCAGGAACACATCTGGCTACTATTAACCACTTGCCCTAACCCCCAGCTCAGTCCCATATCTCCATTACCCTCCCATTACCTGCCATAGCCCACAAAATATGCTCTTCACGGGACAAGCAGTGCACTGTGGTTCACTTTTTTATGACATGAGGATACACAGGGATTCTTTGGGCCAAGGGTTGCAGTTACTCTGAGCCAAGCTGGCGTCACATTGGCATACTGAGTCATGATGAATTAACAACCCTACCCTTGCTGCAAAAGTCCAATAATACTTGCTGACAATGCCTGACTGCTCTGATTCTCTGTTTACTCCTGGTAAATGTTTTTATCCTTGAAAGCAAAGCTGTTGTTCATTGAGTGCATGTCAAATAAAGTGCATGCCCAAAGCCAAACACATCAACACATGACTAAACAAAGCCTTCTTTCAGCTCTATATCAAACACTAAACCATATTCAAGAAGTTTGGATAAGATCGAATCGCCTAATGGAACAAAAATGTCAAGGTTTGAATGCTGCAAAAACAAGCAGGTTTAGATCGAAATTTATTTCCAGTTAAGACCCACTCAAGAGGAAACTTAATAAAAGTTGGGCAAGTTCTAACTTCACATTCACTCGAGCTGTTTGTGTCTGCAGCTGGCAGCACATTATAGTTCAGGCTGGGGTCAAATATGATTGAAAATGTGTTTTATTGTTTGTTTCTGTCTATAGAAAGTGTAAGATTGGTGGGTGTTTTTCACATCAGGATAATTTAGTGCCTCCTAAAACTGAAGTCCAATATTGAAATTCCTTTCAACCAAATCACACTCCACTTCATCAGCAGATATTATGCAGATAGGACTTGTTATACATAGGAGTTCAGGCTGATGGGCCATTGTTGACCTTGGAAACAGCAGTTAGTGAAACATTCTGCACTCAAGGACCTCTTGCTTGCTTATTCAAGGACTGGGCTATACGACCAAGACCTTCCATCCTGATATGATTTTACATAGGATAACATGTTTTCTGGCAATTCTAGTTGTCCTATTGTTTTTTCGATTTGCAAGGATAAAAAAAAATGTTGTCCAAGTGACATAAATATTACTGTAAAGCAGTTCAGTTGCCGTTGTCATCGACATTGCAGTAGTAACACTGCCGAAAAATTTATAAAATAGACATTTTTATAGCATTTTGACGATGTATGTCATCATAACACATATATCACTCACTTCAATGCTTGTCTTTTTTAGGAGAAGTCCATGTTTTTTATGACAAATAAGCAAAATGATGTGGTCGAAAGCTCCAGAACAACTAAGTGCTTGAGTGGACCTTTGTTTGACTTTTTTTTTTCTAACTGTTGTTTGGCATTTGAACAGACAAGTGGTCACCCACTTTTGTGACCTTTTCCTGAAGAGAGAGGAGAAGTGCAACTGAAACTGTCGTCAAGATCCGCACAGTACCTGTCAGAAGTCTGCTTCTCATTGAGTGTCATCACTCTCACTCGGCTCTTTTTACAGAACAAAACAAACTCTAAAGGTGTTTGCATACTCTCTGACCCGGGTCCGTTCGAGGTCAGCCTCACCTGGAGCTCCATGTCTCTCTCCTGATGGCAACCACATGGCTGTACTGTTTCCAAACGCTACAGTTTTCCTCTCAGTCAGACACTCTGGCAGGAGGAAGCAGCACAAACGCTTTGCACAGCTTGAAACCCAAGATCTTTATGTCAAGAGGAACTGGGAAGAAATGCACTCTTGCTTTCTCCAGAAATGCCCTTTGCAACCTTCTCGGATATGAAGAAAAACTCATTGTGGCTTCATGAACGCTTTCACAGACTGTGAGCAGAGAATCGGTTTGGACAATGTTTCTGTTTACAGAGTGGAAAGTAATCGCCTGCACCTCTGCTGTTCAGGAGAGAGCTTAAAGTTCCAATATGTTTTAGTACTTGAGGCCATTTTCTGGCTTGATTACAGGTGTGTTATAAATGGCTGGAAAAGACAGCCATTTTTTGATACTTTTCTGATACAGTTTCAGGCTCTTTGGCAGCTCGAAGGTTGCTGTTAACCTTTCATCAGCTACTGAAAGAATTTCTTCATCAGTGAGAGAAGAACTCAGCCAAGAGTTTGATTCAGTATATTTATTTAAAGGGAACACAAGTTTCACAATGTGCTCCACAAGCTGAAAATAGTAGATAAATTACCCGGATTGGGTCGTTTGATGCTGTGCACCATTAAGCCCAGGCTGTATTTTTTCAGTAGCAGCCACAGAATCAAAGCGGGAACATTTTAATGAACGTAATTAAGAGCAAAGACACCATGTAGGATGCTATAAATCCTAATGGCAGCTTCTGTGATCTCCCTCACCAGAGAGAGCATGTGTGTGGACTTAAGTTTAAAAACAATGAAATGTCATTACATTGAATTCGGGCTATTTTCGAAGCTTCGTCCCAGGCGAACCACAGAAAAACCCTCCATTGTGCCAGGAATTGTTGCGGCTGCGCTGAAATTCTAGGTATTAAAAATATTTCGTTCCCTTCTGCGGTTCGGCGTGTGTCATTACGATGAGGAAATAACACCGACTCATTCCCTTGTGTAATCTGACCTTTTCATCTTCTGTTTATAAATCAAATGGGGCCTGACTCCCTGCATAAATTTCACTGAAGGGTTAGGACTTTGATTTCTTCATTGTGGAAGAGGAGTGTTGTGGTTGGATGGTTTATGAAACAAGTATTACTGGTGAAGTATCTGGGGAAAAGTGCTTCCATTCTGCGACAGACTTTTGCTTTGGAGGTCTGCCGCTGCGAGGAGGCAGCTGAGTAATGATGTGGACGTGTGTGTGTACAGACGACAGCTCGGTCATTCTGTCTTAACATACTTATCTTGAACAATGGTTCTTATGCTGAAAGAGGGCTTCGACCTGGATGTTGTCCCTGCGGAAAGGGACAAACCCTGTGGGAAGGAAGGGCTATTGTGGTTATCTCCAAGTGGATGACAACAAAAATATCACACCGCATGATAGTTTGGAGTTTTTCTTGCACTCAGCTTGGACATCCCGACCAAAACAAACAGTCAGAAATAGTGTTTGACCTCTTCTAAGGCCACCACACCACATCATAATGTGTTTATTCTGGTTTGTAGCCCGCGCACATTTTCTGCTCTGACCTTAAATAAATAACTCATCGCTGACAGGCAGATTTTTGGAAGCGAACTTTTATCATTTGCTACTGGGATTATATTTTGTTTTGATTTAATATGAGATAAAGAGATGTAGACTTGTGCTTCCCACACAGTTTAAGCCATGTCAGGGCGGGTTAAGGCTATTTAATAGTCAGCAGCGTGCAAAGGACTCAGGAAGGGGACGCCTGAATGTTCGACCTCAGGATACGAGGTCGGTAAGACAAATGATAAACTGGCAGGGATTAAAAAATAGCACTAAACATTAACGTCACAGGAGATCAGACGTGGCAGAAAGACACGTGCTGCCACAGGTTTGGCCACAACATTGGAAAATTCCTTTTTAACAGTTTAATGTCTTTTGTTAAATGCATGTGACACTTGATATATTAGGCTATTATTTGTAACTAAATAGACGGGAGGAAAGCTTGTATAAATGATAACACAACTACACTGGTATTTTACTGTTTTTTCAGGTTTCCACACAATAACACCATATGGTGTCTTGAGATATTCTCACTTCTCTGGCAGAGCAGTTGGTGTGAATGCTCCCACCAGGCAGCACTCGCCAAAAAAAATGCGAAGTGAGAAGCTTTGTTTGTTTGTTTGTTTGTTTGTTTGATTGATTTTTGCCGAAGTGCAGGATCCTGTAACCAAAGTGATGAAATCACAAAAAGCCATTTGGAGTTTGGTTTGTTCTGTTTTCTTTTAAGCCTCTAAGTTGGTGTCAATATTTCATTACGTCAGCAGCCATAATTTGTCATAATATTTACCAGGCAGTTTATAATGCAACTTAAGTTTAAGTGAAACATGATGGGACAAAATGAAACATCAAATTGCTAATGCATGACTTATTTGTTATAAGTAAGGTCTCATTTTCAAGGCTGTAGGGAAGGGCAACATCTGCAATAGAAAAGCAAATTGGGTCACTTGGAGAAAATGACTGAAAGTTGAGTCATGGGATATTACATAGCTGGGGAGAAAGAGGTCTGTTAATAATTTCCTTCATGAGGTAAAACAAAAACACAACAAAACAACAGGGCAGGATAATTAGTGTTTAGATAGGCTTTAAACAGGTCTCCAGTCGTCATTAAGCACCAGTAACATGCCTGAGAGCTGATGGAGCTCAGGTTTGCTGCATTCCAGTGTGTGAAGAGGCCGGTTACTGTAGTGTAGGTGTCCAATCATTAGCTTTGACCTTGGCTTGAGGAGCGACTGTAGTCATCCGAGCCGTTCACTTTATTACCCTTGAGACAAAAACAAAATACCTCCTTGGAAGCCGACGCTCTCCAGGTCTGCTTGGATAATGATGGATAGATTCCATTAGTAGGGAGGGATTAGGCTCTGCGGGAGGGAGGAGATGAACTTGTTCATAATTGAAAAGAAAGGAAGGAAGCTCGACAGGAAGACGGCGCGTAGGTCCATCCTCGCGGTGCTCTGCAGAAACAAAAGGCCCATCGTCTCGCTCCCGTGGGGACCGAGGGGGTGGCCTGGAAAGCGCGCTGCCATGGCGACCGCTCTGTCACTTAGCCCCGAGCGCTGTCTCGGTCAGGCGCTCTGTAGTGTACATAGGATCTGCCAAGAGTCAGCAAGATCAAAATCTGCCCTGGAAAGCACAGAGGCTCTGTTAAACCAACTACAGCTGGCAGAGGAGCTTTCTCCTAAACAGGGCTACAAGTTAGAGAAGTTGACAGCGCAGCATTTTTCACAGCTCTCGATCCCCCACCTGGCATGTAAAGCACCAACCCCCAGCACGGTATAGGTCTTTTATTCAGTAAAGGAAAGTGATTCTGGGGCTCGTGAAGTTGGATTTCAGGCAGATTGTTGTGCTTTGACCTGCTCGGGATGTGAAGGAACTTTATTCTCCATTCCTACAAATAGGATTTATGTTGAAAATTAACTGATATTTGAAATATTTTCATTATTCTCAATTTTTGCATGCAAACATATATACAACAATGATATTAAAGCTATTAATTAAAACTGTATTTGCAGCTTCTGTGATATCAACTCGCAGATACTACCACTTATCACGGCCCTTGGCCTCTTATACCAGAGAACAAGGCACTCTTTTGTGGCAATCTAGAACATGTCTGGAATGGTTTGTAACTTTCTGCTAATCACATGTACAGTGGCTTTTCAAAATAAATTTCCTTGTTCACAGGATATGGTTAACTTTAGGCAAAAGAACCACTTGACTTAGGTTTGGGTTAAAGATTGGGCTTAAAAACAACAATTTCTACACATTACTACTTGATGCAGTTACACATGTTGAATCCAAATAACAACTCTGATTTTTGGTTTCACACATAACACAGAGACTGGATTCCTGGATCAAAGTCCAGGGTTTGTTTAGCCTATCTACCACCCCTCCCACCTATACTACACAGACTTTTTTCACTCTTTATATGTCGTCTGTTAGAATAAGCTTCCAATATTGCCACAGATGGGTTTACGTCAGAGTTAAGGGAAAGCCTGGTGCAAGAAGGTGCAACCTTAATAAAAACATTTAGTTTAAATAACAGCTTTCTGACTATGAAAAAAACATACATCATTACCTTCCCAAATGCACAGTTTGGTTCAGATCTGTTGCATTGCATTGTATTAAACTGTACCTTATAAAGTGGCCAGGAAGGGGCACATTCCTGTGCTTTTTGCGGTATGTGCATTTTACCCTGTGCAGGCTCAAGACAGCACAGTTGAAGCAGTGAAAACTGAAAGCCTGCCTCTAGTCTCTTGCTGGACCGTGTATCCTGCAATAGGCTCGTCAGTGTTTGCATTGCAGACGCCTCACTGAGTTTGGATCTAATGTGGCTTGACGTTTGTATGTGTGTGTGTCTGTCTCTGTCTGTGTGTATTTGCTCTTGTCTCAGGGTGGCCGAATGAACTGTTTAGCCTGAGGACCAAAGATCACGGGCCCCGATCCAACTGCAGGGGAGAGAAAGAGAGAGAAGTGATCATTTTGCATCCATTCTCCAACTTCTCATTGCACGATGAGCTGGCAGTGAGGACGTGCTTCACAGTTTCATTTCGTGGTGAGTTTAAACTTTATCTGTAATCCTCTTTGTGTTTACTTGAGCTTTTACGGGGGAATGTTTGCTGTGTTTTAAAGTTCATTAGTGAGCCACATTGCATATGGTTTACATGTGTGTGGTTTTATGCTCGGATTTGACTAAAAAGTACGTCGTAAAAGAGGCACAAACGCTGCAGAAATCACAGAGGTATTCACATGATACAAATCAGGCACTAAAGTTATCAGAGGGTGCAATTTGGAGGTAAATGCAAACACAAACATGTGGATTGTGCAATTTGAGGACATCCACATGATCCATGTGTAGGCACTGCGACATGTGGTTCAACTTAGAGAAAAGTGTGCACACGTAAGAGTGGGACGGCTTCAGAGTTCATCATCATTTCACATGAACAGGGTTTTTTTTTTTCATCAACAGCCAGCCACAACACAAAGCACATGTTAAAGGGGACTGGCGCTAATATTTAGCTGGAAGGATTAAAGGCACCTCCTTTTATTTTGAACTGGTCTCTCCTCTGTTGCCATCAACACTCTCATGTGTCTCATGGTGCAACACCATGATGTCATCAAGCCGGGGAGATGGAAAAAGTTCACAAAATGGCAAAGCACAGGAGAAAAACCGGAGTCAGCAGGGAAGGAGGAGGGGAGCTGAGGAAGGTTAATGGAGGAAATACAGGAGACACAGCAGCATAGCATGACCTTGGTCTGGTATTCCATGCAGGCAAAAAAAAAAAAAAGAGATGAGAAACAGGCTTGTTTCTCCTGAAGACAAAAGCTACTGAGTGAAGAGGTAGCAGGAAGGTGACACAGAGGATGGAGAGAATTACTGAAAACAAAAAAAACAGACCACGAAGGAGAATGAACTTAAACTGTTCTTGAATTGGATCCGATGCACTTTTCCAAAAGTTTCACTTTAACAGGGACTTCCGTGGGTTTGTCAGGAGTCACGACTGCACACAGGAGCGGTTACGAACACAATAGAGGTCCTCAGACTGACAGGATGCCAGGAGGACAGACAGCTTAAATGTCAGGGACACATAAGTCAACAACACACTACTCTTTTCCTCTGAGCTTCCCAAATTGATCTGGGAGTCCCATCAGGCCGGAAAGAGTCCTTTGTGGCTACTTGGAAAATTGACTCCTGACCTCTTTTACAGAGGGTTGTCATGGTTCAGAGGGAATGGCAGTGGCAGAGTGCCATGTGCCAAATGCGTTATGATGATCCCAGATGAAACCGGTACTTTAGGAGGACACAGAGGAGCTTTTGTTTGACACTTGGAGGCCTCTTCCAACCCACCCAAAGGCATATGAAGAAGTGCTGTGGTCAGTGGGTTTGACATCCAGGCGCTGCACAGAATGTGACACTGGAGGAAGTGCTTGGGGAAGACTTTAAGCGCCAGGATTTGCATTCGTATGGTGTCTTCTTGCATTATACATCAAAATCAGATGTGTCGTATGTTTGTTGTTTTTCAGGTGTGGAGAAATCAAAGTCAGGATCACCATGGATGTGAAGAAAAAAGAAATGGACCTCCTGAGCAACAGCATAGCTGCATATGCACACATCAAAGGTAAGTCGGCCCAGCACAGTATATCTCCATGTGTTAGTGATCTCCTTCCAAAAAAAACCTCAATCTGACTTTGCTCATGTCTTCCTTTCCACAGCAAACCCAGAGAGCTTCGGCCTTTACTTCGTGCTCGGAGTGTGTTTCGGCCTGGTGCTGACTCTCTGCCTCCTGGTCATCCGCATCTCCTGCAAGCCGCGGACCAACGTCGCCCCCTCCACGCCTGAGAAAAAACAGCTAAAGGACATCAGCGAGGAGGACGAGGAGAGCGACGACGATGAAGATGAAGACGACGTGGAGGCTCCCATCCCTTTACCCAGCACGGAAATCCCCGTCGGTAATCACACCAGCCAGTCAGACGGGACACTGAGCGTGAACGTATTCACGTCAGCTGAGGAGCTGGAGCGGGCGCAGCGGCTGGAGGAGAGGGAACGGATCATACGGGAGATCTGGAGGAATGGCCAGCCTGATATCCTGGGGTCAGGGACAGGGACAGGGACTATTGGAAGAGTGCATTACTACTAAAAATACACGAGGCTTCAAGGGGGAGACACTGTGAGCTCTGTGAAGGACAGACATGGACCTTTGGGTGGGCCTGATGTCCCTGAAGCCTGTGAGACTTGTGTTAGATTCAATGCAACATCATGCAAACAGTGATGTGCCAACACTGAGACTCTGGACATTGTGATATTGCACTTCTCATGTAGCAATGTTATTTTCAACTGACTACATGATTTTTAAACCAAGAGGTGTTTTAAAGGCTGATTAATCCACATGGAAAAGATGCAGTATGAATGTTGGAGCTGATGGACACTTGAAGTAATCAGTCTATTAAAATCTATGGCGCTTAATGACAAAAATGCACACAAAAACTTGGTTTATATATGTAATAAGTGGAAAATGGAAGCATATATGTACTGTATGTTGCAATGAAGATGATTTGTTTGCAGTGAGGACAAGTCTCCTCTTTACTGGTAAGTTTGAGGGGGAAAGAAAACACTCTCAGGAGTTCTGTTAAAGGAAATTATATTGTTAAACGAACAAGCACATATAAATCAATTAGGGGGGTCAGATCACACAGTGTAAGTACAGACAATTAAAATTGGAGTCTTTAATTCATGAGTACATTAAATCCATGTCTGTGTTTTCGGGGGTAATTCCAGCAAAGGAAATGACAGAATTAAAGTATTACGCTGAAATCATTTGCTGTTGACTTTCTTAGTAATGCTCACAAATATACAGCAGAGCTTATTTTCTTTGTAGCTTTGGGCCATGGATTTATAATCAGGATAAAGAGAGGAAAGGATCAAATCTGCTAATAATATTAATGGAAAGGTCATTCTTTGTCATTTGTTGTTTCTGCTTAATGTCTCCCGTATGTGCCTTAAAAGGTTAGAAATACACTTCTCTAATAACTTTTCTGGGAACTCCAAGATGACAGTAAATGTTTTCACAAGGCTTTAGTTGAGTCAGACATTAAGGCTGCAAAAGATGCTCCGATAAGAGAGAGAGAGAAAGGGATAACTTAGAATGAAAGTGATTTCCTTTCCTCTTTTAAAGGAAATTCTGACAGCAACTGTGCATTTCAATGCCAGAGATTTAGTATAGCCTCATGTACAGTATGTCAAATGCAGTGTGCCAAAAACATCAGGGTGTCCTTCTACAGTACTGACTCTGCAGTATGCAAGCCAGCAGGCTATTCTCACTATTCTGGCCCATAATTCTCTATGCAGAATAAATACAGGGGGCTGAAAAAGTAGGTGTACAGTCATGAAAAACTGAACGTGCGCACAAATCATATTTTATTAATCCCTCACATGTTTAAACTGTTTCCCCCTGGCATTCACACATCCTAGCACCACTATTATAATACTGGTAATACTGGAATAATCCTTACTGTATACCCACTTTTGCAGTCCCCTGACCTTGATATGAGTCAAGGTCAGAGTTCAAGATGGCACGTTATGATTCATTCACAATTGTATGCATACTGCATGCAACAGTGCATACTAAGGTCAGATAAAGTTTGTACAAAAAGTAAAAAGAAAAATATGCAACTTTCCAATGCAACTTCTGTTTAAGTAACCTATGGAGATGTGCTGCTTAGTGGGACTGGACATGCATGGGAGCATTATTTGTTCAAACATACTGGATTATTGAAATGTTTTACCCCTGACATCTTAAATAAAGAAGATCAAAATATGCTCCCCATCTTCTTACTATATATGGAGTGAAATGGTTGTAAATTGGGAGCATCATTTGATCGAGATCATAAAATCTTAAATAAAGATATTGAAATATAGTATCAAATATGCTATAGAGTCATACAGTACACTCGAATTTGTTTGTAATCAATAACATACATACATGTCATAATACAAATAAACACATTTTCAGCAAAGCAGCATAAATCGACAGAGCACCAGGTGTGACGTAAAGTCCATCACGCGCACCTTTTGCGTAACGGCGGTCCATTTAATATGCAACACCTGCTCGCCCGTTTGCAGCTCCTGTACTGCTGCACGTGTATTATTTACCAAGGCAAAGTCGCCGAATAAAAGGCTTATATTGCTACTCGAGGAGGGTTTAATGGATTAAAATGAGTTAAAGTGAAACGCCATCGATGCTGACCATTCATCAGCTGTCCACACGCGCCACGCCAAGTCAAGCCTGAGTTAAAGTTCCAGGACCGCAGCGCCTCCCTGCCTCCACACACCAGGCGACAGTAAGTGGCTCATTCTAACGTGTTGTGAATTATGTTTTTGCATGTGCTTGGCAAATGTTTGTAGCCACGCTAGCAGCTAGCTCTTCAGAGGGATGGTCAGTTTATCAAACCACTACTCCCACCCTGAAATATCTTAAAAACTTTTTGATGGATTGCTATGAAAGTTTGTGCAGATATCCAAGGATCCCAGAGAATTTTAATGGTTTGTCATCCATCACCATCAGCAGGTCTAATTCTTCACACCTCAGCACCTGCTGCATAGTTTGGCACCATAGATTGTATGATTGACACATAAATTCCTGGTTCCAAGTGAACATGCATCATCATAATAACTCTAGATGCTTTGGCTTCTCCTGTAGTGATTTTGTGTGAAATATAAAAGTTTGGTCACACAGGCATGTATCTCAGACAATAACTTTAGTGATCCCCTGACTTTTTGTTTCTCTAAGAGATATCTCTTCACAATAATTTTATTAATTTCTTTAAAATTTGGTGCCGTCATGTTCCACAGGGATGAATTGCCACTTTTCAACTAATATTTTACATTTTAGGATTCAGATCCAACACCAGCCTGTACCAAATTCTTGCAAAACTAATGCCACTCCCATCAGCCTCAGCTGAACTTTGAATAAACATACTCATAAAGTAAAATAACGAACATGGTGAATATTGAAAATAATCTGGTATTATCATTTAGCTCAGAGTATGAAATACAGAGTAGCTAGCGTGGCTCTGAACTTTGCTGTCTGTCTGTTGACCCTGCCGTCTCTTTGGCATGCTTCTGAGTCTGCTGGCTGCTCATTCCTGTTGGTATTTGTCTGCTGGCTGAATATGCTCTGATGCTGTTTGTACTGTGTATGCTGGCTGCTAATCTCTGCTCTTCTGCTGTTACTCTTCTGCTGGCCCGATTTTGCTGTGTACGCTGCTGGTTTCTGCTCTCATGCTGCTACAAAGTGCTGGTTGTTAATTTCTCCTCAGATGCTTTCGGCATATGCTGGCTGCCAATTTCTTTTGCTCTTATGCTGTTGATGATTATGTGCAGTGTTTTTGCATTGGAGGTTATCGTGAATTACTGTGAATTTCTTCCTTGTAGCGTTCAGTTTCCCCTCTCGGTTTGTTTTGCATGCGCATTAAGATGCTTTGATGCTTTTTATAGCGGCTTAATTGGTTTTGTGGCATGTTTCCGTCTATGTTGTTTACATTGTTTTTCAGAGGGCTTCTGGCATGTAAACAAGACTGCTGTCCTGCACATTTTCTTCCAAAAAGTTACAACTGGGTTTATGTGAGCGCTTTCTTCTTCTGGGCTGCTGCTTCTACAGTTACATTGCTGCTGCAAAGTATTTGCTGCTCTGCTGCATAACATTTTATAACAACAGCCATCTTTGCTGGGTTGTATATGTATTGGAAGTGCTTTGCTTTAATTGGCCACACAGGAACCAGGGTGGCACTAGCATATTGTCTTCATTGTCTGTGGTGTCTTGTAGGAAAATGGGCCACATAGGGTCCACTTTACAGTCGGTTGACAGATATTATCGGCTGATATTGGCCTATCAAAGGCATAGCAGTATACACAATATATAATGCAGAAAATGTTGCAGGGTGTGATTTAGACTTTGTTTTTTCATACTTAATTTTTTCCC
This sequence comes from Serranus cabrilla, assembly GCA_903364295.1. Taxonomy (NCBI): domain Eukaryota; kingdom Metazoa; phylum Chordata; class Actinopteri; order Perciformes; family Serranidae; genus Serranus; species Serranus cabrilla. The sequence goes on from CAFUXE010000406.1 coordinate 1,192,437, forward strand.
ACAGTCAGCAAGTGATGTACAATAAACAGTAATTGTTTTGTTTTTTTTAGCTATTTATTTTATTTCTATTCTTTATTTTCTCAGTTATCATTTATAGAATTGGCTGACATAGTTTCTATCATGTATAATATTGTATTGAAAATTATTTATATTTTTCTAGGCTTTCTGGATGAGAAAGTAGCCCTCTGGGTGCCTATACTGAGTGGTTAAAAATCAATGCACAATCCACATAAAAAGGTTTATTTTCAAGTACTATATCGGCCACACCATATAAGTTATCGGTTCATTTTCTGCATCTGTCTCAAATCCCATATCGGTTCAGGCTCAAATAGCTGGTGTCCGGCTCTGTATCTCATGTGGTTTTGGGGGAGTGTATTATTATCACTCCCAACACTAAGGTCAGAGCTTTAGGTGGCCAATATCAACTGTGCAATCACATAATTAATCTGTTCCACGTGAGTTTTCTGACAGAAATATAGTGTTGTGGCTGCCAATAAAGACTTACAGAACATTGATGTATTACCACACTGGGCGAATGTTTGTACTGGACATTATCACAAGTCAATCTTTAGTGGTTTCATGATTTGGAAGTTGTGAAAGCATGGATTCTTGGCATATGATTAAAGCCATACAAAATGGAAAATATACTTAATAGTCATCAGCGTATGGCATGTGTCCACATTCTTTCTGCTGGCCAGAAACTTGCGTCCTTGTGCTGCGAGGCTGGTGTCGCGTTGCTCTGAGGAAGCTCTTGGTTTGAGATGAAGGCAGGCCAAGAGATTCCGCTTCAAAGTACAAACTGTGCTGGAGGATGGGACGGGCTGCAGGTTTGTACTGGGCCCCGATGTGTTTTCAGACGGAGCCCACACTGGAGTCCTCTCTGTTGAGGTTTTGGAAAAGCCTCTAATGTGGTCATGGGCTTTCAGAAATCAGTGGCGTTGATGGCGTGGACTCTTTGAAGAAACTGTGTAATTATATTTGTATAAACCTCTCGTGAATGGCGTCTACCTCAAAACCGTCGGACCCAAAATATGTTTTACTAGACCAGCGATTCAATATTTTGAATAGCGTCATTTTCATTTTATAGGATGCAATCAGGACGCACATGTATTAAAGTATTATAAATTATAAGCAACATATCTTAGCCGCATTCTAATTATAGTTATGAAACAATACATCAGTGAAATTAAGTGAACATCATCATGAGGGATATCCAGTTATGGAAAGCTGTAAATCTGAACCACAACACAGCGTGGGAAAGACTTCCACAAAGCTGAACATAGTACCGACTGTCTTTTGTGGTTCTTGCAGAAATCAGCCTTTATAGATAATAACATGTGTGGCTTCATTTAACCACGATTTAATTAATCACATTTCATTATAATGGCCAAGTTTCAAACTTTTTTTTTTAAGTCTCAAATTGCACAAACAACATGATTATGATTCCCCTCAGTAAAATATTAAAAAAATTTAACATGCGGCAGATTTATTGCCATTTCCCATGAGGTCATGCATGTGATCTGTGTCCGCCTCTGTCCAGCCTCTTGCTTTGACAGAGGCGACTGCTCTTTGTCAGCTCAGCTCCTTTTTCTCCATTTCTAATTTTAACTCAGACATTTTTTTTGTGTTTGACCTCTGAGCTCCAAAATACTTCAGTTCCACCCATCTGACTTTTCTTACATTCCTCCTATATTACTGTGCAATGAGTCAAACCCGTGCAAGCGGTGGATAATTATTTATAGGAGTGCCTGCAGTGTGAGCAGCACCCATCATCGCTGACATTACTGAATATTATATAGAGTTCCCCCAGGGGAAAAAGTCAAATATTCACTTGTGTTTGCAGAGCTTTGCAGACACTACATGAATTTTTTAAACCGTGTGACTGTTCAGTAATATCAGCCGACCTTTGGTTGTCTAGTTAATTTATTTTGCCTCTTTTCCAAGAGGGAATGTGCCCTTAATGACTATTATTCAACACCGATTTTAAAAATAGTAGGTTCCCAGGGAAGTTTCAGGAGCACCCGGTCCCTGATGAGCTCCAGATGTCGTCCAGATGTGCTCTACAGTGGGCAACACGAGTAGGCTCAGACAGGAGCACACCGCCGCCGCTACTACCACCTCGGCCCTCACCATTGGGAGACAAATCTTTATAAGATGGCAAGGTCCAAACACGGGCGAGTTAAACCGCTCTCCTGGTCGTGGGTGCAAATAATTTCTAATTACTTCTCTTCCCACGTCTCTGCATCCATCGCGATGAGTCACTGTGTTCAGAGTTTTCAGAGTGAGTCAGTTTTTCTCTGAGTGACACGGGATGCCTTTTCTGCAAAAAACTTCAACTGACCTCAAGCTCTATTTAATTCCTTAAGTGTTTCAGCAACATTTTCTTTCATAAAATCAGTCATTTGCTTAAATCTTGAACCATTTACTCTTTTAAATGTGTTTTCTTTTCTAATGTGAGCTCATTATTGCCTGGTTATTTCCACCAATCCAGCATTCACCAAAAACTTAAATACTGCTCTTAATGTAGACTAGTCATACACTGCCCCCTGGTGGGTTAATGCAGCATTACACTGGTGCAGAAACCTGCATGTAGCTCAGGTATCAACATTCAAGTAACAATGCCCCTTTGAATGGCGTAAAAGTATATTTTATATCTTTGCAAAAGACATCACAATATTTCCTCCTTTGTACAGCTGCATATATTACAAATTCTTTGTGTAAATGTTAAAAGTCAAGTAAAACCTATGATAAAAGTCATGAAGGTGACAGATGAAAGAGAACAATGTAAAACATGAATTTGTAACCAAGAGCCAACATTTTGTGATTTCCAGCATTCAAATATGTCAACATTTTAATCATTAAAAAGTCTTTAAAAAGTTTCTCCGGTCCAGTGCAGGATCAGCCTGATCCCATGTCTGACGATGCTCGTGTGTCTGCAGAAGGAGAGTTCGCTTGTCTTCTCCTGCTCCTCTCCATGTCAGAACAATGTCCGTCTTATTTAAAATTGCAGTAAAAGAGCCTGTGCGGCACAGTGTCAGACAGTCACAGCCTGTGTCGGGATTAATGCTTCATCCTCAAACTGTGTACTTCCTCCTGTTTGGAGAAGACAATAAATTAAACCACAGGCATGATATCGGGAACCACAGCTTCTGTATTCTTGTGGCAATATGCAGCAGCAGACATAAAGTACAAATGCATGCAAAACTCCAGGCATGCCTCACTGACCTGCAGGGCCACTCGTTTGTTTCTCTCCTCCCTCAGTTCTTCTTTCACTTCCTGCATGTCTCGGCTGATCAAAAGAGACAAAAACAAAAAGATTAGTTTGCAGACATGGGTATGTCGAAATAGGTCAAGAACATGTTCACTTCACTCAAAGTCAATGAAGTAAATGGAAGTTTATGAGTTTAGAATGTTACTTTTGTAGTTTAATTTAGCATCAGCAGTAAAAATAATGTTTCTAAATCAGCTTTAAAGTGGCTATGATCAGTATTTCTATGATAATAATGTGTCAAATTAAAATGTTAAAAGGGCTGCTGGTAGAACGTGAGTTTCAGTTCATTGTTGACATGACAGCAGTCTTATATTAATTTCCTAACCGATTAGTCATCTTGTTTAAGCGACCTTTAGTATCTTTAAAAGTGCTATATCAATCCGATCAATTATTTATTAAGTTAAACCCCCCAAAATTCTTGAGCCATGTTGGATCTGATGCAGTTTAACTTGTGTTTTAGCCACATGCTAAACATACATATTTTCAGAAACGTTAGCAGGTTAGCCTTAAAAATGAAGCCTCAAATGTTACAAACATTTTGACCTTAAGTTCTTTAGCTAATAGGTGCAACACAATTAAAAGCAGGGATGGAGATGTCACATCTATGGGATTTAAGTGAATGTAGTATTTTTCTTTCTAGAACATGAAAATATGCTTTTTTTTAAAAAAAAAAAAAACACACACTGCTGTAGATTCACCTTTATATCTACTCTTTCTGTAATGACATGTTTGAGGGCTACGTATAGCTTAAGATGTTCAGCTGTCAGGGAACAAAAGTATACATCTGCACACACACACACAAGGCTCATGTTCAGCTGCCAGGTCTCTGTGATGTTCCATATCAAAGCAAATCAGATGAGAGAGACGCAAAAGATCTAACACTGCGGAGTCCATTTTTTCCTCAGATGAAGCACTTATATTTGGTATACTGTTTGTACTTTCTTTGTTAGGTTAGTCCCTTCACAGTTAAGGAAAACTCATATTATGGAGTCCTTCTTGCTGCTTCAGAATGACAGCCATCTTTTAAAAAATAAAGTAACTTTCCACCCTGAATCTGAATCAGCTGCTCAGGTTTTAAACACATTATAAATGAGTAGTACTCACTCGTGTCGGGTCTGTAGCAGCTCCAGAGCCACCCTCAGCTCTCTGATCTCAGTCTGCAGGCTCTCCATAGTTGGTTGATCTTTATGGGTCGCAGATCTGCCATCCACAACCACTCTGGGAGGTGCTGGTCGGACAGGGGGCGGCGTTCTGGGTGGGTGATCAGGCTTTGCAGGCGATGGCAGGAGGTTTTCTGTACCCTGCAGTGAATTAAATCGGCTTTGCATGACATTGTACATTATATGGGACCCATCAAAAATGCAATGCATGATATGAGATGAGATGGCCTACAAATTGTATTCTACAGACTTAAGAAAAGCCTTTTTGGTGCAGGTTCTCACAAAAAAAAATCACACCATGATGCAAATCATATTGTAATTCTAATAAGTGTCAAAATAATCACAATTGGATATTTTTTTCGAAATTATTCCGCTCTAATTAATGAGGTTTCATCATAAGTAACATGCCTGATGTGTTGTACGTAGAAAGCATAGTTTCTAACCTTGTGCAGGCTGGGTAATTTCTCTGTCTGGGACTTTTTTGGCGATAATTCTGGTTCTGTTTGTTCACTGGCACCCTGGGCAGGAGGAGCAGAAGCCGTGCTTTAAAGGCAATCATTGCTAATTATCATTTCCCACAACCGGCCTTAAGAGCTCCCGTTCTCCCACAAGACCAAATTAACACCTAGTCTGTCTTTTGAGCAGCCAAGTTGAAACCATAACAAGGACACTTTGGGGAAATAATTCCTTCATTTCCCAGAATGACTTTTGATAAGCCCCTCGAGATCAGGCCCAAACTTGTTGCTGTCAGTGCAGAGTGGGCATATGGGCGGCTCCCGAAAATGTTTCTCTTGTTCAAACACATCTTAAGTATTGGAAATGCAAGTGTAAAAACGTCCTTTCTTACAGTGCTTTCTCTTGAAACCAGTAAAATATTGCTGAATGTAGTGCAAAATGGGTGAATCTAGAAAATGCAAGTTGTGCACAAAAGTGTTAGCCTGATGACGTCAATTCACTGCTAGATGCCACTTAATTCTACACACTGCTCCTTTAAGGAAGTCAGTACATTGAAAAAACAGGTATGCACAAGATAAAGTCTGGAGTTGCCTCATTGTTGTCGTGATAATCTCAAGTTGCAAAGGTCGTCTGCAGGAATGGTGGTTAGCACGACCAATGCTGTTTAACAGGTTGTCAGTGATTCCGGCCTCAGTTAAGCGTTCATTATGTAACACATGTACGTTCATGGTGAAACTTGTGATAAAAAAGCGATAAATCAAGATTATTGTGCCACTAAGGTGGACGTACGTGTGCTGCTGTAACCAGGCCTGACGGCGGTCTCCTCTGAGGGGGTTTGGCTCTGTTTGCTGTAGGATGACACAGCTTCTCAGTCTGCACGTCCACTCCGTCAAACTGGTCCGTCTCCTTCTCCTCGGGTTGTTTTGGTGAAAAGGCATCGCCATTGGTTCTACTGAAAATAAGATTTTAAAAGATTACAATGTATGCAGTAAACAGGGGGAGAGAATCTGAATTCACCTCATAACATATCATAAGATCTTCAGTGAAAGAAAACTGGTGCACAGGCTGTGAATGTGGTTTCAGGCTTCCTAAACTCTGATGGGTGCAGGTGCAGAGCATAGCTGCAAGACGTCTTGAAGTCTTTCTTTGTGTCTTATTTGGTCCTGGCACATGTTTCACTTTCAGAGCTGATGGCAGAGTCACAACTCAACTTCAATAACCTCTGTACATTGGTTCGATCTGATATGAGGTGAGAAGTTAAAGGCCCGTAAGACTAAGGCTTTTAGAAATTAAGAACGACTCTGAAAGAAGTTGGAAAGGTAAAGTAATATTCAGGAAAAGTTTGGCCCACATTAGCCGCCCCCTCAAGACAGGGCTGTTTTTGTTTTCTCAGTTGTTTTCCGTGTGTGTGCCAGTTTGTGTGTGTTTTGCTCAGGAAACAGGAAATGGGCTGCTCTCGTCTGTTTAGGGCCGATCTGACTCATCCCAGAGTTTCCACTGAGCCGCTAAAGGTCGGGCATCCTGGCATTCTTCTTTAAGGACACCATGGCAACTGGTGGCGGCAACCGAAACCTTTTAACATCTAAAGGCTCCGCTCCCGGTGCCAGACCAGAGAGGAGAAAGTGTTCCTGACATTTCCTAAAGGCCTTTTGCTTCAGAAAGGTTGCAAATGAATCACTATTCACGTCCCTGAGCTGGAAGACATAAGTCTCCATTAGGTCTTCAGTGGTTTTGCATGGAGATTAGTCGTAAGGCACGACATCACAGATGCTTTGGCGTCACTCACTTGGGTAAAACCTTGTTGGGTTTGTCTTTGACGGGAGGCGGGCTGGGCTTGTTGATGGATGGCAGCTTGACTTTGGTTGGAGGATTGCTTCTCAAGTCCTTAACTTCTGGTTTATCATCTGTAGAGCAAATTCATCACATTACTCAACATCATATTTTATCTTTGAAAGAAATGTGTCAGAACAATGCTGCCATTTATACCTTTCATCTTTGCCGGACCACCTTTCTCCATCGCTGACGCCTCGGTCTTAACTAGAAAAGCAGTAGTGGGCGAACCGTTACCACAAAGTTGCATTTGGTATTTAAATACACAGCTGCACTTCAGATAAAAACTTAAAAGTATTTCATTTGCTGCAAACAGGAAGCAGTGAAATCCTAAATTGGGGTTTCGTCAGACAGATATTGTCACTTTGAGTCAGTTGGCCAATTCAAAGTGTTTCCCCAGCAACTTCTCTGAAGGTAGTCTCAGTCTGCAGGGCGTTTCTGAGGATCTGTTATGTGCAACAGAATGAATATAAAGCAGGTTGTTGATAAAAAGAGCATGCATGCTCAGCAAATAAAGCCTGGCTTTACACCTCATGCTGGTGAGGTTTCTCCTGTAACATGTAAGTGTCCATTCTGCTCACATTGCCATCACCGCTTGTGTCTTTTTAGTGGCATTACTTCCAACTTTACCTGCCAGTTAAAAGCTGCAGGCGTATTTTTATTAGTCACAGTATTTGCATTTTTTTTTTACCCCACAGGAGAAAAATGCTACTGGTCTTTTAAGTGTAATCGAGTTTATGAGCGGTTGCATGGGAAGGCAAAGACGTGCACATCACTGGAGCAGACCAGGACACAGCTGCATCCAATAGCACTGCAGTCACAGCTCCCAGGGGTCTCAACAAGTTCCTCAGGGACAGCCAGCTCAATGAGAAAATACAGCCCCTGAGAGGACTTTGCCTGGGAGACTGTGAGAATGGATGCTTTAATTATGCAGCCTCGGTGAACTGTGAGAGATTCCTGTTTCCCATGCAAGTCAACTGCTTATTTCAAACAGAATATGTTGAGGAACCTGGTTACAGCTCTGCTAAGTACAAACACACACAAATTAAGGATGTAAATTTGCTCTAAAGGCATAAACCCTTAAAAAAAGAGCGTAATACTTTGCATAACGCTGAGATCGGAGATGAATAACCGAGCGAATGACAACACAGGAAGCCTACCTTGAGTGCTCAAAGCATTGTGCAACATTCCCTCTCAAGCAAACCATCCACACAGCAGTAGTAGCTCAAGTGCTGCTTCTTGTGCTGGTTGTGAAAATCTCTGTGACAGAGCTCTCCTCCGCCCCCCCACCTCCCCCTTGTTTCCTCCAAGACTCCTGAACTGTGTCACATGACCAGTCTAACCATCCCCCATCTAGCTATAGTCTGAGACTTCCTGTGAAATTCTTGTGAGTGATACTGTGTGGAAAATATGCCGTAATGAGTGTAATGTGGTGGCAGCGCAAATAATGAGACGGCGCTGTTGTTCAGTTAGTTCAGGTGACATCTTCTATAGCCCGGCACTTTGTGTGGCTCTCATTCACCTGTCTGTTGGAGCACAGATGTTTTGATGAGCATGCATTTTAAACCTCCAACCAAAGAAAGAAATTGTTTGTATAATACATATTTTTATGTGAAGTTTGCAGATTTTGCACCTTGCACCGCAGACAGCAGTTCTCAGCTGAAACATGACAGGAAGCCACATCCTGCTCTGTGTGGCCCACAGATTTGACTTCTTAATCTTCTTGTTTCAAAGGTTATTAATGTGCATTTGCTCTTTTTTTAGTCACCAATCTTCATTATAGCTGTATTAACTGTTGGAATACATAATGACAGCAATTTAGAAACTTTAAAGTAATCTAGACTTTTACAAGGAAAATATACACCCAGAAATATCATCAACACTCTTAAAGTAAGTAAAAATCTACAAGTAGAGCCCAACCGAGTTGTCGTTTATCTGTATCCGTCGATATCGGCGTGTATGTTGTTTGATATAAAACTTTTTGAACCAATATATAATGCAGAAAACTATGCTTAAACTAAAGAATGCATCGTTGGCACATTTTAACTACTTAATATACTGCTGGGTAGCTTAATTTATAATTATCATCATTATTTATTAGTTGATTGTTTAATTCATAATTTGACTCTGCAAAATAACTAGTAACTAAAGCTGTAAGATAAATCTTGTCAAGTGAAAATGACATAAAATGTGTCCAAGTTGTGGTAGAATAATAAATAACAGTAATAGAAAGTTGCTTAAAATGAAAATACTCAAGTGAAGTACAAAGACCCTAAAATTGTTCTCAAATAAACAGAAACAGCAGTGTAATTGACCAGTGTTGTGAATTCTGTACAACCATAATAAAAGGGCTTCCAGCTGCTTCAGCACATTAAAATAATGACATTGATCAGGGGACCAGTTTGGCTGCTTTCACACGACATGCTATAAATCACCCAATCAACATTTCTGCCAATTCCTCCATCTGCTAAAACAACAGCCCATCACGGTCCAGACTGTCAGCACACTGCCAGGCTAAACACCACTGCAGCCAGACGTCGTGAGTCAGAAGAGGAGCTCTTAAACAGGAAGCCCAGTTCCCCACTTGAATGTCAAACAACATTTGTTCCCGTGCTCCTGTGTTTGAGAGATGCAACATACATGCTAGCGTCTTACCTGAGAGTTTCTTGTTGATGGTGCGTGCAGGCGGTTGGCTTGTGGCCCCAGACTAGAGGAGGAGAAACGGAAAACATCAGCAAGTTGGCAAGTACGTCCCCGTGTGAATTAAAGGCATCTCGATTTTCCACTAAGGGAACTTTCAGTGAGTAATTCTCAAACAGAGGATGTTAAACTCAACCCTGAGTCACTGCATTGCACACTGGCTGCAGACTTGCTAAAGTAACACAAATACCAGCCAACATGTCCCGGGTTTCATGGTCGCACAATGCAGTGGTCAAATCCAGATTATGGAGAAGATTCAGTCCAACGAGGATATTTTTTAACTGTGTCCACTCACATGCAGGCTGTTCACTGCTGGGATCACCATGACAAAGTTATCAGGAAAGAAGCCACAGCGTCCGTTCAGCTCGCCCTCCCACCAGCCTTCATCTTCGGTTTCCTTCAGATTGAGATTAAAGAGTCACATTAAAGGCTCAAGCAGAGTTGTGTCCTTTGGGACGCCAAATTGCTGCACAAGAGGTTACCAAAGGGTCAAGCAAGCTGCATTGACTTTACTATCAAGAAGGCATCTAAAAAAACTCTCTGACACCGTGTGATTTGGGCACACACATGCTACAACTGTGTCACGAGCACTTGTACATCACGTTGTTCACCGGTACAACACATGGTTTCCATGAAAGTAACACAACTGGTTTGTCTGGATGAACAATATGATACACCTGCAACTACTTTGTAAGAAAACTGCACCCGAAGGAGTCTTTTAAAAGCATGACATCATGGGAAAACATGCTACAAAACAACGCCAGAACATAACAATAAAATGCGCTCAAACCTTGCTCAGTATCCCAACAACATCTCCCTTTTTCAGCTCCAGCTCATCCTCTGTTTTAGCCTTGTAGTCAAACATGACTTGGCAACACTCCACCACTAGAGAGACGTAGAAAAAGATTGGTTTATAGCCTTAAAGATTAGCATTACAGTAAATGTATGACAGGAATAAGAGGTTTGATGATTAAGCTTATCAGCCTTTGATGCAAGAGAATAACCGGAAAGAGGTTGTGACAAACTGGAGATAAAGGTTGTAAACCTTTGTCTCTGGGAGATATTCCACTCTGATGTCACCATCTGTAAAGTGATTAATTTATTCTTGACCCCACCCATAAACATTTCAGGTAAAAGTACAGGCATGACCACGTGTCTGGGTATAAATAGACCTGTGTAGCTGCTTCTGAAAAGCTGTTCTTAAACATAAAGTGTATAGAGTGAGGGTAACCTCTTCACTACATGATTGTGCAAACAGTTTAAGACAGAGCAAACTACTAACCGTTTTTTCCTTTGTTCCTCACACTTGCCCTTTGCTTAATGGGGACAAAAAGCACAATAAGTCAAAAGAAAACATTTCCTGCATTTCAGACGCCCAATTTTTTGCATTACGTACCTCCTTGCTGAACACTGCGTCAGTAAGCTTGGGTCTTGACTTGCCCTCATTGTGCTTACCGTCTGTAAAAAGAACATCGCCAATAATGACTTCAGCTGAAAAAGGACCCAAAAAAAGTCAGCAAAAGTTTTCCTGTTACCAACCTTTAGGGGAAACAAAGATTTCCTTGACGAAATTAGATGGAAATGCTCCCACTTTGCCATTTTTAATCCCCATCCACCATCCATCTTCAATCTGTTGTGTAGAAGAGACAGTAGAACAAGAAAATTAGCATTGTATGGCTGCACCAACACTTTGCTAAATCACTTAACATCCAGTCTACATTCCAGAGATTATAATCACACAGTTCTGGAGCTCTTGCCAACAAGTAGCGTCCATGTGAGCTCTCAGAACTAGTCCGGTCAGTTCCCATGCTTTACGGTAACATTTCATTTTGTCTGGGAAACCTGCTTTGTCAGCCGAGATATAAAGGCAATGAAATACCCAAACAATCATTGAATACCTTATAGAAAACACTCTTTATTTACCAAAGGCAGATTGACTAGGCAAACATTTAACCAACGCCCATATTTTCATACAATGCAAAGGTTTCTGCTACTGATCAGCTTCAGCAACCGGCAGGAAAATGCCTCACTTCCTGGCAACTTAACAGAAGGCTGCTGCAGAGCTTTAATATTGAGTATTTGAGTTCAAGACGGGACTCTGTACCTCTCTGATGATCTCAATGGTCTCCCCAACGACCAGCTCCAGCTCATCTTCATTCAGGGGGCTGTAGGCAAAGGAGACCTCGCATTTCCTCGTCTGCTTCATCCTCTTCGCTGGAAAGACAAAGAGTCACCAGCCACATCAACAGACAGGTGTAAAGTTTATAATCTCCAGGTAAAGCTGATGGAGAAGCTGCAGCTCTATAATGGTATGTTTGGCTTGATCTGAGTAGTCAAGTCTCGACAGGATAAGGCTGCGAAACCCTCCTCGCTTCTCACATGTCTAATCCCTTAAAGACTCTTGTTGTTATCTGCCCCTTTTTCATACAGTATAATTAGGATTTGCATGGCAAGGATGTGGTAAACGTGTATTTACAGTCGGTTTGTTGATGCACTGTCTTGCCGAGTGCATGCACCACACTAACCACGAGTTTTAAACACTTGTGTTTTTACATCAGAAAAGTTAGGGCAGAAAAACCAACCTGGTTTGACTGTCAAATATTATCATGGTTTAATTTCGGTCAACTCAAGCTGCAAGCTGAGATAAGAGGTTCATATTTAAATATTTGCAGATTTTTTTAGTATCTGATTGAGATAATGTGCAGTTGACTCTGCATCTTGTACACATACTATTTATTTAAGCTTTTGACATAATGATACCATTTCCCAACAAAATTATACGGATGAAAAGTTCACTCCATTGTGGGTAAATATACATTTTAGGAGCAGATATTTGCTTAATTTTTAAAAGATAAAATGTAATTATTGTCTCATATTGTATAATACATAAGCACTGGGTCCAAGATGTCACACTTATGCTTTAAAAATGATATTTTCAGGAGTCAGATTACATAAAATATTGTTGCATGAAATATAGCAAGCACAAGAATCCTATAATGCATATTTAGTCTTTAAAATTGTACCCCTACACATGTAATTCGGACAAAGAGAATAGCTACTTTGTGCTTTCGAAGCTAAAAACAGTGAAGAAAATAAAGAATTTAGACGAGAATTGTACTTTTTCTAATGCTTCGTGGCTCCCTCTTGCTGTCACCCATCAAATAGACCGGCACCTCCTGTAATGAAAAACCAAAGGAGGCATATTTTAGGACTGGTGGACGAACATAAAGACAGTAACAGAACAATGCTGTTGGCTTTACAGCGTTAACAGACCTTGACAAAGTTAGCAGGGAAGATGCCTCTCTTTCCTCTCAGCTCCCCCTCCAGCCAGCCCTCCTCGCTGGCCTTGGTGACGTTTTTGACCACATCCCCCATCCTCACTGTGATCTCGTCTCCCATGGTGCCCTCGAAGTCGACCAGCACCAGCACCTCTGCGATGGCACCGTAAATGGGGCAGAAAATTAGACTCTTTGCACATTCTTTAGTGTGCCGGCTTCACAAGTGATGTGTCCTGACATTTCAAAACCAAGACAGTGTCTACTCTAAGTGGTGAAGCCTAGACAGGGATATGAGATTATAACAGATAAACTGTGCTGTTTTCTTCTGTCACTGTGGAAAAACATGTTTTCAGTGCCACTGTTTTCCTGCAGATTTAACAGAACACAAAAATCTGCCAGAGTTAGTAGGTTTTTCTAACACTCACTGACAGTTACTCTTATTTTTCAGCAGATACATACATTTAATCTGTGCAACGTTATGCATTGATATCCATTTAAAGTGCCACTGCTTTAGTTTTACTTGCATGCTCAATTAAAATACTTAACATTTAAATAAACTGAATTTTGTGCAGACAAATCAACTCATTCTTCTCCTTACTTTGCACACACTCTCTTCAAAAATTCCAACAAACAGACAGCTGACAGGATTAAAACATCAATAAATTCCACCAGTATATAAGAAAAAGCGTTAACACGGACTCACCCATGGTTTCTTTCTGTCTTTCTCCCTCTGATTTGAATATGTAATTCCTCCTCAAAGCAGCAAACAAAGTCTCGCGTAGAAGGAGAACTGAGAGAGTGCAGCCGTGTTGTCTAACAATGAAGGATATGGCAGCCAAGGCCCTTCTTCCTACTTGTCAAACATTAACATTGAGCAACTTTTCCTGAGGCTAGTCATGGCAAGTCAACGGCAAGGAGTAGGATGGGTCATACAGTGCAGAGAGAGAGAGAGAGAAGGGGAGAGAGAGAAGGAGGAGAGAGGGAGGGAATAGGAACAGGTAAGACAGGTTTATAGTGAAAGAACAAAGCTAATAAGTGAGGCTGAGAATAGAGTGTGACTGTGTCATTGTAGAAATATTAGAAGACAAAAGTCAGCATTCACAAGCTGCACAATTACAGTAAAATCCAGGTCTGCTGTCACACATCTCCACACTGTAGGTTGTGAAATAGCTACAGACTGTAAAGAAATTCTAACTCATGTATACTTACTTGGAGGACTTGTTTGAGTGTGATGTTGTTTTTGAACGTCCCTTGAGGCGAAGTGACTGGCCAGTTATAGAAAGCAGAACCAGTGTATGCAAGACTAAATTTCACAAACCAAGACAACACGTGGCAGAGACAGTAACAACACATTTTACAGGAAAATAAAAATGCACTTTGTTACATATAGGCTCTAGTGGCTCAAGTTACTGTAAGGTCACAAGGCTAATTAGTCATCACATACACATAATTAGTCATGGAGTCCTGCTCCACTGAAGTACTCCCTGCTCTTCCCACTAACACATGTGAGTGAGTCTTTGGTATAGTGTAGGATTAAATATTTGCATTTTTTGTCCTTTTTTTTTACTTGACACATTTAGTGGCTTATGTTTAAAAAAAAGTACAATTAAGATGTACAAAGATTTTATACAAGAAACTTGTCAGACGGTGGCAGGAAAATGATCTTTGGTCTCATCTGCAAACAAAACGTAAAACAAACGTAGAAGATAGAATAAAATACCAAAACAAACACTGTAACAATAAAACCAAAATGCCATTACAGAATAAGACTCAACCTCTGAAACATAGACTGCTTTACATCCATCGCCATCTTTGTTTTTTGAAACCAGGAGAGGCCGTATTTGGACTGAGGCGGGCGCAAGGACGGGTGTATCTAAAAATAAACTGTTAGCTCTAAAACAAAATGTGTGTTACTGACCAGAAAAATTGACGGAACAGCCGACTTATGGAGTGTCTTTTAGTTCAAATGAATGCTGAAAATAAAATTTCTAAATTAACAAAATGTTCAAATAAACTTAAATGAACTGCTATTTATCTTTTTATTCACAGCTATTTGGATGTACACAATGCCGTTGATAAACATTGTTAAGCGACACTTCTCTCCTGATTGACAGCTCGCCATGATAGCGACCTGTCAATCAAATGTAGCCACGCCTCAAATCATACCCTGCTTTATCATCTAATTTTCTTCTAACTGGGACCATTATTTAATTAACATCATATTGTGTTGAAGAAGACTTGAAACTAGCAATTGAGACCATAATGTTACCATCTGAGGTCATAAATCAAGTGAGAATTCGTCTCATTTTGTATTGAGATTGAAAGGACTGGAGTTCTTCTGCAACCCCCGTTGGCGACCCCTGCTGGACGTTTGAAAGAATACAGGCTGAAGGCACATCACTGTGGCTGTGTTCACCTATTTTTTGTCCTATATGGGAAGGAAGTTTTTATTATATTGCATAATAATATTGGATAGCACAAAAATGTGAGAGACGGGCTGTGAGGGCTCTGAGATGATCAGTCCCTGGAGACTTTGATGGCTCTGAGTGAATCAGGTGATGTTTGCCTTTTGTTGAACAGAGCGGTAAACAAATAAGGATGAATCGCCACACCCCGAGATGCTCTGAACCACAGCTTGATAAAAGAGGAGCAGCACAGTGTGTTGTTGATGCATTCTGTTGTTGTCACTATGCAAACATTAAGCACCTGTTATTGTTTTCATATGCACATGTACGGACATTACTCAGTCTAAGTTGTGCTATTTTGTACATATGGTGAGTAGACCTGCAAGGTTGAAATACCGATCAGGC
>CAFUXE010000406.1:1207977-1224458 GCA_903364295.1 Serranus cabrilla
AAAAAAAAAAAAAACATTCAGGATCTGGTGTTTGCATATGCTAATGTGTGATTTATTTGTCCTGCAACACAAGGTGGCAGTGTCATCAGAGGAGCTGACCATGTGGCTACTTTCATGTGCAGCTGCAGAATTAGTTTGTGAGCTTCCCCCAAGGGGTCTCCATGTTTATGGTGGTCGTAGCTGCAGACAGGATACTACTGTTCACTGTGCTGGAGTACAGTAAGTCACAAATGAGCTCTACCTCTTTTTGATGAATGTGGTTCCATGAATTTGCTGCAGTGTTTGTGGGAGAAAACAAGACTGTTAACTGGAATTTGCAACCAGCAGTTTGGCACTAGTCTGTTGTTTACAAGATGTTTATTCATCAGAGGGACTGTTTGTTCAGTTCCCCTCTGGTGTCACTGTGGAAACAGGTGGGAGCCTGTAGAAATAGTGTTCATGTTTGTTGTTGTTTTTTAATATAATTTGATGGTAATTTTTTGCAACTGTCGCTGCTGGATTTTTCATTTTTTTTTTTTGTGGTTGTGTTTTTTTATGCAGCTATATTGTTTGTTTTTTTTGCGTATTTTACCACAGAATGTTAAATGCAATTTAGCATTCAAAACCTTATAGCAACTTAATTATTCTGCACTAATCTATAATCTAATTTCCTATTTTATTAATTTACAAATTACAACCTTTATTTGTAATTTACTGTGTATTTTCTGTGCATCTAGCTACAATGACAGCTATACAGTGACTTTTCAAATGATAAACCTACCTTGTAAAGTTCCAATAAAAACCACATCAAGCCGAACATTAAAGTAATCAGTGTCTCTTTAATTTACACTCTAAGAAAAAAAAACACACCTATTTTAAAAAAGCAATATTCCACAAGCATCAATCTTAATCTGTAGGTCTGTATTGTACAAATACGACCAGCGGACCCACAGCAAGGCACAAAATCATGTAATTCATTTGTATGGACAGTTAGCAAAACAGACATGAGTGAAATCCTTAAATCATTGTTGATATGCACTGAAAAAACATCATTATTCTAGGTTTAGACACACTGTGATGCTTGATCTACACACCGCCCTGTACTTCAGTTTCTTATAAACCACAGACTAAACAAATGCGTTTTTTGAGCCTCTATCATCACCATGTGGACACAGTTAACAAACCGACTGAACCTTCATTGGCTGGATTAAACACATCACAATTTATGGCATTTTCTTTACAGACAGAGTCAGAATCCTGCACAAACAGGTACAAAAACTACAATGAATGTGTTTGGAGAAGAACAAATATAATCACTATCAATATTATACATTGATTAGTGGTATCCAAGGTCAAGCAAAGAGCTACTGTAACACATAGAAATCTGTGACGGCACAATGTTGAATGAGAAACATGAAATATACAAGAAGTTATCCTGAAAATCTCCTGTGCTGCCAGTGAGTAATATAGATCTGTTGAATGTTGTACACAGAAAGAACTATAACCTTTGACCCCATACAGTTTGGTCCCATGTCAGATCAGGGTCAGAGTGCTGAATTGGCTAAACTGTGATGTTTTGATGTCAATATGAACTTACAGCGAACTTATTGCTGTCAGTTGAATCCAGACAAGACACTGCTAAAAAAAACCCAGTTTTTCTCAAAAGATCTTTTCAAATATTAACCTACTCACATAACATTTCTCCATTCGCACATGTATAAGGCACAAGCTGATTTGATCTACAATGTGATTTTCTCTTTCTACTTACACATACAAATGTCATTAAGGAGTCTTTTTTTATATATATATATAATTTCTTCAAAAAAAGTGTTATATTACTAAAATGCTGCTCAGAAAACTTCCCTTATCCCAATAAAAGCAAAAAAAAAAGCATGTAACATAAATCCGAATTCACCCTTAAACAGTGCTTCTACTAGTTACGAGTTCTATCCTGATGTGGAAAATCATTGTGTCAAGTCAGAGTAAGTGATATTAAAGCATAACAGAGTCTTAAATCTGCATTAATGAATCCATTGTGGTGGATAAAATCACTGCGTCAGATCCCATAACAACACAGAAGAAAATTAAGATTTCCAGCACACTGCTTCGCTGCTCAAGTATTCTCTCTGTCCATGTCTCCGTCTTTATGGTCCTGTTCTGTCTCCTCCTCATGCGCGTCACCGTGCTCCCCGTTGATCTTGAACTTATCGTGGGCCCATTTGGGGCCGTTGGTGTTGGGGCCCCCGGGGGCTTTGCGGATGATGAATCGTGCCCTTCCACGCGAGAAACCTCCCCGTCCTCGACCTCGGTTGTCCAACCACTTGCACTCTGCCTCCTGTTCCCTGTCGTCGTGCTGAGGGGAAACAGATGGAGGTGTGTCAAGAGAACAATTGTAAAAGTATTTAGAGAGAGTGCTTTAATGGGAAAGAGATAAGCCCTACCAAGTAGTATTTTCTGCTTTTAGGAGTGTACTCGGGGTCCCAGTCTTCATTTTTAGGGTTTCCTGCCATGTTTGTCATGGCGTTACCCTGTGAACAGTTTCCTTGATAATTGCCTCTGTTCCAGCTCCTCCCACGAATTCGGACTTGCTGTAATAAGTCAAAAAGACGAGGCATTGAATCAGAGGAAAATCATTGATTCACAGCAGATTGTTAAACTGAAATGTACTGTGTAACTTGACCAACTGGATCTCACAAAATTACATGAATTCATTATAGACGTCATTATACATACACGTATGGTTTGTTGTTGCCATACGTGGTCGTTTCACGTAATTCTGTGAGATCAGGTTTAACTTTCCGCAGCCAACGCTCCAAACTACAACCATGATTCCGAAAAAGTTGGGACATTGTCTAAAATGTAAATAAATCTGAATGCGATAAACTGCTATTCCTTCGTGACATATATTCAAGTGAAAACTGTTCGCAGATAATGCATTTAATGTATAAACTTTAATACACTCTGAATACTGTATTTGGTTCTATTTTTATTTACGCTGTACGTAACTTTTTTGGAATCAGGATTGTACTTTTCCCCAACATTATGCAGTAAACTTACGAATCCTCCACGTGGCCTTCCTGTTTCAACAGGTCCTGGTGCCTCTGTTTGACCCAGTCTGGCTTTGTTAAAGCCTTTATCTTTGGCATCGGACTTGCCATGAGGCAAATCTTCTTTTTGGGACTTAGAGGACGAGGACGATGAGGAGGAACTTGAGCGAGAACGCTTCTTCTTACTTTTCCTGTGAGGAGAAATGGTACATGCAAAATCCTTCATGGCCAACTGTTTATCATGCAGAGTAGATGAACAGCAATCAACTACGTGTAGTTATTTTGAAGCAATACAGGGCAGTTGCACATACTTTGATTTCTCACGGCCTTTGGAGGACTTTTCCACAGATCTCTCTCTACTAGAATCTGGGGAATCTCCCTCATCTCTTCCCCGATCCTGATTATAATCTCTGTCATGGGTGGGATACTTTTTACGGCGCTCAATATCCAAACGGAGGTCCATTGGGTCACCCTTCATTTTTTCCCCGGCGTCCTGAGCAAATCAGAAACAGAACACAACGTCGTGGACAGACTTTGGATTAGCATGTAGATGCTATCAGTCTGCTCTCAGCCAAGCTGGTTTGTAAACTAAACAGTGAGGTCCATGGGTAAAGGGGGGAAACCCGGGTAACAGCCAGCTGGCATGAATAAACCAAGCCATTCTGAAGTGAATTTTCCAGTGCACTTAAAGGGCCAAACCAGTGGTTTTGCATGTTTAAGGATTACTTTAAAATCAGAACCATTCTCCAAAGCACATGTTTTTAGATTGGTTGTCCTGCCTTCAAAGCAGCTACTTAAATCTGGTAGGAAAATCAACTTGAAAAGACCTAAAATTTGCTTCCAACAGGCAATCCATCACCGTCAATATTTAGTTAGCTGTATTTCGTGTTAAAGTTATGCATGATCTGCCGTCAGAAGGGTGTGTTTTGAAAAACCCTTGATGGTGCATTCAAATGCTTGTGGGAAAATCCAGCATTCAAGGCTTCAAGAGGCACCAGCATATTGCACATCTTTCTTGCTTTTTTGTATCCAGGTCCCACAGTTAGACATCAGACCCTCATGGACATGGTGCTTCCAAGAACTTGAAGTGTTTTCAAAACAATCCCCGTATGTGCACAGTGATGCATTTCCTGTTTTGACAAGTTTCAAGTCACTGCAAGTTGATAATCATACTGAAATGTCATGAACTGAAACTATTGGCTCTCTGGAAGGTGAGAAACCCATCTAAAAACTTTAAGGTATGCTTTGGAAAATAGCTGCTTGCATTTTTTTTTAAATACATCACTGGCAAAACAGCTGGTATGGTTCTTTAGCAATGGTGAAGAAAAAGAAGATAGGACTGTTCATGCTAATTTAGGTTTACTCAGTTAAATGTATTTTTAGTAATATTTGCGCCTCATGTTTACAAATGCTTGACCATATGTGTCCATGCGCATTATTAAAGAATTATTGTGAGGATTTACTCAGAAAGTTAAGCATGTATATAAAAGCACAGGTGCATAAAGTGCTTGCTGTTGGTTATTTCCGTTCCTTATTTTTTTAAAGAATACTTACGAAGACAATTGCTTAGAGTCCTTTGAACAGCTTTGGCACAGTGGCTTCCATTTCTGAACTTATATGATTCATTAGCCTTGGTCAGGCTTGTGCCCACAGTCTAAGCAATTCACCATGTGTGAAGGCGATATATAACAAACAACAAAGTCAAAGTGCCTTATTTTGCATTTCTTAGACTGTGCATCTCTCTTCAAGGAAAGCCACTGGCTTCCAGAGAGTGCAGTCTAAAGGCATCTGGCTTGCTCACTCGTTTGCTGTTGTTTGTCTTTTTTTTTCCAACATACTTCATACTGCAAAATGTTCAGTCACCTTGTAAGTGCCATCCTCTGAGCTTTTCATCGCCTCAAAAAGTTGAGAGTGTTTCTTAAAAGCTCTTGGTGAAACATCAATTCTCCTGTGAGGAAGAAACACATTTAAGAAAAGATGATTAAATGCATTTAGTGCAGGCGCCAAGAAGACAAACAAGGACGGGTGACAAATTGAAGGAAAACCCAGAGTAAATGAATGCAAATCACGGTGTATTTAAGCAGTTGGCATCCAACCATGCTCTGTGGCATGGTTAAAATGCTGAGCATGCCCAGTTGATTCTGATCTTGTTTGAAAATGGCAAGAGGAAAAAATCTAAATGACTTTGAAAGAGGGCTCATTGTTGGGGCACGGATGATGGAACCTCAGTCACAAAGAGTGCTCAACTGATGAGTGTTTCAATAGGATACTGACTAAATTCCATTAAAATCTATGGGGAAAAAACATAAGCAAATGGGGAAATAATGGACAACTCTTCCTCGGATGACTGAGAATGCAAATGCTCAGACTGTTGTTACAAAGAGAGAGATATTACAGTTGACTTATAGTGCATAAAGCCCTCATGAATGCCTCACCCCTACAGTGAGGGGATCTGTTATGCTGTGGGAGTGAAGGGACATTTAGCTGTCATGGTTTGGGTCCAGTGCAAATCAATCCAAAGTTGTTCTGAGCGATCGCCTCTTTCCTTTGATGAAACATTTCTATCATGATGCAAGTGGCAATGACCCCATCCACAGTGCATTGGGGGTCACAAAGAACCATATGTTCTGGCCTTCACAGTAACAGCTATGGAAGATTTTGGGCCGCCATGTTGGACAGCCTCTCCACCACCACTGTCATCAAAACATCAAATGAGGCAACATGATTTGAAAGAATGAAATTCATCCTTCCAGTAGAGCTCAGAGGGGGATTGAAACTGTTTTCTTGGACCAGCACCTTGCTAAGACCTTATGTTGGTTTTTCCTTCAATTTGATAACTGTCTGTACATTGAACTGCAAGGACGACACAAAACAGACAAAAGAAAAAGAAAAACTGGTGGGAAAATAAAACTGACCTCCACCGAGCATGAGAACACATAAGCCAAGATAGTCTGTTGATTTTCAGGTAGGAAAGGTGAGAGAAATACCTGAAAGCTGTTAAAAGAGGAGGTGAAGCCACAGCACACTGAAGGTGAGAGGGTCACTCAATAGGCGACTCTACCTGTGTATCTCTGGGCTTTTTCTTGGCTTCATCAATTCCTTCTCTGCAGCTCGTCTTTGGTACATGGTGAATCGCTCGTTTAGAGTCATTCCAGACGATGGAAAGTGCTGAGCTGTGCAGGGAAACAGTAAAAACAGCTGTTGAGGTAGTTAGTGCTTCGAGTGTCTGTCACTTTTCCATCCAGCTGTGATGCTGCAGTGAATTGAATATTCCCATGTGCCACAGGGTTTTACAGACTGTAGGAGGTAAAACATTTGTAAGCGCTGGGAGGCCTTGTTTTACAGTCCCCTCAGAAACATAATGCTGCTTTTGTTTGCAGGGAAAGTGCAACAGTTTTACTGAAAGCTTACAGCGTTGGGAAACTTTAATGGCCCAATTATACTAAACATGTAGTGTGATTTATCCATTTCTGAAAATGAAAAAAGAACAATATCAGTGGATTGCGCCACTCTTTTAAAGGACAGAGAGAGAGAGGTGAGGACTCACCTTTAATGTGGTGAACAATGGTGACAATGTGTTGAGCAAACAGCTCAGAGGGACTCCTCTGTAACTGAGCAGTCTGAACATGTTGGAAGATGGAGCGAAACTCCTGATCCTTTTTTGAGGACTGCACAAGATCCTGAGACAACTGTCGCTCCTCAGCTAAAATATCAGAAGAGCTGAAAATGACCCAAAACATCTATGGTCAATTTCATTTTGTGTGACAAACAGGCTAAAAACAGAAAACATGTTATTTGATTACTTAAAATAACATTAAAGCAAAAGAAACAATACAGAAAATGCTTTTTTTGTATTTATATAGGGATGTCAAGACTCCCAATCTAATACCATGGTAAAAACATAAAAATACACAAAATTTAATTTTATTCAATCAGACCACCAGATTATGTTTGTGAAATACCTGGATGACGATGTACTTTAGAGCCATAGTTACATCTGTAACTCTCGTTTGATTTCACTCAACTTTACCGCCAGAAAATTCATTGTCATCCAGGGATTTCATACCGTGATCGGAAGAACTCATAGAACTGTAGTTACATCTGTAACTCTTGTTTTGCTGTGTCTCTTCTCCTTTTCCCCTCTTTTTTCACCCAGTGAATAGAAAGTCGACTCAAGATTCAGCAGTGTGCTTACTTGTTATTCTTGCTACAAATGTTAGCTGTTCTGTTTCTGAAAAAACATGTGTGCAGGCTGAAATTCAACTTTCCAAGTTTCCTTCCAGTCTCCTTCCATGCTGCAGCACACAGGGCTTGCTTTATCCAGTAGATTTTTAGCTCCGTGTGCTGCAACATGGAGCGACACTAGTCACTGGGTGCCCTAAGGTATATCTGCACTGCTGTTGGAAAACGAGTACTCGGCATCAACTAATTAAGGCATCGACCGAAGTATCAGTTCCCAAGACATCCAAATATGCATACTTTTCTTAAGAAATCAGCATATCATCTGTTGACTTTCAGCTACTATACAAAGCAGCTGAATGTACGGATGACTTCTAAGGAAAGTCCCAGTATGAGACCTGAAGTAATTTCGGGATGCTCACCTCATCAGGCTTTCTCCAAGGAAATCCATTCTGACATTTAATTTTGCTTCCTGTTTTCGTGAAGACATGAATGGCGGGTCGTCTCCCCTGAGCTCTCTGTCAGAGTTCCTCCTGGCCGGTGGTGTCGGAGACGGGATGGAGGGAGATTTTACCATCTTCCTGGCTTTGACACCCATGTCTGGGGACAATTCCTCAAATTCTCCTGCTAACTCCCTCTTTGCGAGGGCAGCAGCAAAGGCTGCCGCGTTATCCTGCTTTCGATTGAGAAACATGTCGTCTGCCGTGCCGTCAAGGTCACTGTTAGCGGCCTGTGAATAGGCCACATTCTGCCATTTGCCGAAGCATTCATCAAACAGTTCTCGGGATGAGTGAGTGACCTTGATCTTTGGCTTAGAGGACTCGTCCCCATTGTGCCAGTCTTTGTGAAGTGACTTTGAATGAGGCTTGATCATCTCCTCCTCGTCCTCGCCATCAGCAGACAGAAAAGGAGAAGCTTTCAAAAAGCTTTTCAAAGACACTTCACCGTCATTGTCCTCTCTGTACTTTCTTGACACTGAGTCAGAGATAGTCACGGACGCTTTGCCGTTCACTTTCCCTTGTTCCATATCCACATCATTCGCTTCTGTGCTCTTGCCATTTTCCCGAGCTTTAGCTTTTTTATTTCGCTCCTCCAAAAACCTGAACAATAACAAAGAGATAAAGAGCTGCATCTAACTGGGCATGCAACTTGGGAGACAACTGCAGAAATGAAACCAACAGATTATCCAACAAATGTCAATCTTATTTGTAACATTTACAAATAAGATTGTCTAAAACAACAGAGAAAAGGGTCAGATAAGCATTTTATCTATGAAAAAAGACATAAAAGCACTAACTATGCTGTTTGATATTACAAATATCTCATTTTATGAAAACTACCCAAATATTGCAAAGCCAAGAAAATGCCAAGATAAAATGGCTGTGTTCTAAAAAAGGCATGTGAAAGCAATAATTCATAACATTTTATGGGTTTATCTATAAAGCTTGCATAGTCTGATATAACAGTTTGAGAAAAAGAAGATTAAAGTGAGTCTTACTGTCTGAAGGCGATGGAGATTGCTGTTTTATCTCCATCCAGGTATTCTTCATTGGAGAAGAAGTCAAAGCTGGAAAGCATTGGATTCAGACCTTCATGTGAGGGTTTTTTTGTTGTGGATGAACCACACACCGTCTTCCAGGAGGGGGCGCCGTTGCTGGTGTCATTTGGACTTTTTGGGGCGGGACTAGACTGGTTAGCAGTCTGGCTGTTCTGACCAACAATAACAGCAGAGCTTGCCAGAGGACTTGTTCTCTTTGGGCTGCTGCTGCAGTCTTTCAGGCCCTGCCAGCTCCCCTCAGCTTTCCCACTGCCTGTGCCTTCTTTGGCATCTCCTGCCAGCACCCCAACAAGCTCCGCTGCCTCCTCATCTCCCCGTCCTCCCTTTGGGACCTCCTTGGAGGCCCCAAGTTCTTCTTTCACATCTTTGGAGTTTGGGTTAGTCAACACCAAGGCTGACCTGCATTTTGGAGAGGAGGAGTGTGAGGAAGAGGAAGAATGCTGCGAATGTCTGGACAATGGCGAGGAGGATCGGTCCGAGTGGTGCGAGTGACCGCGAGGCGGGGTTCCAGAGCGTTGCTGGAAGTTGTGAGAGCGTCCTCGTGAATTGTTTTGCTGCTGCTGCTGGTGCTGTTTTTGTGGGTACTGCTTGTAATTCTTCCAGTTGGGGCGGAAGTTGTTGTTGTTGTTATAGCCGCCACCGCCCCCACCCCCACGCTGGTAGCGCCCACGTGGGAAGTAGCCCCGCCCTCGGCCCCTGAAGTTGTACGGCCTCCGGAAGCCGCGGTGGTAGCCCCGGAACTCACGGTTATTCTGGTATCCCCTGGGATATTTCTTCTCCCGGTTATGAGCTGGAGAATGAGATCTTGACCGTGACCGAGACCTAGAGCTGTGAACGAGAGCAAGGAGGGAAGAAAGCACATAGCTGTTACTTAATCTCCAAAGATGCATATATAAACAAAACAAAAATCTAATAAAACACTACCTGAAACCACAACTCCCAGCCTACACACAGCCTCTACACTCTGTCTGATGTAGTCTCTCTCACAAAGTGCTATTTTCTGAGCAGACACCTGCTGTATGTGTGAACATGACACTGACATTACAGCGGGGGTGTTACACTGATCCATGCATTACACAAATGCATTAAAACCAGGTCAGTATTTGTTTATTTTATTTTATTTTATGTTGGCTGTTCTTAGCATAAAAAAATAATTCTGTAGAACACTAAATGCTTTTATGGCTATATATAAATATACAGTTACAGGAAAAATGGATGACTGGGTGTATATTAAACCATAAATAAAAATTGTGTCAGGTGCTCTAAGAAAATAGGGAAGAAGGCACAAAAAACACAAAGGCAATCCAGACACTCCAAAATATTGGAAAATTTAACAAATGAGGAAGGAATATTAGATATGAAATAGTCTTTATTCTAGGGGCTAAATTATTTAAAAAAGCCATCGGCCATCATGTTTATACAGTACACAAGGTCTTTGTAAGGGCTTTTAAACAAATAGACAATACAGGTGTGACCTCATCTATGTGTTAACAATGGCCAGGGGGAGGCAATCACATGACAGGTCAAACAAACGAAAGACAATGAATACAACTAAATTGCATGATAAAATTACACAAATAAATAAGCTAATAACATAAAAATGGAAGACAAATACCCATATATAGGTATAAATAAATTATTTGAGCAAAAGAAAAATAAAAGGGACGCCTATAAGGAAATACATTTCACAAGAAACATGGGACTTGTTTCTGTATTCTGTCTTCCCCCCTGACCAAAGATGTAACAGACAGATAACAAAAAAATATTTCTTCAGTTTACGTGAAACATAACAACCATGTAAGTCTAACATGTGGAAAAGACATATCACACCACCATAAAATACATGATATATACTGTATATAGACGTTAGGTTGCATCCGGCTTCCATAAATCATTTGGAATTGGCAAAACATGTGTTCGTATATGGGTCCCACGTGAGGAGAAAAGCAGGTTTTCACAGTGTGCTAGGCCAGACTGCAGGGTCGGGTTAGACCACATGGTGGCTCTGCTGCACTTCTGATAAAAAGCCGTGTGGCGTTCTCTCGCCTGAACCTTAAACACAGTCTGAACATTACAACCGTGACCTAGTATGTTCTCAAAACTATGATTTTATAAGTCGAGCATGCATTTTTTAAAACCTATCACAACTTATGAATACAAATCCTTTGCAGACATCTAACTACTCCTGTAAAGTTCTTTAAGTATAATCTCTTCAGCTACATCTTCAACTTTTCTACAACTGTGGATAGATAAAAAGTAACTGCTGTGCCGTTTTCACCCCATTAGAATCCCAATATCAAATAAAAACCTGCTGAAATATGTAAGTATATTAAGAAATTTACAAATACGCACACCGCCTACAATATGTAACAGAACAAAGTGCTCAATTGATGCCACAAAACATCACCACACTACATGCAAAGAAATGCTAAAGCCATATGCAAAGGCTAAAAAAGCAGACTCACCTAGTGTGTTTTTGCATTGGAATACAGAGTGAGTAAAGAAAGCAGCGCACTGAGCAGCACTGCACACTCACAGTGCGAGCTACAGACACTTCATCTCCTCTCGCCAACTCTGGTGGAGCGGGGAGTCACATGGACCATGTGAGGGGAAAAAAAAAAACTTCTACTCCGATCCTTTGACTCTATGCTTGCCAGCTACACTCGCTGTCCAAACAGTTCGCTGAGACATTTTTTACTGTTCTGACTGTTCCACCAAAGAAAATACTGCAGATATCAACATGGTCATGTGGTTTTAATGTAATATTCATCAAGATACACTATAGCTTCTCTCAGTTAATATGACATGAGTCACTGAAGTAGAAAGTGGGTGTTTTGCTGAGACAGAGTCTGTGACTGTGGGCCATTTAACTGGTTAATAAAAGCAAGAGATGCTGACAGTGAGAGGGGAGTCGAGAGAAAGAAAAAAGCCCCAAATAGGAACTGAAAACTGGTAACATATTGGTGGTGTTCTGCCAAGAATATGAAGAGAAAAAAATGTGTGTGTTGCTTTTTTGGTTGTTTGTATTTGAATCTGTGTTCAAATTCAACTTATTCAAATGTGTGCATTCACGCTTGCACAGTTCCAGTATGACCACATTTGCACATGTGCAAGGTGGGCTCAGGAAGTGTAAACCATCAGATTCCTTCCATGGCTCTTCTTTATGCCAATTTTAATGCGTGCTGCGACACTGCCAGGAAATGAACCGCCCTGCCATTTTATTGCCGTGCCACAGTCGTCCTACCAGAAACGGCAGAGGCATCAGAGTGAAGCCTCCCTTCTTCTCCCAAACGCACATCATAGCCAGCAGATAACCACACAACAAGGGCCTTTTCATTCACCAGACCCACTCACAATAAATGCTGCTCTCTTGATTAAAGGCTTTCATATACCACTCTCGTCAAATAATATGAAAACGCTTTCCCAAGCAATGCAAAGTGAATTTATATTTTCACAAACTGGCAGCTGAACTCTTTCTCAAACATCAATTTCCGCTTGATACAGACGCTGACTCCAGACTTTGAGTCCGACCCAAATCCATTAATACGCTACAACAGCTCTGCGAGTTCATGAGAACCAAAGTAATAAACTCCAGGACAAGACGAGGTCCTGCAGATAGGAATCAAGAAATATGTAGCTTACAGGAAACGCTGTTTATAACAAAACACAGAGCTGCTTGTTGACATTTCCACTGTTTTAATCTAATTTACAAAACTGGCTGCATATATTTCTTACATGTCAAAACTTGATATATTGCATTGCCGATCACTTAAGACAAGATCGACTAGACAGAAGTGGAAAAGAGCAGAGCAGGAAACATAGGATAATCAACTCTGATGTCTGTGTATAACAAGGCAGCACTTTGCTCGCTGCACCTGCTGCTAGTTTTTTTTCCTCACGGTCATTCATAGTTAAAGCATTAAGTGAGTCAATGCATTCACATGTACTTGCAGTTATAAGGCCCTGTTTTAATAAGTCTTGTCATAATCAACAATCAGGCAAAATGCACTTGATTTTGACCAGAAAACAGACATTACAGCAGAAGGATTACTCAGAACTGAGGATTGTTCTTAAAATGGGACTCTACCGGTAGTGGCGCTTCCTGGACCGGGATCTGGAGCGAGTCCTGGAGCGGGAGGAGGAGCGGGATCGTGACCGGGACCTTGAGCGGCTCCGAGACCTCGAGGCTGATTTTGTGGATCTTGACATCACTGCAGCCAGCCCTCAAACTGTCACACAAAAGAGTTGCAGAACCAAGTTAGGATTCAGGAATATCTAAGACGGCAAACATGAAAAAAAACTGGTTATTCAATCACCTTCTGGAGGCACTGGCTGGATCAAACGGATATTAATCATCCGGGTGAACATTTGAATGAACAAATATCGCAGAAGAAAAAAACATTTAAAGAAAGCCAAGAGTCAAAACTTCATGAAATACAATATCCGACAGTTATGCGTCATCCGAGATGCACTTCAAAAGCCGACTTAGCGCGAAAGCTGGGTGAAGAAACAGAACAGCTGTGAAAAAGGAAGAAGGCAATAGTGTAGGGCATCCAAACACAACCAGTTTTATTTAGTCACTGATCATTTGCATAGAGGGCAGTCTTACGTCAGTCATCTGACCACTTTACTGTGGAGCCCACTATAAAATACTAATACACACATAGTTATCAGTAAGATAAACCATACAGATGTAGATAAGCTACAATCACATAAAAAATAGGGACAAAAATGCTTTTTTTCTAGTCACTGTCTTCAGCACTATTTTTGAGTCAAAACATGTGAACTCAACCCAAACCAAGGTAAGTGTGAAAAGGTGCGGCTTGAAACACAACCACAAATGAGCCGATCATTTGAGGAAGTAGTGAAAAACCATATTACACTTCGGGCCTCTGCTGCAAAAATGTTTTTTCACACCAAAAATGTCTTTATAGAAAATTTCAGTCTCGTTTTATGTAACCTTTTGCTTGCAATTTATGATGAAAAGGTTACTGTTAAACTCACACATGACTAGTCCAAAGTTAAATGCTTAAAGTTCACCTTCCTTCGTCTGAAAATAGTTTCCTCCGTGCCCACTTCATCATATTTGCATGTGGTTAATGATCAGCGGTGAACCTGCGAGCAGAGAGATGCTCACTTTGTGCACTCAGCTCTCTGTGTACTTTTCATTTCCAAGGATGATTCTCCTCGACTCCTCTCTATAGTACGAGCAGCGAGTTCTTTCCAGGGTCCACGAGGCATTATCTACGACATATGATCCTCGGAGTACAGTAAATGCCAGGGATCAAATAATTGTTCTTTCATTATGAGAGTGAACTTCAGGGACTTTGGAAGGAGGAAATTGCCGAGTACACATGACAGGGATTTCAAAAGCAGCGCACGCTATATCACATGGTGGTCCCAGTGTGCATCCTAGCTACTATTTTGGAGTATTGAAATGGATCCATGTTCCCCCGCCTCCTCCTCGTGCTCTGTGAACTTCCCACTCTCCTCATTCTTGGCAGCTTGTTGTTTTTGGCGTTCAGAGAATAATTTCCTGAAGGTCCAGCCTCAACAGACCGTCAATTTAGCTTACTCTGCACATTTTAAGAATGGCATTCAGATGTGCCCCTTTCCAGCATATGGGAGCTAAACAGGAGAACAAATAAACTGTAAAAAAGCTTCTTAATTTTGCTTTATGTACCAGAGGAAGTTGGCCTTGATGGTGGAAAACTTAATTGTAATGGATTATTCTACATTTCTTTTAATGGTTGTAATGAAAAACCAACAAATCTGTGTTTCAGTCATTTTCATATGGCTGAAAATAGTTTCCTTCTGAATGAGTTTCAGTCGAAACAAAGCTGAGGTTCTCCAGTCAGAGTAGCTTTGCGTTATGACTGTATGTACAGCATGTGTGCAGTAGAGTGCAAGCAAAGTGCTGTCCTTGCCCTTCGTATTATATATAGTTGGTAAGATTGAACAGTGCTTTCTGTTTTGATAGCTTTTCTCTTT
The DNA here is from genome assembly GCA_903364295.1 of Serranus cabrilla. Lineage (NCBI taxonomy): Eukaryota > Metazoa > Chordata > Actinopteri > Perciformes > Serranidae > Serranus > Serranus cabrilla. Next base: position 1,222,732 of record CAFUXE010000406.1, read on the forward strand.
TCTCTGATTGATAACCAGCTGCAGCTGTCCCGGCTCCACACTGTGTGGTCGGCAGCCTAATCACTGAGATTTCAGCCTCTCTAAAAGGCTGTGGTAAGCTCGGCCTTTAATCACCGACGACTACTAGATTTGCACACACAAATGCTGTTACTGACACACACGCTAGGGCTGTGTATTTGCAAGTATCTGGGGGCTAATATGTACAGTGATACATTATGCATTTGCATTAACGATTGAATGGGTGTTATCGGTTATCATCTCATCGGTATGGGTTTGAACAGGCTTCCTCCACCTTCTAGTAGGTCCAGAGACTTATCAGCACATTCAGTGTGCTGATACAGTAATGTTTGTTCGTGTCAACCTCTATTGGCAGTAGAAATTAACACCTTTCACAGCAAAAACATTAGGAAAAAAGAAGAAGAAAATCAGCTACATAAAAAAACAAAAAAACAATGGTGAGAATGGCATTGTCAGACAGAATTGTGTGAGTGAGATTTGAGCTGTGAGAGGTAACGTCACAGGTGGTTTGTGGGAGAGACACGTGGGGCAGCACAAACGCGTATAAAGAGCAAAAGCATTCGTGCAAGTAGTAAGGTTTGGGGAGGTGGATGGCTCCTTCAGTACAGGACTTCTACTCAGGAGACTGTGGTTTGTCCCAGGGATTAAAAAAAAAATTGTACCCATATATTTGCCAATTTCTAAGTCATTTTAAAGATATTTCATCTAAAACCATTATGTTTGGACCTAAATCTAACCACATATTTTTTTATTTTCTTAACCAAAACAATAGTTTCAGTGCTTAAAGCTACGAAACCAAGAGTTGCAAAACAGCAGCCAGCCATTGAATGGGCTGACAGAGAAGACCTACTAGAAGGTGGAGCAGGGCCTTACTAACCCCCTACCTATAAGGCTGATTAACGCTGATGACACCCATTCAACATTTGAAACATCATCACTACTTTTTTATGCAGTCTGTCTGCTACTAATCTTTACATGCAAACTGTTATGTCATGCATGTCATGCAATTACAAATCTGTAGTTTTTTTAAGAATTGATTACAGTATCACAAAATGTATTGAGATACTGAAGTGTACTGTATTGTTACTTCCCTTCACCCCCACCCCCAGACACAGGTGCCCTACTTTAATCGTGAGAACTTCTGGTTGAATACATGTTTCCCTTTAACATCTGCTTCCTCACCTTTACCACATCTGAACCCTGAACTTTTAATCAGCATCAACTGCAAACCTCATACATGTGGTTGTCAACAACTGAAATGATATGAATAAATGTTACTATTAATACTATCCCAGTTGGCATCTCTATATCAAGTCTTCTACCTGATGATGCAGTCACAAAGAGCAAACATCTTTCCTAACTCCAGCCTTCCTGGGACTTGTTTTTGATTTTCCAAACCCTTGTGTAAGATTTTGATACGGATAATATTGGGAGTTATAATAATAATTAACCAAAGATAAACTTCTCTAACAAAAGTGTATTTTAGAACCTGCTGATACTCATCTTCATGCACACTCTTGGTCTCAGTATTGAACCAGGAACAACACAGTATTAACAGGAACATGTGTAGAACTAGAAAAGCAGGTTTTCACCATTGCAGGATTGAAAACAAATATGGTGTTTAAACATGTTTTAAAAAGTCAAACAGAATTAAACTGCTTCTTGCATGGATAGACATCCAATATCGTGCACACACACACATGATTGAG